>CM056055.1:147168522-147477283 GCA_029574335.1 Rana kukunoris
TTTTACAATTTTTAACACTGGAATAAAAAAAATAAAAAAAAACCTTGTAATAGAAAAAAGCATGACAGGTCCTCTTAAATATGAGATCTGGGGTCAAAAAGACCTCACATCTTATATTTAGACTTAAATGCAACAAAATTGAAAAAAAAAAATGTTTCTTTAAGATGCTGGGCGGGACTGACGTTTTGACGTCACTTCCGCCCAGCAGAGCTATGTGGACGGGTGGGTGCCATGTTGGCCTCACTCGCACCCCCACACAGCAGCCGAGCAGACCCAATCTCCTCCGCCGCTACCGCCGCGGAGACCGCCGTTATCATTGACATGACCACCCACTGAAGAGATGGATATTTCGGTTCTGGCAACAGCTGCTGCCGTTACCGAGATATCCATCTTTAAAATGCCGACGTATAATGACGGTGGGCGGTCGGTAACTAGTTAACCACTTCAGGAATGTAAACATCCCTTGTAATAGGAATGTGTGTGACAGGTACTCTTTATGGAGCGATGCAGGGTCAATAAGACCCCACATCTCTCCTCCAGGCTGGAAAGCATTAGATCGTGAAAAAAAATTCACTGATCTAATGCTGTCAGCCACGGTTGCGGCTTTGTTTACATTCCAGGACCCGGGCGTGACGTCATAACATCTCGCCCGGGCCTCCAACGATCATAGAGATGACTGGTGACCATCTGGTCACTAGTCTACTCTATGGTTTCCATCAGGCGCCGGCGGATCGTTTCTCCGGGTCTCCAATGGCAAAGGAGAGCCCGGAGAAGCACCGGATGGCGGCGGGAGGGGGGGTCGTCCCCCGAGCCCCGTTATACTTACCTGACCCCTCGAAATCCGACGTGGTCCCGATATTCTTTTCTCCGCTCAGCCTGCCCGCTGATTGGCTAGCGGGGATGGATTGACAGCAGCGCAGCCATTAGCTGGCGCTGCTGTCAATCGCATCCAGTGACGTGGCGCGCCGAGGGCCGCTCGCTGTATCACGGGAGAGTGCTTGCAATTAGTGACCAGCATGCAAGCTCTCACATGACTGTGGTGACTAATTGCGGGGAGGACCAAGACAGCCGCCGAGGGACTCCAGAAGACTTGGATCGGGGGCACTCTGTGCAAAATGAACTGCACAGTGGAGGTAAGTATGACATGTTTGTTATTTAAAAAAGAAACAAAAAATTCCTTTACAAACCCTTTAAGCCCTGGTTGACATTGGGTATGATTTGACATGTTTAACCACTTAAGGACCGCCGCACGCACATTTACGTCCACAGAAGGGCACGGCTGGGCACAAGGGCGTACATTTATGTCCTCGCCCAGTATCGGGTCGGGGGTCCGATCGGAACCCCCTCCACGGCGTGCAACGGTCCCCGTTGCTCTGGGAGCGATCCGGGACGAGCGGGCGGATGTCCGTTTTTGCCCACCCCCCCGCGATCGCTCCAAGCCAATCCCTGCGCTCCCCCGCCCTGTCACTTCCTCCTCCTGTGTAAACACAGGAAGGGGGAAGTGATGTAATCTCTCATCGCAGAGGTATTTCCAACCGCTGCGATGAGAGAAACACCTAACAGTAAGTGTGCACTAACACTACACTGACACACACTACACATAGCAACATTAACCCCTTGCGATCTGCACCCCCCCCCACCCCCCTGTCACAGTGTCACTGAATGCAGTGATCTAATCACTGCATTTAGTGTCAGTATGACAGGCAGTGTAAAAGTCAGTTAGTGTTAGGTTCAGGGTAGCCCCCCCCGCCCCCCTAATAAAGTTTTAATCCCCTGATCACCGCCCTAGTTAACCCTTTCACTCCCTATTGCCAGCGTCACTAAGCGATCATTTTTCTGATCGCTGTATTAGTGTCGCTGTTCCCTCTAGGTAGCTATTTTTTTTTTATTGCGATTTTTTTTTTTTTTACTAAAGACATGTGGCTAAATAAATTTTGGCCTAAATGTTTGACTAAAATTTCGTTTATTTGATTTTTCTTTTAACAAAAAGTAAAAAATAGTGTGTTTTTTTCAAAAATGCCGCTCTATTTTTGTATATAGCGCAAAAAATTAAAATCGCAGAGGTGATCAAATACCACCAAATGAAAGCTCTATTTGTGGGAAGAAAAGGACGCAAATTTTGTTTGGGAGCCACGTCGCATGACTGCGCAATTGTCTGTTAAAGCGACGCAGCGCCGAATTGTAAAAACACCTTGGGTCAGCGTATTGGTCCGGGTCTTAAGTGGTTAATTGCATGTCAACAAATGGAAAAAGAAAATATGGACAGGCGCACTCCAAAAAACCTTGATGGTTGTCTTTATTTAAAAAAAAGGAAAAATGCACTACAAGTCACAGCACACAACACGGGAGTAAAACAGCTGACGCGTTTCGCACTATAAAGTGCTTAATCATATTAATTCGCTATTGTCACACAAGTGGGTGGGCTCGGGCCGCAGTGCTCTGCACCCTGAGTCTCATTGAAATCCAGGTGTCTGGCGCCCTGCTTGTAGATTATGGGCTGGGCACATGAATTAGGGTGGACGGCACCCCTCCGCTGGCCAGATCACTAAAAGGAAGTACATTAATATTTCTACTAGCAATAAATAATTAGAAACAATGCTAATAGATTGGATGTGGATTCCTGGTTGGAAAGTTTTCTATTTTGCTGACAAGTTTTTGTTACTGGCAGAGAATTGATTACATATAATATACCACTTATTTAAAATGTATTTGTCTGGTCTTCCTGTGCTAAAATGTGTTCACATGTGTAATCTTTTCATAAGGTTTATAATGCATGGTGACCACATTACATTAAAACATTTATATCTATGTACCTATTCACACATACAGTAAGTGCTATAATGCTTATCACAACAGCAAATGATACATCCCTTTAAGTGAAATGCATCTTCAGAAGGATGATGGAAGCCTTTTTAAAACTTTTAGTACACAATTAAAGTAGAATGAGGTAGTAACATTATTATGCTATTCAGGAAATACACCCGCTGTACTTAAAGTGAATGTAAAGGCATATTTTCTTTTCCTAAAATAATAAACATGTAATACTTACCTGTTCTGTGCAATGGTATAACACAAAGCAGCCAATACTTTTCTGGGGTCCTCTACTGTCTGCTCCTCATCATGATAATGGAATGCACACTTTTTTTAAATAACAACCATGTTATACTGACCTGCTCTGTGCAATGGTTTTGCACAGAGAAGCCCTCATCCTCCTCTTCTGGGGTTGCCCTCCAGTGCCCCTGGTTCCTCTCCCCTCCTAAATGCCTCCATAGCAAATTGCTCTGGGGGGTACTCATGCATGCAGGCTCACTCTCGAGCTGGCTCTGTGTGTCCATGACACATAGAGGGTTATTTACTAAAAGCAAATCCACTTTGCACTACAAGTGCACTTGGAAGTGTAGTCGCTGTAGATCTGAAGGGAAGATCTGAAATGAGGGGAAGCTCTGCTAATTTTGTCATCCAATCATGTGCAAGCTAAAATTCTGTTTTATTTCCCTTGCATGTCCCCCTTGGATCTACAGCGACTGCACTTCCAAGAGCACATTCAGTGCATTTTCAAGTGCACTTGTAGTGCAAAGTGGATTTGCCTTTAGTACATAAACCCCATAGAGCGTGAATCAGTCTTGCCTTTCACCGCTCTCCCTTCTCACTGGCTGTGATTGACAGTAAAAGATGCCAATGGCTCCCGCCTCTCTGTCCAATAAGGAGAGAGCCGCTGCTCTTGTGCACATTGCTGGATCAAGATCGTGCTCATGTATAAGGGGGGTTGAGGGGGAGGGTGGAGTTGCATGCAGAAGGTTTTTTACCTTAAAGCGGAGTTCCACCCAAAAATGGAACTTCCGCTTTTCGGGAACCCTCCCCCTTCGGTGTCACATTTGGCACCTTTTAGGGGGGAGGGATGCAGATACCTGTATACAGGTAATTGCACCCACTTCCGGGGAGACTCCCACAGGAGTCACTCCACTTCCTGCCCCCCCCCCCCCCGCTGCCTTCTGGGAAACACACTGGTCCCAGGAGACAGTGGGGACCACTGGGAACGTGCCGCACTACTCGCATGTGCAGTAGGGAACCGGGCAGTGAAGCCGTAAGGCTTCACTTCCTGATTCCCTCACCGAGGATAGAGGCGGGGGCAGTCGAGAGATGAGTGATTGCTCATTTTCTGCTGCCGACATCACAGGCACCCTGGTCCAGGTATCACCTCATGTTACCACTAGTGACACTGGCCCTAGCCAAATGCAAAACTAGTGAACAGTCAGAAAATATGAGTAGGGAAAAAAGTGTCAGTGGCCTACACCTGTAAAACCATTCATGTTTTGGAGGTCATCACATTGTTGCCCATCTAGTGCAACTGTTGTTAATTTCATTTGCAGCTAAAAACAACCCCCTCTGCTACTTAACTGACCAGATCAATATCCCAGGAGTTTAATTGACTTGATGCTATACTTTTATTAAAAAGTATTCCTTTAATTTTTTGAGTGTTTGTATATATTAGGGGTGCTAAAATTTATCACTGCATCGCGATTTAGGGGTCCCCGATGCGGAATCGATGCATGTGACCGGGAAAATCGATTTCCGGGTGACTTGCACCGTGCGGGAGAGCGTATAGCCGTTAACCCCTTGTCGCCGAGCTTATGCGGCCTCGTTTTTAGGGAGTCATACCGGGATGATGCCTGCAGCTGCAGGCATCATCCCAGTACTGTGTGTCATGGAGCTGTGTCTGGGTTTGACAACACAGTGTGATAAGGTCCCACTCCCCTAGATCGGCTAATGTGATAGTAGATTGAATCTGCCTATCACATTAGCCAGTCTATGGGGTGTTTGTGGTGAGTTTGAAGTGATGATGGGGCACAGTAATGGGCAAGTGATGGGGCACAGTAATGCTGCAAGTGATGGGGCACAGTAAGGCTGCATTGATGGGGCACAGTAATGCTGAAAGTGATGGGGCACTGTAATGCTGCATTGATGGGGCACAGTAAGGCTGCATTGATGGGCACAGTAAGGCTGTGTTCACGGGCACACCAAGGCTGTGTTAACGGGCACAGTGAGGCTGCACAGATGGGTACTGATATGCTTTATGTTACTATTGTTAAAGTTGTTAATATTTATTTTTGGAACATAATTCTGCTTAAAATATTTAACAGTGTAATTTTATCAGATAATTAAGGTCGTGTTTAGGGGCGGATTTAGGGGTGTGGCAGGGGTGTGTTGGTTGGGGCAACTGGTGGCGAGTAACTCTTAAGGCCTGGCTAGTGGCTCAGGACTTGAAATTTTGAGCCCTGCCTATGGGATTGCGGATGTCAGCAGATGAACATCGCTAACGCTATGCTCTGTTTCTGCAGACGGAGGAAAATCCTATTTTACCATCCGTCTGCGGATCGGATCGGGTGAACACGGACAGACAGTCCATGTTCATCTGATCCTCCCATAGAGGAGAGCGGAGATCTGACAGGGCGGTCCCTGCACAGTGTACACAGGGACCGCCCTGTCATCTGCCGGCTCAGGGGGATTAATGGAGCGATCCCCGTTGAGCAAGCAAATGTTAAAGGAACAGATCCTCACAGGATCCATACGTGTGAAAGAGCCCTTACTCATATGAATTACACAGGTTCTGAGGCTAATTCAATGCAGATAAGGCACCAAGTGAGTTTAATTACCACCTTAATCAGCCACAGAACCTGTGAAATTAATATGTGTTCAGTTTAAAAGGAATGAGGTGGGGGGCGTGGTCCGACTATGGAGGAGTGAGGGCGCTCTGTGCCTGAGGTCCATCAAGTCCGCAGCTTGATCAGCAGCTACAGGGGTGGTTTTTCTTCCAGGGCATGTCCTGCCGACGGCGGGCATCGTCACAGCCCAAGACCTCACACCTGCAGGGCCAGGGATCGCTGGATTTCTTCTTCGCCGACACCCCCCGCCAACGGAGGGGAAGATCCAAGATGGCGGCAGTCACACAGCAGCAACACGAGCGCTGTCTCCTATCCCATCTCCTAGGGTGGTGATGACTCCATCCCCCCTGCCTCCCCCTTCTCCACCTCATCAGAGGATCGGGATGCAGGATTAGCAGAATTGGCAGGCGATAGGGACATCAGACAGCACCTATGGTTTCTCCCCACTAAGGAGGACCTGGAGCGTTTTACCAGCTGGATTGAAAGGGCCTTTAACCACTTACCTACTGTGCACCTAGACCCCCTTCCTGCCCAGACAAAATATAAGCTTCCTGCACTGCGTCGCTTTAACTGACAATTGCGCGGTCGTGCGACGTGGCTCCCAAACAAAATTGGCGTCCTTTTTTTACCACAAATAGAGCTTTCTTTTGGTGGTATTTGATCACCTCTGCGGTTTTTATTTTTTGCGCTATAAACAAAAATAGAGCGTCAATTTTTAAAAAAATGCAATATTTTTTCCTTTTTGCTATAATAAATAACCCCAAAAATATATAAAATTTATTTTTTTTTCCCTCAGTTTAGGCCGATACGTATTCTTCTACATATTTTTGGTAAAAAAAAAATGCAATAAGCGTTTATCGATTGGTTTGCGCAAAATTTATAGCGTTTACAAAATAGGGGATAGTTTATGGCATTTTTTTTTTTTTTTTTTTACTATTAATGGCGGCGATCTGCGATTTTTTTATTGGGACTGCGACGTTATGGCGGACATTTCGGACACTTTTCTGACATTTTTGGGACCATTTACATTTATACAGTGAAAAATGCTATAAATATGCATTGATTACTGTATAAATGTGACTGGCAGTGAAGGGGTTAACCACTAGGGGGCGGGGAAGGGGTTAAATGTGTGTCCTATGAGTGTTCTAACTGTAGGGGGAGGGGGGGGTGACTGGGGGAGGTGACCGATTGTGTCCCTATGTACAAGGAACACAATCGATCTCCTCTCTCCCTGACAGGGACGTGCAGCTCCGTGTTTACATACAGAGCTGCACGTCCCAGCTCACTTACAGAGCAATCGCGTGTGCCCGGCGGCGATCGTTGCCGCGGGGCACTCGCACGGGATCCCCGCGGAGCGGCGGGTGCGCGCGCGCCGCTGGCGACGCGCGCGCGCCCGCCCGCGGCTTTAAAGGGACATCACGTCATATGACGTGATGTCAGAACAATGGAGTCGTCTGCCCGCCGTCAATTGACGGCGGGCAGATGACAAGTGGTTAAACAAGATATTGAGCAATTGAAAACGGACACTATTGAGCTAGGACACAGAGTAGAGACTTTGGAGCAGAAGTTTGATGACACTGTGCCCTCTATCTCTCAGCTCAGAGACCAGTCCTCTTCCCACAGCCATCAAATTGAGGCCCTCCTATGCCAATTAGATGACATGGAAAACCGTAGCAGGTGAGCGAACATTCGCATACGAAGGCTACCCAAAGCCACTGGGTCTAAGGACATTATACCTACGCTGCAGGGGGTGTTCCGTGAAATCCTGAGCCTGCCGTCCTTCACCCCAATCGAGATAGACAGGGCCCACAGGGCACTCAGGCCCCCGTCAGATGACCCAGAGAATTCCAGGGATATTATCTGCAAGCTCCACGAGTATACGCTGAAAGAACGCATCATGCAAAAGATGCGCAACAGACCGGTCTTTGATTTTGATGGAGCCCAGCTGTCCTTCTACCAGGACCTCTCCAGACGCACCCTAACGCAGCGACGAGCCTTGCGCCCACTCCTAGCTGAAATCCAAGCTGCGGGCCTCACGCACCGCTGGGGCTTTCCCTTTAGTCTCTAGGCGTCCAAAAATGGTAGATGGGCTGTGCTACGCACTAAGGATGACCTTCCCCGCTTCCTGCACACCCTGGAACTTAACCAGGTTGACTTCCCAGATTGGCGCAATGTTCCTGATATCCCGCCTCCCCAACTTCCTCAACTGTGGATCCCGGCGACTGGAGGACTACGGTCCCGTGGCCGCAAACGGGGGCCCGAGGGTCCTGCTCTGTGTAGCGAATGGCCTCTTCTACAGCCCCTTGTATGGACTAAGCCCACCCTTTTCTCTTTGATGGCTCCCTGGACTGGGTTTAGAAGCTCATGGACGCAATGCTGCAGTTACTGACCCACACAATGCATGACACTGAATCCTGGACCCCTGGAGTGTTCCCCAATGTTTGTATACACTTGTGGCTCCGTGTGGGACTGGAGGATCTTGTATGCAACCCAGAGTTTGGATGCCATTTTTTTTTTTTGTTTGTTTGGGGGTGGTGGTGTTGGTGCTGGTTTTGGACTGGGGTGTTTTTTTTCTCTTGTTGCCCACATGTTCCAGTACTTCTTATTCACTACCCTGTATGTTTGTTTTCATGGACTGGACGGGGTGTCTGGCCTCGTGTAACCGTGGTGGTTGCCCACAACCCCACTTAGGCCTCACCTATCTAGATGACTGTCCCTAGCAGGACACCAAGTTCAAGCCCAGGTGTTTTTTGGGTTTGTTACCCCACCGGGCGGACTTTGTAGTACACTACTGTATACCTCCTAGCTAAGGTCTGGCCCTTATTTTTCTTTTGTGCCCTAATCCCCCTCCTTTTCTGATCCTCCCTTTTCCCTGCCTTCCCTAACCCGCCTCCCCCACCCCTCTCCTTTTCTTTTCCTCTTTCCCGTACTCCTATCTGTGTCCCCCATGCTATCCCTAGTTGCTAACTGATTGTTGTTTCAGCCCTCAGGTTGTGTTCTCACCTACCATCGCCCACGAGGGACTCACGGAAGGGTACAGACGGACTGATTCTCATCGGCTTCAGGTATGCCATCGCTAAAAGTACTGTGTTCAGTACAACAAACTATGGCTCGAGCTGAAGTTCCTGGGGGCCCAAGTACTTTTCCTGCAGGAAACTCACTTCAGGCAGCAGTCCCTCCCCAAGATTCCCACACATCTCTATACTCAATGGTTCGTTAGCAACTCCCCGGTAGCTAAATCACGCGGTACAGCCATCGCTTTTCACAAAACCTGCCCGTTCCAACCTTCAGAAAGCCACGTAGACCCGCATGGCCGCTTTGTCTTTGTAAAGGGGGTCTTAGCCAACACAAAACTCACATTTGCGACTCTTTGCACCCAACACCCATCAACTCTCTTTTATAGACCCAGTGTTAGAAAAGCTGACTAATTTCAGGGAGGGCCTTTTAATCCTTGAAGGTGATTTCAATGTTAGTCCTGATTCACTCCTCGACACATCCCGTGGTCGCCCAACGCACTCCCAGGCCTTCCTTGAGCATTTTCGGAAATCGCTGCAAAATAATTTTCTCCTTGACGCGTGGAGATTATGGCTACTATTCAGGGGTGCATGATGTCTATACACGCCTAGACCTAATGTGTGTAGATCATGATACTCTGGAACTGCTGCAGTCAGCTGAAATAGGAAATATCACCATGTCTGACCATGCCCCCATTTCCGCTACGATCAGGGTCCCGGGTGGGTCCCCAAGGGCATGGTCTTGGAGACTCAACTAGAGTCTGCTGGATGATGCCTCAGTGATGGCTAAGGTTTCAGAAAATATAACCCATTTTTGTTGCAGAGAATGTCTAAGGAATTGTTGGAGGGAGTCGTGTGGGAGAGTCATAAAGCGGTTCTCTGGGGCGAACTGATTTCCCTGGGCTCTAGACTCAAGAAGGAAAGACAGATAGACTTTCAGAAAGTGCTGTCAGCTCTACAACAAGAGGAACTAAGGCCTCGTACACACGAGGGGATATGTCCGCTGAAAACGGTCCGATGGACCGTTTCAGCAGACATCTCCGCTCGTGTGTATGGGCTAGCGGACAGATTTCTCCACCCGACAGATTTCAAAGCATGCTTTGAAATCTATCCGGTGGGAATCTGTCCGCCCGACATGTCTGCTGGTTAGTACACTTACCAGCAGACATGTCGTCCCGCACCGCCGCCGCGCCGCCGCCGAATGGATTCGGCGCATGCGCGGAAGTGTCTTACTTCCTGGTTCGGTGACGTAGCGGTGACGTGGCGGCGTCAACGTCACCGCCGCGTCACCGCCACGTCACCACGCCGTCCGGCGGCGGGGAATTTGATCCGATGGTGTATACACGCCATCGGATCAAACTCCTGATCGGACATATCCGATGGAAATGGTCCGCGGACCGTTTTCATCGGATATGTCCGATCGTGTGTACGAGGCCTTAGACATAAACGCCAGGGGGACGTTGAGGCCCGCAACCGACTGAGTGAACTGAGGGAGTTGTTCTCACGCCTACTCGACTGCCGCGCCCGCAGGAAACTACACTATGTCTCCCATAAATTTTACGAACACAGGAATAAGTGCGGCAGAATGCTGGCCAGAGCACTACGAAAGCATTGAATAACCTCTCACGTGCACTCCCTTAGGTCCCCCAGTGGTACGGCGATCCTGTACTCTTCTGGAATTGCTTCTATATTCCGAAATTACTATGCAGATTTGTACCACTTAGACAAGGATATTCCCCACGTGGAACGGACGGCTAAACTACGCGCAATTGGCGACTACCTCGCATCGGCCGGACTCCCGTCTCTGACGCCAGCGCAACGACTAGACCTTGAATCACCCATTTCCCCTCAGGAGATTATTGGGACAGTGGAGGATCTGCCGAAGAGAAAGAGCCCTGGCCCGGATGGATATACCAAGGCATATTACGCTAAATTCCTTCCCCTACTCCAAAACCACATGTACAGATATTTCAACTCCTTACCAGACGGCCTTCCAATCCCGCCCGAAGCCTTGTTGGTCCATATCATGGTGCTCCTAAAGGAAGGCAAGGACCCCACCCTCCCGCAAAGCTATCGACAAATATTGTTTCTTTATGTTGATGTAAAAAATTTTGCAAAAATTATGGCGACCCGACTGAAACACATTATATCATCTATCATTCACCCCGATCAGACGGGATTTATATTGGTAGAAAGGCCAGAGATAATTTCATCCGGGCCATGCAGCTCATTCAGTGGGCCCGCTCCCACCGCGACTCCACTCCTTACCTCATTCTGTCCACGGATGCCGAAAAGGCCTTCGACAGAATAGACTGGTCGTACCTCAGGGCAGTTCTAGAAACCCTGGGGTTGGGTCCTTGTATGCTCCAATGGATCATGGTCCTCTACGCGTCCCCCAGTGCGAAGGTTAATGGCCATTTGTCCTCTGGATTCCCCATACGGAATGGCACGAAGCAGGGGTGCCCCCTCCTGTTCGCCCTAGTTCTGGGGCCTCTTCTTAGAACGGCACGGGCAAGTAATGATATCAGAGTGACGGTGGGTTCTACGGAACACAAACTCTCAGCTTATGCTGACGATGTACTTTTTCACCTGACTAACCCCCTTGTCTCGCTACCAAACCTTATGAGAGAACTTAACATTTCTGGACAAGTCTCGAACTTTAAGTTCAATTACACCAAATCTGAGGTACTGCCCATTACTATACCCGAACCGCTGCCCGTTAACTTACAGAAAGCTTTCCCATTTCATTGGACCAAATCCTCTATTAACTATTTAGGAATCCAACTTACGGACCAGTTTGACACGCTATACTCAGCTAATTTCCCTACTCTTCTGGGAACGGTGTGTAGAGACCTGCAGAACTGGACCAAGACCTCTTTCACGTGACTAGGCAAAGTTAACATTCAGATGAATGTCCTTCCTAGGGTTCTTTTCCTTCTGCAGATGCTGCCTATCCCCCTCCCCAAAAGCTTCTTCGCACAGCTTCAAAGCCTAATGATTAGTTTCATATGGCAACATAAAAAAACTAGGCTGGCCGTGTCCCTATTGCAGAAACCTAGGGAGATGGGTGGCCTAGGCCTCCCAGACTCCCGTCGCTACTATCGAGCCATAGCTCTCCAACGAATCTTAAACTGGCGCCACCATACTGGCTCTAAAATGTGTCTCTCCTTCGAGAAAAGCCTGGCAGGTCGCAATCTTAATCAATCGTACGCACCTTGGCTGCTCTGGGAATACAAGGGGCTCTCACAGACAGCTTCCCCACTGACCACACATACCCTTCGTGTCTGGGACCGCATTAATGCTCTTTATGCCCTAGCACCCCCCAGCTCCCCGCTGGCACCATTGGAAAGTTTCATGTGGTTCATACCTGGGGAACAGGCAGCCTTTTTTGGGCCCTGGGTCACAGGTGGCAACTACAGCTGCGGTACATTTTTGGATAGGGGCAAGGTGATACCCCTAGACACCTTGAGAGAGACATGGTGGATTCCCAATGGACTGCTGGAGACACAAACAGCTCCAGCACTTCATTGCGATCCATGGTGCCTCTATAAGAGGGTTAGACACTCTTACCCCCCTTGAACGGCTGTTCGTAGAGCTCCCCATCTAATCACAGAACAGTACCAGCTTCTGGGATCTGCCCCTGCTGTGGCCAAGCCAGCCTTTATACAGAAATAGGAGTCGAATTCTCAACAGAGCAACAGGCACACATGTATAGACTCGCACACTCCAGCTCCTTTGATTCCAGGACGCAAGAAACTAATTATAAACTGCTGACCCGCTGGTACCGCGTACCTGCGGTACTATCGCGTATCTACCCTTCAGTCACAGACCGCTGCTGGCGTGGATGTGGCCAGAAGGGCACTCTCCTCCATATTTGGTGGGACTGCCCTGTGGTCAGACCATTCTGGCTAGAAGTTCGCAACCATATCAAAGATGCCCTGCAGATTGATTTCCCGTTTTCCCCAACTCATTTTTTCCTGCACCTCCCTGCTCTTCCTCATTTCTTGAATGCTGCTAAATGTCTCATACCTCTCTACTGGAAACGCCCACAGATTCCTACTATCATGGAGTGGCTGAAGAAGGTAGAGGACATTAGAGAGGCGGAGGAGAGGCTGGCGAGGTGCAAGGACAGGAGTGACCGTTTTGATGGGATCTGGGCACAGTTGCGGACCTTCACTGCCGACCCGGACCCTGTGCCATCTAGCCTGGATGTTGCGCTGCTGGAGTTAGCAGAGCCCTCACTGAAGCTCAGGAGACGTGCTGGTCTCCCCCTCCACGGTCTATATGGCCAATATTGGAGACCTATCCTATGGTTCATCACGCTCTTTGCAACCTATTGTTTTGTTTCCCTTCAGTTAACTAATTCTTGTTAAATTTTTTTTTTTTTTTTTTTTTTTTTTTGGGTTACACTTGGTAGAGAACTCATCTTGAAATCCAGGTGCCCTGGTGGGGCCTATGCCTAAGCTGGCTGCAGGGGGAGCCAGGGAGGTGTCCCCCCTAGATGGGAGGTATGAAGGAGTTCTTGTGGCCCCCCTCCTGGGGGGGAAATGCCTGTCGGGGTCCTGCTGGCCTAGGGACGGAGTTGTGCCCTAACGCATTGGTTGAGAGCTAGAATGAGGCACGAGTCCCATGTTGGGGTCTCTGACATGACATTGCAATGGAATGTGTTGTCCCCATCCCCTTTCCCATGATTTCCCAGGTATGCTGGGTTTTTGTTTTTCTTCTACTCAAATGATGTGATTTTTCATGTTCTACTGCAAAATATAAAGATAAAAATAAAGATTATATAAAAAAAAAGGAATGAGGTGGCAAACCTACTTACATATGAAAAGCTAAAAGCTGCCTTAGCTGACCTCTCCTTATCCTGGCTGTGATGCTGACCATCTTGCAATTTGGTAAGTTTCCCTAGCATGGGCTTGGTTTCCACATTAATATGCTTTGTGTTAAGGCAGGCAATTCAAATGAATAGGCTGCCACCACACTAGAGCAGAAAAAAATGGACATGCAATACATTGCATCCAAGACAGCACACTACAATACACGGCAGTACATTGCTTTGTGTTGTGGTGGGCTGCAATGCATGTGTGTATTGTTTTAGTGCCTTTGTGTGAACTGTACCACAATGTAGTAATACATGTAACGTATGTTCATGTTAGTTGCGGATAAGTGTAAATGAACCCTTTGTCACTAACCCAAAGCAAGAGTCGGTCAGAAAACTCGAAAATCAATTAGCATTTTCAGTATTGCTCAGCAATTACAACCCCCATATTTCTCTTACAACACATTTACTTTCAAGCTTTTGTTTAGCCTGGCCGTCTGTAGACAGAGCAGTTACCAAGGAAGTCTCTTGTAATAATCAAAGAAAAACCAAGGTAATTTTATGACCAGTTAAAGGCTTTTAAAATTTCAGTCTTTTCTGTTAATTGACTGGCTGGTAATTTAATTAAGTAATCAATTGATGAAGACTAGCACTGATGTACTTAGGGCAAATTGTGTCCAGGAAAGAGAATTCAATGACCTTGAGAAGGAATTTAGAGCAATCAGTACAGCACATATTGAAATGTGTAATAAGGATACATTTTCAGTTTAGTAATATTCTTAATTTCTTACAGAAAGATCGTTGGGTGGGTTCTCATTAATCGTGATTTTACTCACTAAAATCATTTGTTGCAATTCCCAATTTCTCAGCTCATCAAAGCACTAGCTGCGTAGCATGCAGAAATCTAACTAGTTTCATGCTTTATTCTATACATTTCTTTCCAGTTTCTCCTCTTTTCTTAAAGAATTTCTATATTCACAGCATTCACTTTCCTTTTATAACAGCATTGTAATAGCAATGCAAACAACCTTTTTTGTTTTACAATCCAATACATTTTTATGTAGCACGGTCCCCTTGGGGACTGCTGAGAATTAACTACTCATCTGCATAGCCATGACCAAGTGAACCTTCCAACTAACCTGACACTCTGGGTTCAGACATCCTGTTAACACTATAAAGGGAGAATCAAACAACTCAGAAGTATAATGCCGCGTACACACAATTGTTTTTTGGCATGTAAAAAACAAAGGCCCGGATTCACAAAGCACTTACGCCGACGTATCTCCAGATACGCCGACGTAAGTACAAATGTGCGCCGTCGTATCTATGCGCCGACCCACAAAGCAAGATACGTTGAAAAATAGGCTTCAGCCGCCCGACGTAACTTTCCTACGGTGCAAATATACAAATGAGTCAAATACGGCGATTCACGAACGTACTTGCGCCCGGCGCATAACAAAGGGGTTTGCGTGAGTCGTACATCCGGCGTAAAGTTATTCCCCATATAGGAGGCGCAACTCGTGCAAAGGTATGGACCAGGGAACGAATGCCGTCAAATTTCACGTAGTTTACGTTGTACATGAATAGGGCTGAACGTAGGTTACATTCACGTTGTAGGCAGTGATTCGACGTATCTTAGGCAGTTGTTTAGACGTGATTGTGAAAATGCGCACTGGGATGCATCCAAGGCACAACGCATGCACAGTTTGTTTTAAGTACTTATGTGACGCTCGGCCCATCATTTGCATTGGGGTCACGCTTCATTTAAATGTATCACGCCCACTTCCACCTACTTTGACTAAGCCGGCTTACGCCTACTAATTTACGTTACGCCGGCGCAACGTTGGGAGCATTTGCTTTGTGAGTTTAATGCTTGCCTCTCCGCGCTGCGCCGGGGTAGTGTAAAAGACATACGCTACAGCGGCATATATATGCGCCGATGTATGTGAATCCGGGCCAAAGTTTAAAAAAAATGTAATTTAAAACAATCGTGTGTGGGCTTCACGGCATTTTTTGGATTCTAAAAGACAAAAAAAATTCGAACATGCTCCATTTTTTAACAACGTTTTAAACTATGTCGTTTTTCGGGTTGTAAAAAATGATCGTGTGTGGGCTTAAACGACATAAAAAAACCTGCGCATGCTCAGAAGCAAGTTATGATATGGGAGCCCAACACAACAATGGTTAAACTATATTGGTTAACACTATATTCAGATCTGAGGCCACCTCCTAGTGGATGTTTCAGTTAACTACATATGTGGCCACACTTCGATAAATGTGTTTTAGACAGCCTATGCTATTCTAAAGAGAGAGCTAATCTCCCGCTGTTATATATAGACAGGGCCGCCATCAGGAATTTTGGGGCCCCTTACACAGCTTCAGGCATGGGCCCCCTGGAGCAGAGAACCCGGGGGGGGGGGGGTGCTGCCGCATGAAATTGAGAAGCGGGGGGGGGGGCTGCTGCCCGCGAATTCAGAAGCGGGGGGGCCCTTTACCTACAGAAGAAATAAAGAAAAATATATATAAAAAAGGGGGGTAGCCATCCGGGGCCCTGGGGACCTCTGTGGTGCCCTTTAATAAAAAGAAAAAAGAGAGAGAAAAAAAATATATATATATATTTTTTTTTAAAAAGGGTGGTTGTCAACTGGGGCCCCGGGGACCTTATTTTTTTTTTATAAAAGGAAATTACAAAAAAAGGGGGCTTTCCATTCGGGACCTCTGGGCCCTTTAATAAAAAGAAACCTCTGGGCCCTTTAAAAAAAAAGAAAGAAATAAAAAAATATATATATAAAAAATAAATAAACATTTATATAAAACAAAAACAAGGGGGTTGCCTTCCAGGGCCCTGGGGACCTCTGGACCCTTTAATAAAAAATAAAAATATAAAAAAAATATATAAACAAAAATAAAAAATAAAAAATACAATTATAAAAAAAGGGGGTTTGACACATGGGGCCCTGGGGACCTCTGAGCCCTTTAATACAAATACATCTATATATATAAAAAATAAAAAATAAATAATATAAAAAAGTAAAAAAAAATTATAAAAAAGGGGGCCCTGGGGACCTCTGGGTCCTTTAATAATAATAATATATATATAATATAAATATAAATATAAAAATAAAATAAATAAAAAAAATATATAAAAAAAATATATTTTTTTATAAAGAAAGGGAGGTTTTCATTTGGGGCCCTGGAGATCTCCAGGTCCCTGTGGACCTCCGGACCTCTAAAAAAATAAAAGAAAAAAAATTGGCCCTTTAACCACTTCCCGCCCGGCCAATAGCAGATTTACGGCCGGGAAGTGGTTATGAAATTGTGACTAGACGTTCTCAAACGTCTAGCACGATTTCAATGCCGCGCGCGCACGTGGGGGCGCGCAGCGCGGCGATCGTTGATGCGGGGTGTCAGTCTGACACCCTGCATCACCGATCTCGGTAACGAGTCTCCGGCGGAGGCTCGCTACCACGTGATCAGCCGTGTCCAATCACGGCTGATCACGATGTAAACAGGAAGAGCCGTTGATGGCTCTTCCTCACTCGCGTCTGACAGACGCGAGTAGAGGAGAGCCGATCGGCGGCTCTCCTGACAGGGGGGGTTTACGCTGATTGTTTATCAGCGCAGCCCCCCCTCGTATGCCCACACTGGACCACTAGGGAGTGCCCACACTGGCAGGGCAAAATAAATAAATAAACGTAAATAAAAAAAAAAAAACACAAGATAAAAAAAAAATACAGGTAAAAAAAAAAAAAGATGCCAGTCAGTGCCCATACATGGGCACTGACTGGCAACATATACATCAGTGCCACCCCTCAAAGTCCATCAGTGCCACCCCACAGTGTGCTTCAGTGCCACCCCTCCGTGCCAATACATGCCCAGTGCCCACCTATCAGTGCCCATCTGTGCCACCCATAAGTACCCATCAGTGCCACCCATAAGTACCCATCAGTGCCACCCATAAGTGCCACCCATGAGTGCCATTCTGTGCCGCCTATGAGTGCCCATCAGTGCCGCCTATGAGTGCCCATCAGTGCCGCCTATGAGTGCCCATCAGTGCCGCCTATGAGTGCCCATCAGTGCCGCCTATGAGTGCTCATCAGTGCCACCTATAAGTGCCCATCAGTGCCGCATATCAGCGCCGCCTATCAGTGCCCATCAATGCCACCTCATCGGTGCCCATCAGTACTACCTCATAAGTGCCCATCAGTGCCGCCATATAAGTGCCCGTAATTGAAAGATAAAACATACTGATTTACAAAAAAGTTAACAGAAAAAAATAAAAATGTATTTTTTTTTCTAAATTTTCAGTCTTTTATTAGTTGTTGCGCAAAAAATAAAAAACCGCAGAGGTGATCAAATACCACCAAAAGAAAGCTTTATTTGTGGGGAAAAAAGGACGCAAATTTTGTTTGGGTACAGTGTAGCATGACCGCACAATTGTCATTCAAAGTGCGACAGTGCTGAAAGCTGAAAATTGGCTTGGGCGGGAAGGTGCGTAAGTGCCTGGTATGGAAGTGGTTAATAAAAAATAAAATAAAAATATATTAAAAAAATATATTTTTTTATAAAAAAAAAAAGAGGGGATTGCCATCTGGGGCCCTGGTGGCCTACGGGCCCCTAGACCCCTAAAAAAATGGCCCTTTAATAAAAAAATAAAATAAAAATATATTAAAAAATATATATATTTTTTTATAGAAAATAAATTAAAAAAAGGGGGGTTGCCATCCGGTGCCCTGGGGACCTCCGGGCCTCTGTGGACCTCCGGACCTCTAAAAAAAAAATAAAAGAAAAAAATTGGCACTTTAATAAAAAATAAAATAAAAATATATTAAAAAAATATATTTTTTTTATAAAAAATATATTTTTTTATAAAAAAAATATTTTTTTATAAAAAAAAGGGCTTGCCATCTGGGGCCCTGGTGGCCTCCGGGCCCCTGGGGACCTCCGGACCTCTAAAAAAAAATAAAACAAAAAAAATTGTCCCTTTAATAAAAAATAAAAGAAAAATATATTAAACAAATATATTTTTTTTATAAAAAAATATATTTTTTTATAAAAAAAATATATTTTTTTATAAAAAAAAGGGCTTGCCATTTGGGGCCCTTGGTGGCCTCCGGGCCCCTGGGGACCTTCGGACCCCTTTTTTTTGGATGGGTGGTGTTGCATTGTGGAGAAGGAAGGGTGGTGCTGCGTTGTGGAGAGGGATGGGTGGTGCTGCGTTGTGGAGAGGGAAGGGTGGTGCTGCATTGTGGAGAGGGAAGGGTGGTGCTGCGTTGTGGAGAGGGATGGGTGGTGTTGCATTGTGGAGAAGGAAGGGTGGTGCTGCGTTGTGGAGAGGGATGGGTGGTGCTGTGTTGTGTAGAGGGATGGGTGGTGCTGCATTGTGGAGAGGGAAGGGTGGTGCTGCGTTGTGGAGAGGGAAGGGCGGTGCTGCGTTGTGGAGAGGGATGGGTGGTGCTGCGTTGTGGAGAGGGATGGGTGGTGCTGCGTTGTGGAGAGGGATGGGTGGTGCTGCGTTGTGGAGAGGGAAGGGTGGTGCTGCGTTGTGGAGAGGGAAGGGCGGTGCTGCGTTGTGGAGAGGGATGGGTGGTGCTGTGTTGTGTAGAGGGATGGGTGGTGCTGCATTGTGGAGAGGGAAGGGTGGTGCTGCGTTGTGGAGAGGAAAGGGTGGTGCTGCGTTGTGGAGAGGGATGGGTGGTGCTGTGTTGTGTAGAGGGATGGGTGGTGCTGCATTGTGGAGAGGGAAGGGTGGTGCTGCGTTGTGGAGAGGAAAGGGTGGTGCTGCGTTGTGGAGAGGGAAGGGCGGTGCTGCGTTGTGGAGAGGGATGGGTGGTGTTGCATTGTGGAGAAGGAAGGGTGGTGCTGCGTTGTGGAGAGGGATGGGTGGTGCTGTGTTGTATAGAAGGATGGGTGGTGCTGCGTTGTGGTAATGAAGATGATTGATTTGCAATGCATTGTGAAAATGAATGAGGATGACAGTTACATTGTGAAGAGGATCTCCACAATGTAACTCTGATATACACCCATAGTAATCCTCATCCATTTTCTCAATGCCAGCCTCAGCCAGGTTTCACTTTTAAAAGAAGTTTAAATAAATTCTGCAGGGGGGCACAGTAGCACACAATTTGGGCAACTTAGCATCAGCATGCTAGGTGCATGCTGATGAGCTGACCAGCCAATCATCGATTAGAAATTAGTGTAATGCCAGCAGGCTCCACCTCAGCAGGGAAGGAAGACAGAGCTATTGCTGGCCACGATCTCCTGGTGGGGGGAGTTACATTAGTCAGGAGGCATTTGTAAGCCAATGATTGTTTGTTTCTCCCTAATTACAGCACGCTGAGGGAGGGGGCGGGGCACAGCGGGTGGCGCGATGCCAGTGAAATCTCTGTCCCTTCTGTAGTGGCTGTGCAGATTGAGGATAACATGAATGCGGGAGCGGGGGCACTGGTCAGTACCTAAGGGTAGGCGGCCATGCGGACCAAATATTGTAGCCACAAATCGGCCGAATTTTCCACAATAATCGGTTTCACAAGAACGGCCAAATATCGGCCGACTGATATATCGGTCGACCTCTAGTGACCACCTGTCCTTCAGTTCTTGGACACCTCCCCTGTTTCCAGGGAGAATGTTCTGGAAGAGGGGCAGGGCATGGAGTTGGTGTGACAGGGAGCTCATGTGAGGAGCCCTGACCTAACCCTAATTGGAATTGGCAGGGGGCAGGCCTCCTACATAAACTCAGGTCCAGCCCACTGAAGGGGAGTTGTCAACTGGGTGAAGTGAAGAATGGAGTGTTAGACTGCAGCAGGAGGCCCACCCCCTTCTGGGTGGGTGGGTGCGCGCCTTGGTGGAGGAGCTTGAGACCTAGGAGGAAGCCTCTCTCCTTACATGGTCATGGAGGAGGTGTTCTGGAACAGAGGAGCTGGAGAAGCAGTCGGTACGACTCAATTTTCAAGTTGATTTGCCGGGCTAGCTGGGATCAGTAGTCCACCAACTATCTAACGGGTGAAAGATAAAATGGCGCAAAGATTATTCAGGCATAGTCTTTTCATTAATTTATTTTTAATTTTTATCTCTACTTTACACATACATATATCCGACAGTCAAAAGTACATGTGATTTGTTAACAAGTTTCATAAATATATACTAAATCGACTAGTGACTGTACCCCTATAAGGTTAATATCATCTCGTGCAATGTTGAGTAAGTGTTATGTTCAGGCATAGTCTAGACAATTGTCTAATATAGTGTGTAGGGCTGGCGGTGAATCAATGTAAAGAAACACACTGGTGGCAGCTACCATGAAAGCAAAGCATGCTCTGGAAGATATAATAAAAAAATGCAAGGTGCGCCAACCTGAGTGCAGTATTAGGAAGTATTTATTATAGCAGGAACAAAAATTGTCTCTGGACAGCAGCACTCTGAACAAATTGTAGCTTTATTAAGGCTAACCAGCGGACATATCCGACAGACTGCTTTCCAGCAGACAAGTTTTAACCACTTCAGATCCGCGCTATCGTCAAAAGACGTCAGCGCGGATCTGAAGTGCCGGGATCACGTCTTTGGACGTCAAGTTGTGTACATTACCCGCGCGCGGCACTGGGTGGCGCGCAGCGTGTAAACACTGTCCCGGCGCATCGCTGAAGAGCCGATGCGTGTGCCTGGCGGCCGCGATGTCCGCCGGGTACACGCGATTGGCGGGAACACAGCAGGGACATGGAGCTCTGTGTGTAAACACAGAGCTCCACGTCCTGTCAGGGAGAGAGGAGACAGATAGATAGGGATACAGCATTGGTCACTTCCCCCAGTCACCCCCTCCCCCCACACAGTTAGAACACACCCAGGATACACATTAAAACCCCTTCCTCACCCCCTAGTGTTAACCCCTTCTCTGCCAGTCACATTTATACAGTAATTAGTGCATTTTTATAGCACTGATCGCTGTATAAATGTGAATGGTCCCAAATTTGTGTCAAAAGTTTCTGATATGTCCGCCACAATATCGCAGTCCCAATAAAAATCGCAGATCGCCGCCATTACTAGTAAAAAAAAAAAAAATTAAAAAAATCATAATTCTGTTCCCCATTTTGTAGGCGCTATAACATTTGCGCAAACCAGTCGCTTATTGCCTTTTTTTTTTTTTTTTTTACAAAAATACGTCGAAAAATACGTCGGCCTTAACTGAGAAAAAAAAATTTGTTTTAAAAAAAAAAAAAATTGGGATATTTATTATAGCAACAAGTAAAAATATATATATATATATATTTTTTTAAATTGTCGCTCTTTTTTTGTTTATAGCGCAAAAAATAAACACCGCAGAGGTGATCAAATACCACCAAAATAAAGCTCTATTTGTGGGGAAAAAAGGACGTCAATTTTGTTTGGGAGCCACGTCGTGCGGCCGCGCAAATGCCAGTTAAAGCGACGCATTGCTGGAAGCTGAAATTTCGCCTGGGCACGAAGGGGGTTTATGTGCCCAGTAAGCAAGTGGTTAAAGCATGCTTTAAAACTTTTGTCTGCTGGAAACCTGTCCGCTAGGCCGTACACACGATCGGATATGTCCGCTGGAACTGGTCTGCGGACATATCCGCATGTGTGTTTGAGCTTAAGGGTGCACACCCTAATGCTATCAGCTACACACCTATGGTAAGTGTTGAAGGATGAGGCAGTGATCAGGAGTCCGCAGAGGCATCGGGCATCTGCAGGGGGATCCTCAGGAGGTCGCCTTTGTTGGAGTTTGACTTTAAGGCTGAACTCTATGCAGATACAAAACAGATCAATTATACCAACGGATGTGGTTATGTTTTTATTAACAACATATTAAATGTATTTTTAATGGAACTAGTGTAAGTACCTGTATCTGAGTTGGCATTGGCCTCTTATCTCCTGTACAAGTGAAGACAAGCAAGCCACATGCAGTCTATAATACCATGTAGATGAGCACTAATTATCCATTCAGGAAATTTGACCACAAGCCCAGAGCTAGAAGGCCACAATCATAATTGAATCTTCCCATTACTGAAAAGTGAACACAGCTTTCCGAATATACGTTTCTCTAAGCCACTGGTAATCATAAAAATACATTGCTTTCTGAATCGCATTGTGGTCAATGCTGAAATGTCAATGCATGTTCCATTAACATTACCTCTGCTGTTGTTTCAGTATCAGTTCTGAGCTGCGGCTACAGGTCAAACCATATACTGTCAGAATTGTGAAAGGTAAGAAGTAAAGAACATATGCAACCCTAATCTAGACCTTTGTGAAGAACATAAAAAGAACATAAGAGAGGTTGTCCTGGACTCGCTTCCCGTACTCCCGGAGTCTATGGGTAGCTATCTAGGCAGATGACCTTTCTCTGCGCACACAATAATAGACTGCTGTTTCTTATCTTGTGTCTTTATTGGCACGTTGCAGATTTGAATATACATGTGGATGACACACGTGATATGCGGTAAAACTAGAAATAATAAGAATGGTATAACATTACCATACGATAACAATAACATCATACAAACATTATCAGAGATGGCTAACTATCTCCCTAAGCTTGTGGAAGAAGAGGAAAGAGATTGCTTACCTCCGATGCCATGGGTGGGGACAGATTGCATGCAGGCCTTGCTGCCTTGATCTTAAACATGGAGATACTGAGACCTTCACTTCCTGGCTAAAGAGGAAATGATGACTTTGATGTCACAGCCTATCAGAGCTAACTAATAAAATTCACTACATTCTATCAACTATATTCATGTTTGGCCAGTAGATGGCGCAAGCATAACAGCTAACCTGAGACAACATACCTCTGGCTTACTAATGCAATAATACATTTTACACACAGTGAATTGTCCTTTTTGAGCCTGAAAGGTATCCTGGAGGCACAACAGAGGTGCAGCAACCTTGTTTAACTGCTTATGGACCGCCGCATGTACATTTACGTCGGCAGAATGGCACGACAGGCACATCAACATATATATACGTTGGTGCCTTGAGGTGGGTCGGGGGTCCGATCGGGACCCCCGTAACCCCCTAATAAAGTTTTAACCCCTTGATCACCGCCCTAGTTAACCCTTTTACTCCATATTGCCAGCGTCACTAAGCCATCATTTTTCTGATCGCTGTATTAGTGTCGCTGTTCCCGCTAGGTAGCAAATTTTTTTTTATTGCAATTTTTTTTACTGAAGACATGTGGCTAAATAAATTTTGGCCTAAATGATTGACTAAAATTTAGTTTATTTGATTTTTCTTATAACAAAAAGTAAAAAAAATTGATTTTTTTTCAAAAATGTCGCTCTATTTTTGTATATAGTGCAAAAAATAAAAATCGCAGAGGCGATCAAATACCACCAAAAGAAAGCTCTATTTGTGCGAAGAAAAGTATGCAAATTTTGTTTGGGAGCCACGTCGCACGACCGCGCAATTGTCAGTTAAAGCGACGCAGTGCCGAATCGCAAAAAGGGGCCTGGTCATTTACCTGCATTTTGGTCCGGGTCTTAAGTGGTTAACATAATAGGTGTAATCTAAAGAAATTGTATAAAAACGCATTCTCAACGGTAACATAAAAAAATAAATCAAGTGCTTTGCTCTTGCCTAAAGACTGTCAGTTCCAAAAGGAGCCTGCCTGCTTCCTTTGGCCAGCGGAGATATTTAGCAGTAGCACAGTGGCAAGAGATCAGGATTAGCAAATAGGAACCTGCTGAAAAGCTGTTACTTTGTGGCTGCTGAGAGTCCTATGACTTGCCACAAAGTAGACTTCCAGTGTGTCCTCATTGTGTACTGATTCCAACATCTATACACTGCACAGCTGAAAGACACTACTGATGCCTCTGTAGGAGACTCCCGTTGAGTGACGCTACTCCCGGTCTGACAGCCCTTATATAGCTGAGGGTGGGTGGCCCTGCACCTTCTGATGACATGGGGGTTTCCTGCGGTTTTATAAGAGCTGTCAGACCGGGAGTAGCGTCACAGACCCCCACAACCCCTGGCCACGGTTGTGGGGATGAGGCCCTTGTCTCCATCAACATGGGAACAAGGTGCTTTGGGGTGGGGGGGCTGAGTCCCACTGCCCTAAAGCACCCACCCCCTATGTTGAGGGCATGTGGCTTGGTAAAGTTCAGGAGGGGGGGCGCTCACTTGTCCCCTCCCCCCCTTTTCCCTGTTTCACGTTATTTAAGTCTTAGTAATCTAACTAGTTGACAACCTATTACACTTTTGAAGGCCCTGGAACACCAGGACAATGGAATTTCCCACAAAATGACCCCATTTTGCAAAGCTAACACCCCAACGTATAATCTATGAGGCATATTGAGTCTTTTGAACGGTTTATTTTTTTCCAGCAGTTTGTGGAATATGTGTAAAAAAAATGAAAACGCATTTTTTTTACACAAAGTTGTCCATTGATAAAATATTTCCAACACATAGCATGTACATAGCAAAAATGACACCCCAAAATACATTCTGCTACTCCTCCTGAGTAAAACGATACCCCATGTGTGAGACTTTTTCACTGCCTGGCCACATACAGAGGCCCAACATGCAGGGAGCGCCATCAGGGGTTTTAGGAGCATAAATTGCACATCTAACTAGTTGACAACCTATTACACTTTTGAAGGCCCTGGAACACCAGGACAATGCAATTACCCACAAAATGACCCCATTTTGGAAAGCTAACACCCCAATGTATAATCTATGAGGCATAATGAGTCTTTTGAATTGTTTATTTTTTTCCAGCAGTTTTTGGAATATGTGGAAAAAAAATGAAAACACAAAGTTGTCCATTGATAAGATATTTCCAACACATAGCATGTACATAGCAAAAATGACACCCCAAAATACATTCTGCTACTCCTCCTGAGTAAAACGACACCCCATGTGTGAGACTTCTACACAGCCTGACCACATACAGAGATCCAACATGCAAGGAACACCGTCAGGTGTTCCAGAGACACATAGCATGCACATACCAAGAATTACACCCCAAAATACATTATGCTGAGCAAAGCGTAAACAAAAGATTACCTGTGGTAATAGTAGTGCAGTTCTACACAGCAGGATAGCACTGGTCCAGGCAGCAGGCAGGGACTTGGTCAGCAAAGGCATATACAATTGTTCAGGCAGGGATACTCTCCAGTCAGGGTTAGTGCAGGTGGTCAGTTCATGCAACAGGCAGAGACATGATGGAATAGGTCCTACAGGCAGCAGCCAGAAGGAGGGCCTGGTTCAGGACAGAATGGGGACAGGGGTAGAGGCTTCTCCCACCCAAATCTCTTTGAAGCCTCCGGGTAACCAGACCCTAATCTAGGATGAGAAAACAAAAAAATTGTTTTCTTCATCTAGAAAAACTTTTCTGGAGCCCCTCACATATGTGAGACCCCTGTGTTGAATCCCACTAGTCCAGTAGCAGGGTACAAGATCAGTCCAAGAGGCAGGCAAAAGGCATGGTCAAACAGTCCAAGGTCAGTTCCAGATCAGGCAGAGGCATTACAGAATCGTTAGGCAGAAGAATGGTCGAAAAACAGTCCAGGGTCAATTCCAGATCAGGCAGAGGTATTACAAAATCATTAGGCAGAAGCGTGGTCCAATAACAAGCCAGGGTCAGTTACAAAGCAGGCAGTGGCATAAGGGGCGTGAAGGTGTGTGAAGGCAGGAACGGAGGATTACGTTTACCATACTAAACTAATAATTTAGTTTAGTATGGTAACGGCAAAAACAATCAGTTACACAGAGGCCTGGTTGGGAAGGACACTGGGCACAATGATAAACTGTGTCTCGTCTGACTCCTTCACTGGCACACACTTTACATTTTTTTTTACCTCGTCGGCCTGTTGCTGTAAGAGGGACTTTAGCTGGGAAGTGCCGTTCGGAGAGTCGACATAGAACATCTGATCAGATATTTTGGGGTAGGTCATTCTGGAATATCAGGGTAGTGGTAATTTCCTCCTGGTAGCCAAGGAAGGTTAGGGGGTTTTGGATGGAATTGCGATAGATAATATAGGAGTTGTAGACGGCCAAATGAAAAAAATAAATTGCTACTTTTTTGTACCAATGGTACGTGCGCCTTGTGGCAAGGTATGGTTCCAACATTTGGTCATTTAGGTCGACTCCCCCTATAAACAAATTGTAGTCCCGGATGCAGGTGGGCTTTTGGATGGTGGTGCCACGCTTTCTGCGGGTTTCCACCAAAGAATTGTTGTGGATGGAGGACAACATGTATACGTCTCTTCTGTCCCTCAACTTCACTGCCAGCACCTCCTTGTTGCGCACACTTGCCGATTCCCCTTTCTTCAGCTTTTGATTCACAAGGCTTTGAGGAAAGCCTTTCCTGTTCTTTCTGCCGGTGCCACATGCTGGGGTCTTCTTCTGGTGCAGGTTGTGGAACAGGGGAAGAGATGTATAAAAGTTGTCCACGTACAGGTGGTATCCTTTATCCAGGAGGGGGTTAATGAGTTGCCAGACAACTTTTCCACTTGTTCCCAAGTAGTCTGGGCAATTGGGGGGATTCAGCTGGGTGTCCTTCCCTTCGTAGACCAAGAAGGAATACAGGTACCCTGTGGCTCGTTCACAAAGTTTATAAACCTTCACCCCATAGCGGGCCCTTTTGCTGGGAATGAACGGGCACAAAATTTAACGAGGGACTCATTGACACAAATGTTTTGTTCCGGAGTAAATATTTGGGGGAATAATTCCGTAAAATAATCTAATAGGGGCGAATTTTAAAAAGCATGTCAAAATTTGGGTGATTTCGGGGAAGGCACTGGGTGTTATCGTTGAAGTGGAGGAACCTCATGATTATAAAATATCTGGATCTGGGCATTGTTGCAGAGAAAATTGGCATGTGATAAATGGGGCGTTTTGACCAAAAGGAATGCTTTTCATTTTTTGGGTTGAGTCCCATACAAAATGTGAGACCTAAGAAAACCCTAAACTCCTCCACTGTAAGGTCTCTCCACTGGAAGGGACGGGCATAAGACGATGTTGGATTGTTGGTTATAAATTGTTGGGCATATAAGTTGCACTGGTCCACAATGCTAGATAGCAGTTCCTCAGTGAAAAATAAATTGAAAAAATGTATTGGGGAAAAATTGTCTGTGTTCACCTGGACTCCTGGCTGGGCAGTGAAAGGGGGAATGTTGGCTTCTCCGGAATTTGGAGGAAGCCACAGGGGGTACTGAAGGGCATAGGGAAGGCGGGCATGGGTTCTTGGCCTTTGTTGGTGAGGTACTGCGGTGCTAGTTGATGGCACTTCGGTGCTGGTGGATGCCACTTCGGTGCTGGTGGATGGCATGTCGGCGCTGGTGGATGCCACTGCCTTTTCACCAGAGTGCCTTTTTTTGGCGGGCCGACTATCTTCCCCCTCTGAGCCTGTCGCTGATCCACTAGTGTAGACTGGCTCATAGTCTACATCCGAATCCGAATGGGAATTGGAAGAAGAGAGCTCCCCGTTTCTCTCGTCAGGTGCGGAAAGAATTTCCTGTACGGAAAAACTACGTCTTGACATTGCTGGTGACTTCACAGGTGTGTGTGGCACAGATGTGCACTGAGGAGGCACAGATGGGCAGAGATGGGGACTGAGGTGGCAGAGATGGGGACTGAGGTGGCAGAGATGGGGACTGATGTGGTGGAACAGATGTACACCGATGAGGCAGCATAGGTGTGCGCTGAGGCGGCACAGATGGGTTCTGAGGAGGTGTTACAGATGGGCCCTGATCACAGGTCAGCACAGGTGGTACAGGTGGCACAGGCAGTACTGGTGGCACAGGCGGTACTGATGGCACAGGCGGTACTGGTGGCACAGGTGGTACTGGGGGCACAGGTGGGCACTGAGGAGGCGGCAGATGGGAACTGATCACAGGTGGGCACAGGTGGTACTGGTGGCACAGGCGGTACTGGTGGCACAGGTGGGTTCAGGTGGTACTTATGGCACAGGCAGTACTGGTGGCACAGGCGGTACTGGTGGCACAGGTGGGCACAGGTAGTACTGGTGGCACAGGTGGGCACAGGTGGTACTGGTGGCACAGGTGGGCACAGGTGGCACTTGTGGCACAGGCGGTCCTGGTGGCACAGTCGGTACTGGTGGCACAGGTGGGCTCAGGTGGTACTGGTGGCACAGGCGGTACTGGTGGCACAGGCGGTACTGGTGGCACAGGTGGTACTGGTGGCACAGGCGGTACTGGTGGCACAAGTGGCACTTGTGGCACAGGCGGTCCTGGTGGCACAGGCTGTACTGGTGGCACAGGTGGGCACAGGTGGTACAGATGGGCACAGGTGGTACTCGTGGGCACAGGCGGTACTGTGGCACAGGCAGTCCTGATGGCACAGGCTGTACTGGTGGCACAGGTGGTACAGATGGGCACAGGTGGTACTCGTGGGCACAGGCGGTACTGTGGCACAGGCAGTCCTGATGGCACAGGCTGTACTGGTGGCACAGGTGGTACAGATGGGCACAGGTGGTACTCGTGGGCACAGGCGGTACTGTGGCACAGGCAGTCCTGATGGCACAGGCTGTACTGGTGGCACAGGTGGTACAGATGGGCACAGGTGGTACTCGTGGGCACAGGCGGTACTGTGGCACAGGCAATACTGTGGCACGGGCTGTACTGGTGGCACAGGTGGGCACAGGCGGTACTGGTGGCACATGTGGTACTGGTGGCACAGATGATACTGGTAGTACAGGTGGACACAAGTGGTACTGGTGGCACAGGCGGTACCAGGTGGTACAAGTGGGCACTGATTGGGTACTGATTGGGCGTTGATGGGCACTTTTTTGCTGTCACTTCACTAAACACAGTAGCAAGAAAAACGTACAAAGTATCTCTCTCCTCACACGCGGTGTCTGTGTGAGGAGAGAGAGAGAGACGGCAATGAGAGATGATCTCATATGTTTACATTTGAGATCATCCCTCATTGGCTGCCCAGATCGCGCTGTAAATAGACGCTGTGATCAGCTATTTACCGCGATCTGTGTTTGGCTGTCTCCAGGGGACACCACCAGCACAGTAGTTCCCCCGCTGCGTGTTCGGGAGCGTGCGCTGGGAACGCCAAAAGGGGCGGCCGTAAAAACACGGCCTGTTAGAGATTGAGGATTGCGCTGCGGCCATACAAAGTCGTACGGCCGTCAGCAACTGGTTAATAAGGATCTGTTTGCTAAAATTTTCTAGATGTTCTTTTAGCTTTTTTTCCTGTCCTGTATATTCATCTAATGTTTTCAGTGGTGTTAGACGAGCATAAATCGATTCAATCTCCTTATCTAAAACCTGAAGTTGTTGTTTATATTAATTTTGTAGCAATTGCATTAAATTCTTGGAACACTCATTTAATGTATTTTCCCAATTAGTTTTCAATTCTTTACTAATATTATCCAGTATAGGAAAGATTTGAATCCTCAACCCTATCGGATTGATATGTTCACATATATATCTCTCCATAGACTGGATGTGCCAATACAGAGCTGACTTTTTTTTCAAGTGTTTTAGTTAGATTGAAAAAAAGAGAAAGAAGATCTGAGTCTAATTGTTCCTTCCCTTGATAGCTTTGCTCTATTTGGGTCATTAGCTCCTCCCAGTGCCCCCCTTGTAAATATCCCATGCTGTAAATCCTATAGGTAGCCTTGAACAATGAATCGAAAGAAAAAATGAAAAAAACACACTATAACCTATGTTGGGACCGATATAGCGGACCAATGAGAACGCTGGGCATGTCGCTATTAGATGACGCACGTCGCCGTTAGAAGGAACAAGGATAATATACATGGCAGTGCAAACTGCCGCAATTAGGGCGGCGATTAAGGGGAGGGACACATCAGCTGGAGCGATGGAATGTAAGTATTTAAGGAACACCAAGGGGGATGTTTGGTGGTATTTCCTCTCCACACACTGGAGAATTTGGAGACATTTTCTAACTGGGGGTCAGCCAGGAACCTCCGCTGGGGGTCAGCCAGTAATCTCCGCCGTTGGTCATCTTGGAACAGGAGACCTGACTACAAAGCATTTAGGGGTAAGCCTTTCAAGACTTTTTCTGAAGCAAATCTATGCCTTGCATCAGCTCATGAATATACCCCACAATAATGAAAACCTTTTGTTTTCTTGCCCTTGGGGGTATCTCTTTCTATCTATGTCTTCAAATTTAGGACATATACCCCATTCGATTGAACGTAGCAGTTCTGTCCACCCTATGAGTGATAGGAGTAAGATTTTGTATGGTTCAACTTGCTACTAGAGACATCTGTACCCTGGAACATCGGGGGGCCCCTGGTCTGGCCCTTTGGGCACAAAGCTTTTAATACAACGGGTGAGCTGTTTTTCATTAATGTATGCTATGTCTTTGCTCAATGTAGACAGTATACCGTTATATTATATATATGTCTAATACTGATATTATATTTTGATCTACTTTAGATGTAATACTTACACATGCCTTGATAAAGAATGCCTAGCATTCGAAACGCGTTGGCTTTTCTGCTACAATCTACCTCCCAATCCTGGTGATGGTTCCGTATGATGGATAGTATTCACATCGCTTATGTTATGTATTTATAATATATGTTTTTTTACATTTTTGTATGTATAATGTTTCTATACATTTTTGTAATAAATTAATTCATTTTTTATATATTCTGAAGTTTTTTATGTGTTGCCTACACAATCCCATCTCTTGAGGTTTTTTCGAATATTTCAATTACTACGGGATGATGGCAACTACATGCCGCTATATATGAGTTGGTCCTTTTTCCAGGTGGAACTATTTTTAGCTCCTGGCTTCCATAAAACAAGACTCTGGCCTTGTGTATCTGCTCTCTGTCTCTGTCTCCATGTGGCTTTTTGTCTCTGTGGTGGAATAATCTAGCAGCACATGGAGTATTAGTAACCTCCCAGACAGAAATGGATGCAAAGGAGGCTGTGATAGGTCAAGACTCTGCTCAATGTGAGATTAGCTGTGATTGGGCCAAGGCTTCTGATGAGTCACAAAAGCTTAACTTGCTGGCATGAATTCAAATGTGAATAACTTTGCTTTTGTCTCTCACATATAAACATGTACACCACATTAAGTTCTTAGCAGGTTTAGCTGTATATACATGTAGGTTATATTAGCTACCTAGGACAGGTTCTAGCTGGCCAGCTACAACATCTTTGATAATTAGTATCTATTTCAAACCAACTGATAGGAATAGTTATTTGTAGGGATGAGCCGAACACCCCTGGGTTCGGTTCGCACCAGAACGTTCGAATAGACCGTGGGTTCCCGCGAACATTTAGAACCCCATTGAAGTCTATGGGACCCGAACGTTTGAATTCAAAAACGATAATTTTAAACACCAATATTCAATTTAATGTTGGAAAACATCGTTCAGTACCCGGGTCTTGCCCCAGGGAACATGTATCAGTGGAATTTCTTTTTTTAAAGCGGTCGTTTTTTCCGGAGCAGCCATTTTAATGATGCTTAAAGTGAAAAAAAAAATTCCTTTAAATATCACACCTGCTGGGTGTCTATAGTAGTGGCACATGTTTAGAAATGTCCCTGCACAACATGAGAGGACTATAAAAAAAAGTAATTAATACTGCTTGCGCACGTGCTGTGTGGCAACAATATGTCGAATATTTTAGCGGTGGTGGGGGGCCATTATTGTTTTGTGAAAGAAAAATTTTAGAAAAAAGGTCACCCCTCAAACATACTGTAATTGGAGCGCAACAAGGAGCCACGTGCAAAGTATTGCATCAAAAATTGTTATTAGGCGCCCCTGTTAAACGGGCAGAAAAGATGTGCCTTGGGCACAACACAACACTGTAACCCCTCCCAATAACTCCAATTGGAGCGCAACAAGGAGCCACGTGCAAAGTATTGCATCAAGAATTGTTATTAGGCGCCCCTGTTAAACAGGGGCAGAAAAATTGTGCCTTGGGCACAACACAACACTGCAACCCCTCCCAATAACTCCAATTGGAGCGCAACAAGGAGCCACGTGCAAAGTATTGCATCAAAAATTGTTATTAGGCGCCCCTGTTAAACAGGGGCAGAAAAATTGTGCCTTGGGCACAACACAACACTGCAACCCTTCCTAATAACTCCAATTGGAGCGCAACAAGGAGCTACGTGCAAAGTATTGCATCAAAAATTGTTATTAGGGGCCCCTGTTAAACAGGGGCAGAAAAATTGTGCCTTGGGCACAACACAACACTGCAACCCTTCCTAATAACTCCAATTGGAGCGCAACAAGGAGCCACGTGCAAAGTATTGCATCAAAAATTGTTATTAGGGGCCCTGTTAAACAGGGGCAGAAAAATTGTGCCTTGGGCACAACACAACACTGCAACCCCTCCCAATAACTCCAATTGGAGCGCAACAAGGAGCCACGTGCAAAGTATTGCATCAAAAATTGTTATTAGGCGCCCCTGTTAAACAGGGGCAGAAAAATTGTGCCTTAGGCACTGGTGGCGGAGCCCAGAAACACAACATTTCTTACTAGCTATCAGCAAGAAAATTGAGGAGGAGAAGGATATTCCATCAGCAGCATAAGAGGACAGTCACTCAGCACCAGCATACGCAGTTTAAAAGGGATCCGACATTTCAACAAAAAATATTAATCAGTAACATCAGCATTAGGTGCTTGGTAGCTGGTGTTGATTCAAGCCCGATTCATTTTGATGAAGTTCAGTCGATCAACAGAGTCGGTGGAGAGGTGCACCATGTGATCGGTAACAAAGCCTCCAGCAGCACTGAATGTGCGTTCTGAAAGAACACTGGATGCAGGGCAAGCCAGTAGCTCAATTGCGTACTGTGCAAGCTCTGGCCAGTGATCCATCCTCAAGACCCAGTAAGCCAGAGGATTTTCGGTGGGGAAGGTGTCCAAGTCAGATCTTGCCCCTAGGTATTCCCGACCCATGTAAACCAGACGCTGGCGATGGTTGCTGGAACCGGTCAGACCTTGGGGCTGCGGACTAAAAAACTGTCTGAAGGCAATCGGTCAGACGGCCACCTTCTCCACCGCTCCTTCTGTGACTCACTGAAGCCTCAGCAAGACGTTGTCCAGAGACAGGTTTTGGTAATCCCCCCCGGTTCTGGGAACGCATTGCAGAGACCCTTCTGCAAGGCCTCCCGCAGAAGTTTCATCTTCTGCTCCCTCTGCGATGGCAACATAAGGTCCGCAACCTTACTCTTGTAACGTGGATCAAGGAGAGTTTCCAGCCAGTAATGATCCCTCTCCTTGATAGCACGTACACGAGGATCCTTACGCAGGCTTTGCAGGATCAGGGAGGCCATGCAGCGTAGGTTTGCAGAGGCATTCGGGGCACAGTCCTCTGGGTCACTGAGCACGACAGGATCCACAGGCACATAAAAGTCCACGTGTTCCTTGGGACTGTAAATGATCCCTTGAAGACTGCTGCTGCTGATGCTGAGTGCTAGGCTCCACCTCCATGCTGCTGATACAATCATCCTCCTCCTCCTCCTCTTCCTGTGTGCTACGTGGGCAAGCAGGCCCACTGTCTGGGTAAAGGGGGCCTTGAGAGGTAAGGAAGTCCTCCTCTTCCTCCCTCTGTTCTGCCTCAAGGGCCCTGTCCATTATGTGAATTAGAGGGACAGTCTCACTGATGCATGCACTGTCACTGCTCACTAGTGTTGCTCACGAATATTCGTATTGCGAATATTCGGCTCGAATATGGCATATTCGAGTATTCGCGATATATTCCGAATTTTGCGGTGAATATTCGCTATTTCGAATATTCGTATTTTTTCAATTTTTTTTTAGAACAGATCACATCCTAGAGATCCCCATCGACGTCTAAAAGCATTGCTGGTATGATTAGAGACCTTGGGCCGAGTAGCTGCAGCGATCATTTTATATTGCCGAAAAATCGCAATGCGATTATTCGGCAATAGCGATATCGCGCGATTATTTTCGAGAAATTCGCAATATTGTTTTTAGCTAAAATAACACATATATTCGATTTCAGAGTGTTACTGTCGAAATTCCGTAATCAATTTCTCATTCGCATTTTTGCAAAATTATGATAAAATATCAAGAATATTCTGAGCCAATCAGAGTGCTCCTTCCGCATTTGCCGAATATTCGCAATTATTTTGTATTGTAATATATCACGAATATTCTGAGCCAATCAGAGTGCTCCTTCCGCATTTGCCGAATATTCGCAATTATTTTGTATTGTAATATATCACGAATATTCTGAGCGAATCAGAGTGCTCCATTCCGCATTTCTCGAAATTTCGCAATTATTTTGTATTATAAAATATCACGAATATTCTGAGCCAATCAGAGTGCTCCTTCCGCATTTGCCGAATATTCGCAATTATTTTTTATTGTAATATATCACGAATATTCTGAGCCAATCAGAGTGCTCCATTCCGCATTTCTCGAAATTTCGCAATTATTTTGTATTATAAAATATCACGAATATTCTGAGCCAATCAGAGTGCTCCTTCCGCATTTGCCGAATATTCGCAATTATTTTGTATTGTAATATATCACGAATATTCTGAGCCAATCAGAGTGCTCCATTCCGCATTTCTCGAAATTTCGCAATTATTTTGTATTATAAAATATCACGAATATTCTGAGCCAATCAGAGTGCTCCTTCTGCATTTCTCGAAATTTCATTCGCATTCGCAATTCGCGTTCGCATTCGCATTCGCAATAGCGAAATTTCGCAATCATTTCATTTCGAAAAAATATCACGAATATTCGTATTTAGCGAATATATCTCGAATATTCGACTATATATTCGAGATATATCGCGAAATCGAATATGGCATATTCTGCTCAACACTACTGCTCACCATCCTTGTGGCCTCCTCAAATGGTGACAGGACAGTGCATGCATCCCTGATCAAGGCCCACTGGCGTGGGGAAAAAAACCTAGCTCCCCTGAACCAGTTCTGCTGCCATATTGGCACAGGTATTTATTGATGGCCCGCTGCTGCGTGTGCAGCCGCTGCAGCATGGCCAACGTAGAGTTCCATCTGGTGGGCATGTCACAAATTAGGCGGTTCTTGGCAGGTTGTATTCCCTTTGGAGGTCAGTCAGCCGAGCAGTGGCATTATATGACCTCCGGAAATGCACACAGACTTTCCTGGCCTGCTTCAGGACATCCTGTAAGCCCGGGTACCTGCCCAAGAACCGCTGCACCACCAAATTTAGGACATGCGCAAAACAGGGCACGTGGGTGAGTTTTCCGTGTCGCAGGGCAGAGAGGAGGTTGGTGCCATTATCGCTGACCACCATTCCAGGCTTCAGCTGGCGTGGCGTCAACCACCTCTGAGCCTGACCCTGCAGAGCTGACAAAACCTCTTCCCCAGTGTGGCTCCTGTCTCCCAAGCACACCAGCTCTAGCACCGCATGGCATCTCTTGGCCTGCATTCCTGCGTAGCCCCTCGTACGCCTACGAAGCACGGCTGGTTCTGAGAAAACATCACCACAGGAAGAGGTCACAGAGGAAGAAGAAGAGGAGGGGGTGGAGGAGAGAGGTGTGTCACAAACAGTAGTAGTGTTTTGTAGGCGTGGTGGCGGAACAACCTCCAAAACTATTGGACCTTGCCCTGCGTCCTTCCCAGCTGCCAGCAGAGTCACCCAATGTGCCGTAAAAGACAGGTAACGTCCCTGTCCATGCCTGCTGGACCATGAGTCAGCGGTAAGATGCACCTTACCACTGACCGCCCTGTCCAGCGAGGCATGGACATTGCCTTCCACATGCCGGTAGAGAGCCGGAATCGCCTTCCGTGACAAAAAGTGTCGTTTTGGTACTTGCCACTGAGGTACTGCACATTGCACAAACTCACGGAAGGGGGCAGAATCCACCAACTGAAAGGGTATCAGTTGAAGTGCTAGCAATTTCGCTAAGTTGGATTCAACTGCTGGGCATGTGGATGGCTGGGGTTGTACTTCTTTCGGTGCTGCAGCAGCTGGGGCAGGGAAATTTGCCTGGTACTATCAGTAGATTGCCCGCTACTAGTAGGTTGTGACACACCTATTTCTACACCTTCACTGCAGGCTTCAGAGAGGACTGGGGGTCTAGTGGGGTTGGAGGTCCCAGAAGGGCAAGGGGGGGTACGCTTTTGTCTTTGGTGTGGGTCTTTCTGGTGTGCTTGCCAATGAGCTGCATGGCAGGTCGACATATGTCTGGACAAGCATGTGGTACCCAGGCGGTTGATGTTTTGGCCACGCGAGATACGCTTGCGACATATGTTGCAAATAGCAAAGGTATGATCTTTTGGACATGTTTAAAAAAAGGCCCACACCAAAGAACTTTTGCTGTACCGGTCAGACACAGCAGCGCCATTAACAAGCGCCGTAGATGTGCGCTGTAATGCAGTTGGTGTTCCCTTAAGCTGACCCCTGGAGGGCATCCTGCCTCTTTGGAGATGTGCCTGTGCCTCCTCCTTCTCCTCCTCCTCTCTCCTATCAGGCACCCAGGTAGAGTCAGTGAACTCATCATCCCCTCCCTCCTCATCACTGTCAACAACCTGGCAGTATGCTCCAGCTCGGGGAACATTATCACTGACAAATTGCTGTCCCTCTCGGCCACCCACTCTCCCTGGCCTCACATTAATGCCTTCCTCTATCAGTGTTCCGTCATCGGAGTCTTCAAAACGCTGCGCATCTTCCTGCAGCATGTACCCAACACTGTGTTGAAACAGTTCGGGGGACTCCTCAGGAGGACATGGTGGTACTAGGGAAGTATTGTGTGAAGCCATTGTGCAGAGGGAAGAGGACGCCTTGGCAGCTGCTTTGCCAGATAAACTTTGATCAGTCTGTGTGAGAGAGGATGAGGAGGATGAGGATGGCTTGGTCATCCACTCTACTAATTTCTCTGCATGTTGAGGCTCAACACGGCCAGCTCCCGAAAAGAAGGACGAGCGGCCACGGCCACGTGCTGAAGACGATGCACCACATCCACTACCAGCGTTACCTCTACATGCAGAACCTGCTTGCCCTCGTGAATCTCTGCCTCTCTTTGTTGTCCTTCCAGACATATTAATGCGTTCAGGTGGTATGTAACAGCACAAGCGGAGTCACACCAAATGCGCTCAGGTGGTATGTAACAGCACACGTGCGGTGACACCAAATGCGCTCAGGTGATATGTAACAGCACACCTGTGGTGACACCAAATGCACTCAGGTGATATGTAACAGCACACGTGCGGTGACACTAACTGCGCTAAGGTGGTATGTAATAGCACACGTACAGTGACACTAACTGCGCTCAGGTGGTATATAACAGCACACGTACAGTGACACTAACTGCGCTCAGGTGGTATGTAACAGCACACGTACAGTGACACTAACTGCGCTCAGGTGGTATATAACAGCACAGGTGCGGTGACACCAAATGCACTCAGGTGGTATGTAACAGCACACGTACAGTGACACTAACTGCGCTCAGGTGGTATATAACAGCACATGTGCGGTGACACTAACTGCGCTCAGGTGGTATATAACAGCACAGGTGCTGTGACACCAAATGCGCTCAGGTGGTATGTAACAGCACACGTGCGGTGACACCAAATGCGCTCAGGTGGTATGTAACAGCACACGTGCGGTGACACCAAATGCGCTCAGGTGGTATGTAACAGCACACGTGCGGTGACACCAAATGCGCTCAGGTATTATGTAACAGCACACGTGCTGTGACACCAAATGCGCTCAGGTGGTATGTAACAGCACAAGTGCGGTGACACCAAATGCGCTAAGGTGGTATTGAACAGCACACGCACTGTCAGAGCGACTGCGTTTCTGTGCAATTCAATAGCCCACTTGCATTAACAGCAACTGCCTTTCTGTGCAAATAAATAGCACACTTGCAGTAACAGTTAATGCGTCTATGTGCAATTAACTAGCACACGTTGACTAACACGGAGTACTATGTTTGAGGCCTCGTACACACGATCGGACATATCCGATGAAAACGGTCCGCGGACCATTTCCATCGGATATGTCCGATCTGGAGTTTGATCCGATGGCGTGTACACACCATCAGATCAAATTCCCCGCCGGCGGACGGCGCGGTGACGTGTCGGTGACGCGGCGGTGACGTTGACGCCGCCACGTCACCGCTACGTCACGCACCAGGAAGTAAAACACCTCCGCGCATGCGCCGAATCCATTCGGCGGCGGCGCGGCGGCGGTGCGGGACGACATGTCTGCTGGTAAGTGTACTAACCAGCAGACATGTCGGGCGGACAGATTCCCACCGGATAGATTTCAAAGCATGCTTTGAAATCTGTCGGGTGGACAAATCTGTCCACTAGCCCATACACACGAGCGGAGATGTCTGCTGAAACGGTCCATCGGACCGTTTTCAGCGGACATATCCCCTCGTGTGTACGAGGCCTAAGGTGAACCCTAAAGCACAATCTCCTGCCTGACAGATACTAATAGCAGATCTAGCTAAGCTACACAGTTTATAAATATATTGACAACTCCTAGGGATGTAAATATATTCTCTACAAACTGTAAATTTAACTATACTGACTAGCCTCCCTGCTCTAGTATCTATCTATCTATCTATCTATCTGAAAAGACACTGTGGGGTAGATTCACATAGATCAGTGGATCTTTTGATCCGCGTGATCTATCTTTTTTACGATCCGCCTGCGCCAGTTTTTGAGGCAAGTGCTGTATTCAGAAAGCACTTGCCTCGTAAGTTGCCCTGGCGGATCGTAAATCCCCCGGCGGAATGCAAATTCCGCAGCTAGGGGGAGTTTACTATTTAAATCACCGCGCCAATCGTACTGCGCATGCGCCACCGACTAAATTTCCCAGCGTGCATTGCTTCAAATGACGTCGCAAGGACGTCATTGTTTTTTACGTTAACGCAATTAACGTATGGCCGTATTCCCGAACGACTTACGTAAACGACGTAAAAAATTCAAAACTCGACGCGGGAACGACGGCCATACTTAACATAGGATACGCCGCACATACCCCGCATATAGCAGGGGTAATGATCCGCCGGAAAAAGCCGAACGCAAACGACGTAAAAAAAAAAGCGACGGCAGGGCGTTCGTTTCTGAATCGGTGGTTCTCCTCATTTGCATATTCGTTGCGTATAATAACAGAAGCGCCACCTAGCGGATGGCGGGAGATTGCAGCCTAAGATCCGACAGTGTAACTCACTTACACCAGTCGGCTCTAAGGGAGATCTATGCGGAACCTGATTTGAGGAATCAGCCGCATAGATCCGAGTGTTGGATCTCACAGATACGACGGTGTATCAGTAGATACACCGTCGTATCTCTATGTGAATCTACCCCTGTGTCTCTATCTATCTCTCTCTCTCTCTGTCTGTCTGACTGCAAAGCAAGCCGGAACACACTACACGAGGCCGCCCGGGAGGCGGCCTTTTATAGTGTGGGGCGTGTGCTAAAGCCCTGAGCCCTAATTGGCCAAAGCACCCAGGCTTTGGCCAATTAGGTCTCTTTGTTTTTTGGGTGCTGTGATTGGCCAAGCATGCGGGGTCATGGTGCATGTTTGGCCAATCATCAGCGCGCAACGCCGCAGTGAATTATGGGCCATTGCGCGTCATTCGAATTTGGCGCGAACGACCCGATTTGTTCATTTTCGACGAACGATCGAACAGCCGATGTTCGATGCGAACATGTGTTTGCATCAAACGCAAAGCTCATCCCTATTGACCACTCGCTCCATGTGTCTTCTCTGATGTCCCATGCAGCCTGAGTTGCCTCTATATTGCCCCTGTAGCGGAATCTTTTTTCCTTTCCAATTCTAACCGTCTTCCCAATCATCCGGTGCCAGGATAGAAAGTTTTTTTCTTCAAGCTATGCTGAAGAATTTTTAACTTCCTAGATCTCCATTTTTTTTTTTTGGGGAGTTTCTTTTCCTTGCACCGCCGGCCAATTTATTCCTCTTAGGCCTCCGACGACGGACCATTTCAGCCGAACAATCCGCTCGTCTGTAGGGGCAAACGGACAGATTTGTACGGATTTCTCCGGCGGAAAAGTTGCTTTGAAACTTTTCCGCCGGAGAGCTAGCCGTCGGATATGTCCGCTGGTCAGTACACTCACCAGCGGAAATATCCTCCCGCGCAAGCGTCGTATGGATGCGACGCATGCGTGGAAGTTGTTTTCTTCCTGGTGTGGTGACGTGGCGGCGTCAACGTCACCGCCACGTCACCGCGCTGTCTGCCGGCGGGGATTTTGATCCGATGGTGTGTACAGCCATCGGACCAAAATAGCCCGGCGTACATATGCTCTGCAAACGGTCTGGGGACTGTTTGCATCGGATATGTCCGTCCGTGTGTACGAGGCCTTAGTGGCATATTTTGTGACTTTTTCTCACTTGGCATATTAAATCCCTTATAATTTTAAAGTCAACAAGACAGAGAGCGCACCGTATTTTTATTTCTGTTTTTTACATTTATATATTTCTTCATTTATATATGTATTTATTTTCTATTTCTACCTTTTTTTGTCCTTGTTTTCATCCATCGGCTTTATAAGCCATTATAAAGAAAATTCTTTAAATGTAAACAAACATGTTTTTGTCTATCCAATATAAACAGTTCTATTGCTGGAAACCTTTCATCTGATTAGGATCCAGTCTGCCTTACAACGCCATAGGATTTTCTCCATATATTTTCTGTGCACTGGCCGGGCGTGCGTGTGTTTGCTTTCAATCACGGCGGACACGTCTAGCTGTGGGTGATCAGCTGTGCTGACGCCGAGAACCGCCCCCCGGCCAGCCTCTCTGTCGTTTTGTTTGTTTGGGTTTTTGTTACTAGGAACAGCACGCCAGTAACACGCATCTCATTATAAGGCTTCTCCTGTTTGTCAGCCTGACTTGTGACGCATCGTACAGCTGATGTGATCACATGTCGGGCATAAACCAATCAAGGTACACGTCATGCTACTTAAAGCGGAGCTCCACCCTGAATTCTACTTTAGTTTAATATTCATACTACTCCTAATAAATGCATAATCGACTATTTGTAGATAAATCAGCGTTAGAGTACCTTAGTAAAAAGCCAGGCTTCCGGTCTGCACCCCCTCGGGTTAAAGTCGGGTTTTCTCCTGCTTCCTGTGCCGCGCTGTGTCTCCTGGGAGCGTGTGTGTCAGAGCTCCCTAATTATAATATCTCTCTCTCTCTCTCTCCGTTAGCACAAACATCACGCAATGACAACAGACACTGTAGCCACCGGTCACCATTAACCCGCCGGTCACCATTAACAGTGCACATGCGCGGGATCGAGCGGTGGATGCTGGGACAGCCTCCACCACAAAGAGGAAGTGCCTGCGTGTGTGATTAGAACGCCCAAAGCTAAGATGGCAACGGGTGGAAAACGAGAATATAACTATTTATTTGGGACAGAATCACAGCGGAGCGGCGGAGGGACACCAGAACCGTGAGTTCAGCACAGCAGTGCTATTAAACATTTAAAGAGCCCATAAAGAAAAAATTGATTTGGCGTGGGAGATCCGCTTTAAGAATGCTGGGGGGATTGAACGGCGTCATTCCCTCTCCTCAGCGAGAGCGAGGAGCACCTGATACACTTAACTCTTGGCACCTCTCAACAGAGGTGGCCACTGCCTAGGATTTTATTGCTGGAAGGTCTTTTTCTATGTAAGTTTTGTAACGCGATTTTCCTGTTTCCTACCACACAATGAATGCCCTTTTTTCTATATATCTTCTAAAACAGTGTTTCCTTTCTTTTTGCAGTGGATCCACTGTGAATTTTCTCATAGCTTATCTCTTCTTTTGGGAGCACTCTTTCAGCTCCCAACATAAGAAAGCATAGAAAATACTCCATTATAGGAGGCCATCCAATGTATATCCAGTAAGTGGGGATCTTCAGTTGCAGTCAATTTTTTTGACTGACATAGATTTTTTCTTAATAATGAGTTTTTAAAGTGACGTATGTTCTTCTTTTCAGATTTACTTTTAAAAAGCAATTTTTGACCATTTTTGATCTCAATCTCTGATGAGATAGTGGTGGGTGTTTTGGATATGTTTTTTGGACTACAGACCAGCTCGGGGTTATTTGCAGTGTGGAGGCTGTTTTTCAGGTGTTGGATGAGGACATGATTGGTGACACTATGGAGTGAGTTATAATCGCATTTATGCAAGCATGTACGATATAATTTGTCACAATATATTCTTCAATAAATATATTTTTTCTATTCAGATATTAAAGACACTATATCCCTGATGAAGATCAAATTTTGAAAGTTTTTTGATTGGAAACGTGTCGGATCAGCCAACTATCTACAATTTAACCTCTTGAGGGAATTTCTTTTTGATACAGCATAGTGTCCATGTGTCATTTATATGTCTGAACAATCTATTTATTCTTCTTTCATATCATCTTATATTGTAATGTTTATATATTTTTAGTATTTTCCATTTATTAAATATATATTTTTATAGTTCTTGATTTCTATTTATCTATTTTTCTGTTGCCCACATAGTCCCAAACCTAGAGGTTTTTCTTTCTGCAAATGATGGTCCGAGCTTCAGTCAAGTACTTAAAATGAACGGAGCTGTCCCATGGATGTATCCCAGTGTGCATGCTCAGAACCACGTCGGAACAACTGGCTAAGATACGTCGCATCACTGCCCTATTCACGTACTACGTAAACGATGTAAAATACAACGGCATTCGTTCCCTGGTCCATACCTTTGCATGAGTTGCGCCACCTATATGGGGAATAACTTTACGCCGGATGTATGACTTACGCAAACCACGTATATTATGCGCCGGGCGCAAGTACGTTTGTAAATCAGCGTATCTCCCTCATTTGCATATTTGAATACAAAATTTATGGGAGCGCCAGATGTGTCCAGCGTAACTATGCGCCCACTATACGACGGGGTAGGCAAGTTACGTCGGTCGGATGAAGCCCAGTTTCTATCGTATCTTGGTTTCTGAGTCTGGCGCACAGATACAACGGCGCATATTTACACTTACGTGGCGTATCTTGAGATACGTCGGCGTAAGTGCTTTGTGAATCCGGGCCATTGTCTTCAGCTGTTGAATGCTTCACAACTTTTTACGCAGAAATTCAAGTACTTATATCACAAATGTTGGGCCTGAGGCCGGACTTTTCGGACACTACTTCAATGATGGACCTGGACACTGGCAGTACTGGCTTGGCCCCCCAAAGTGCCTGTGAAATACGTGATAAATAATCGGAGACAATATTTGAATATTTTTAACAAAAATAAACCCAAAAAATGTATCTTTGAAAAATTAGTTTGGTCATTATTGCTTGTGTTTCTTTTATCTGTCTCGCAGGTTCTCCTAGTGCACTTGTGCCAAGTGGATTTGTCTTTAGTAAATAACCACAATTGTCACAGTAAACAAGAAATTATACATTTACAAACTGGTATTGAGCATAGAAAGAAGAAGCCACACATTGTTGAGTAGAAAAGTATTTTTACTCTGTGCACAACTTGTGCATTATAACATTTATTTTAGAAAAATATAACCATTTTTTTTTTTTTTTTGGTTTGCCTGTTTAAACAAAAAAATATATAAAAACAATGGAACTTACAAAGTTCAATCTTTGAAAAACATGAGATGGGGTGATGTCAGCCCTGAACAAGCCACAATTTAAAGATGCACACAGTTTGTGTGGCAAAATGGGTATTTTTATCCTGATTAGAGTTGAGCGGACACCTGGATGTTCGGGTCTGAACCCGAACTTTGAAAAAAAAGTTTGAGTTCGGGACCCGAACTTTGAGCCGAACCCGAACCCCATTGAAGTCAATGGGGACCCGGACTTTTGACTACAAAAATGTCAACTACAAAAAACTAAGGGAAAGAGCTGGAGCGCTGCAAATGGCAGCAAAATGTCGGGAAGAGCATGGCAAGTACTCTGAAAATAAATGTGGATCGGAAAATAACTTAAAATAACATAAAATAACATAAAAAAATAAAAATAAAAAATAAAATCATTTTGACCTAGGAGGACGAGGTCCATATTTATTAGGACGTTGAGGTGGATTTGGCGGTGTAGGTGGAAGCGGCAGGGGAGGAGGAGGAGGAGGTAGCCAACACAGCAGGTTTTGGTTTTTAATATATGTATTTTTTAAATTAGGGTAAACCCCAAAAGAGTGAGAAAGATCTAGGGTTGCTACCTCATCCCTTTAAACCTGAACACAGAGTAATTACACAGGTTCTGGGGCTAATTTACTGTCGATAACCAAGTGAGTTTAATTAGCAGCACCTTAATCAGCCAGAGAACCTGTGTAATTAATATGTTTTTGCTTTTAAAGGGATGAGATGGCAACCCTAGAAATATCAGAAAAAAAACAATGGCTGGGTAAGGCCGGCCCGGTGTCTATTCTGCACAAGGTACGGACAAGTCCTCTGGGATCCATGCCTGATTCATTTTAATGAATGTGAGCTTGTCCACATTGGCTCTGGACAGGCGGCTGCGCTTGTCTGTGATAACGCCCCCTGCCGTGCTAAATACACGTTCAGACAATACACTGGCCACAGGGCAAGCCAGCACCTCCAAGACGTAAAGGGCAAGCTCAGGCCATGTGCCCAATTTGGAGACCCAGAAGTTTAAGGGGGCATAGCCGTCATTCAGTACGTGTGCTCCACCATGTTGCTGAAATGCTGCCTCCTGCTAAAACATTCCATATCAGCTGGTGGGGCTGTTTGTTGTGGCGTGCTGACAAAGCTTTCCACATTTCGGCCATGCTAACTCTGCCTTCTGAGGTGCTGGCGGTGTCCCTGCTGCGTTGGCGATCTCTTCCTCCTCCTATGCCTTCGCCTTGTGCTTCCACTGTGCCCCCGCTGCCAGGTGGGAATTGCACCAGCAGCGCGTCTACCAGCGTGTGCTTGTACTCGTGCATCTTGCGTTCACTCTCCAGTGAGGGAATTAAGGACGGTACATTGTCCTTGTAACGGGGATCCAGCAACGTGGCCACCCAGTAATCAGCACCTGTCAAAATGTGCGAAACACGCCGGTTGTTGCGGAGACACTGCAGCATGTAATCGCTCATGTGTGCCAGGCTGCCCAGAGGCAACGAAAAGCTGTCCTCTGTGGGAGGTGTATCATCTGTGTCCTCTGTATCCCCCCAGCCACGCACCAGTGATGGCCATGAGCTGGTCTGGATACCATCCTGCTGTGAACATGGTTCCTCCTCCTCCTCCATGTCTTCCTCCTCCTCATCCTCCACCGCGTCATCCTCCAGAACTGTGCCCTTGCTGGACAATTGTGTACCTGGCCTTTGTTGGTGCACGAACCCACCCTCGGAGCCGCTTGTGAATGACTGCCCTGAAAACCTTGGAAATGATCCCGATTCCTCCTCCTCCTCCTCCTGTGCCACATCCTGTTCCATCATCGCCCGTAGCGTTTTTTCAAGGAATGCATAGAACTGGGATAGTCACGCTGAGAGCAGCGTCATCAGCACTGGCCATGTTGGTGGAGTACTCGAAACAGCACAACAAGGCACACAGGTCTTGCATGGAGGCCCAGTTATTGGTGGTGAAGTGGTTCTGTTCCGCAGAGTGACTCACGTGTGCATGCTGCAGCTGAAGCTCCACTGCTGCTCGCACAGTCTGGCCAGCATGTGCAAGGTGGAGTTCCACCTTGTGGGCACATCACATATGAGGCAGTGAGCGGGAAGGCAGAAGTTACGCTGCAGCGGCCAGCAGCAGCAAGGTGAGAATGCCGAAAGTGCGCACAGACGGAGTGCGCACTTTCTGCATTAGCTGTGGCAGATCGGGGTAAGTTTTCAGGAACCTCTGCACCACCGAATTCAGCACATGCGTCAGGCAAGGAATGTTCGTCAAACCGGCTAGGCCCAGAGCTGCTACGAGATTTCGCCTGTTATCGCACACCACCAGGCCCGGCTTGAGGCTCACTGACGCCAACCCCTCATCGGTCCCTCATCGGTCCCTCAACAACTCCTGCACGGTGTGTGGTTTTTCCCCCAAACAGGAAAGTTTTAAAACTGCCTGCTGGCGTTTACCCATGGCTGTGCTGAAGTTGGTGGTGCATTTGTTACGCTGACTGGATGAGGAGGCGGTAGAGGATGAGAAAGCGGAGTAGGAGGAGTTAGGAACAGGAGGCAAACTGAAGCGCCCTGCAATCCTCGTGGTGGAAGGACATGTGCCAAACTGCTATCCGCCATTTACCCAGTGCGCTGTTAGGGAGATATAACGTCCCTGACCGTGCTTAATGGTCCACGTATCCGTAGTTAGGTGAACCTTGGCACAGATGGCATTGCGCAGTGCACACCTGTTTTTGTCCCCCACTTGGTTGTGCAGGGAAGGAATGGCTCGTCTGGAAAAGTAGTGGCGGCTGGGCACGACGTACTGTGGAACAGCCAATGCCATCAGGCTTTTAAAACTCTGCGTCTCCACCAGACGGAATGCCAGCATTTCAAAGGCCAGTGATTTTGAAATGCTGGCATTCAGGGCCAGGGATCGCGTGTGGGTAGGGGGGTACTTCCTCTTCAGCTCCAATGTTTGGGAGATAGAGAGCTGAATGCTTCCATGGGACATTGTGGAGATGTTTGGTGACCCAGGTGGTAGTTGTAGACTTGAGGTCAACAAGACAATGACTCATCCCTGTGTATAATAGGCTTTTAAAATGCTAAGTGACCCGACTTGTGAAAGACCCTTCCATGTGTGGACACATTCTGTGGAAAGGTGTTAATTGCATCGGCTCCTGAAAGACCTTTTCATTGTGTGATAAAACTGTTTCAAAGCCCAGTGTTTACACTTAAAAGACTGTGTATTGTACTTCAAGTTAGCAGTCTCCATTCAGATGTATTGAATTAGCATGTCAATTATGTTTAGGAATGTATTGACGCCCAGGTGTAAGAACCTTCCCTTTAGAGACAGCCATCTGTCTAAAGATATGGTTTGAAGGGAAATCATTGTGTGACAGTATTTTGTTTTGATGTCATTATCTACAGGAATGTCATTCTCTCTGAGGCAGTAGTTAAGTCATGCTAAATACATCGGTGCCAAAATGTCTAGTAACTAGCCATAGTGTGTGATGAGGGGGGTGGAGATTGCATTGTCCTGTGATTAACTGTAACATCTTGTACTGTATAAAAAGCTAAGAAGAAACCAATAAAGTGTTCATACATTTGGAAACAAGTACAGAGCAGAGTCTTGTCTTGATTATGGGAAATGGAATGGATCATGTATGCAAGATTGTCGCAATGTGTCGGATAAGCTTGTCGTGGGTGGATGGAAGGTCGTAAACGGTGGTGACCGTTACAGTAGTGTTGCTTGACGGTCCTCTAATTGAGGGGTGGCAGGTGGCACTGTCACTACAGAGGTGGATGAAGAGGCCGAGAGGCCCGAAACTGATGCAGAAGAGGAAGCAGGAGGAGCCAGAGACCTTTCTTGGTTTTTGAGGTGTCTACTCCACTGCAGCTTGTGCTTTTAACTTAGATGCCTGGTCATGCAGGTTGTGCTCAGGTTGAGAACGTTTAGGCCTCGCTTCAGCCTCTAATTGCACAACGTGCAAACCACTCGTGTCTTGTCATCAGCACACTGTGTGAAGAACTGCCACGCTATGGAACTCCTTGGACCTAGCTTTGGTGTGCTCGGTCCCTTGCTGCGTTGGGCAGTAGCAGGCGTACTGTCTAGGGGACGGACGCTCTGCTTTGGCACCCTGCCCCCTCTTCTACAACAGCTACAGCCCCAGAATGCCGAAAGTGCGCACAGACGGAGTGCGCACTTTCTGCATTAGCTGTGGCAGATCGGGGTAAGTTTTCAGGAACCTCTGCACCACCGAATTCAGCACATGCGTCAGGCAAGGAATGTTCGTCAAACCGGCTAGGCCCAGAGCTGCTACGAGATTTCGCCCGTTATCGCACACCACCAGGCCCGGCTTGAGGCTCACTGACGCCAACCCCTCATCGGTCCCTCATGTCCCTCAACAACTCCTGCACGGTGTGTGGTTTTTCCCCCAAACAGGAAAGTTTTAAAACTGCCTGCTGGCGTTTACCCATGGCTGTGCTGAAGTTGGTGGTGCATTTGTTACGCTGACTGGATGAGGAGGCGGTAGAGGATGAGAAAGCGGAGTAGGAGGAGTTAGGAACAGGAGGCAAACTGAAGCGCCCTGCAATCCTCGTGGTGGAAGGACATGTGCCAAACTGCTATCCGCCATTTACCCAGTGCGCTGTTAGGGAGATATAACGTCCCTGACCGTGCTTAATGGTCCACGTATCCGTAGTTAGGTGAACCTTGGCACAGATGGCATTGCGCAGTGCACACCTGTTTTTGTCCCCCACTTGGTTGTGCAGGGAAGGAATGGCTCGTCTGGAAAAGTAGTGGCGGCTGGGCACGACGTACTGTGGAACAGCCAATGCCATCAGGCTTTTAAAACTCTGCGTCTCCACCAGACGGAATGCCAGCATTTCAAAGGCCAGTAATTTTGAAATGCTGGCATTCAGGGCCAGGGATCGCGTGTGGGTAGGGGGGTACTTCCTCTTCAGCTCCAATGTTTGGGAGATAGAGAGCTGAATGCTTCCATGGGACATTGTGGAGATGTTTGGTGACCCAGGTGGTAGTTGTAAAGGAATGAACCGTGACAATCAGAGACTTTGGAAGGATGAGAGATACTCCTGCGCCAGGGACACTAATAATTCCTCGGTCTAAGTCCACCCTGTGCCATTGTAGGCGTAGGGTGGCTAATAGGATCATAATTCATGTATTACATGAGATGGGACATTAATAATACTTCATATGGCAGGATACTGGAATATTACAAGTGGTTCATGGTGACTTGAGACCAGGTCAACAAGACAATGACTCATCCCTGTGTATAATAGGCTTTTAAAATGCTAAGTGACCCGACTTGTGAAAGACCCTTCCATGTGTGGACACATTCTGTGGAAAGGTGTTAATTGCATCGGCTCCTGAAAGACCTTTTCATTGTGTGATAAAACTGTTTCAAAGCCCAGTGTTTACACTTAAAAGACTGTGTATTGTACTTCAAGTTAGCAGTCTCCATTCAGATGTATTGAATTAGCATGTCAATTATGTTTAGGAATGTATTGACGCCCAGGTGTAAGAACCTTCCCTTTAGAGACAGCCATCTGTCTAAAGATATGGTTTGAAGGGAAATCATTGTGTGACAGTATTTTGTTTTGATGTCATTATCTACAGGAATGTCATTCTCTCTGAGGCAGTAGTTAAGTCATGCTAAATACATCGGTGCCAAAATGTCTAGTAACTAGCCATAGTGTGTGATGAGGGGGGTGGAGATTGCATTGTCCTGTGATTAACTGTAACATCTTGTACTGTATAAAAAGCTAAGAAGAAACCAATAAAGTGTTCATACATTTGGAAACAAGTACAGAGCAGAGTCTTGTCTTGATTATGGGAAATGGAATGGATCATGTATGCAAGATTGTCGCAATGTGTCGGATAAGCTTGTCGTGGGTGGATGGAAGGTCGTAAACGGTGGTGACCGTTACAGTAGTGTTGCTTGACGGTCCTCTAATTGAGGGGTGGCAGGTGGCACTGTCACTACAGAGGTGGATGAAGAGGCTGAGAGGCCCGAAACTGATGCAGAAGAGGAAGCAGGAGGAGCCAGAGACCTTTCTTGGTTTTTGAGGTGTCTACTCCACTGCAGCTCGTGCTTTTAACTTAGATGCCTGGTCATGCAGGTTGTGCTCAGGTTGAGAACGTTTAGGCCTCGCTTCAGCCTCTAATTGCACAACGTGCAAACCACTCGTGTCTTGTCATCAGCACACTGTGTGAAGAACTGCCACGCTATGGAACTCCTTGGACCTAGCTTTGGTGTGCTCGGTCCCTTGCTGCGTTGGGCAGTAGCAGGCGTACTGTCTAGGGGACGGACGCTCTGCTTTGGCACCCTGCCCCCTCTTCTACAACAGCTACAGCCCCATCTGGACACCCACAAACTCCTAGATCCCCTTCCATCAGGTTTTCGCCCAGGCCACGGGATAGAAACGGCTCTCCTCAAGATATGGGATGATGCTCTCGAAGCAGCAGATGACGGAGAATCCTGTCTCCTAGTGCTGCTGGACCTCAGCGCAGCCTTCGTCGCGGTAGACCACAATACATTGCTCACGCGACTCAAAGAATTAGCCGGAGTCTCAGACTCGGCCATGCCGTGGTTCGCATCTTTCATAGAAAACCGCACTCAGACAGTGAAAATTGGAGGCTTTACATCAGAAACACGGACCATTACATGCGGAGTCCCGCAAGGATCACCCCTTTCACCTGTACTCTTCAACATCTACATCCGCCCGTTCCTCAAAATCATCAGCAAACAGGACCTGTGTTACCACCCCTATGCCGACGACACACAGCTTTATCTTCGAATCACCAACAGAAAAGACCAATATCATGAACTAGGAAAATGCCTCACACTGATCGACAATTGGATGACCGAAAGCTCCCTCAAACTCAATGGATCGAAAACAGAACTTCTCATCCTTCACGCAAATCGGAATTCCAATTCTAGGACCACATGGACACCACCCAACATCCTTGGACAAACCATTGCGCCAAGCAACAAAGCCAAAATTCTCTGAGTCGTCTTTGACTCGACGATGGATGCACAAATAGGATCAGTCGTCAGCGGGGCTCATCATCTGCTCCGCATGCTACGTACACTCGTCCCCTTCATCCCGGAAGAAGACACAGCAGTAGTGGTAGGAACAATCATAAACTCACGACTCGACTACGCAAACTCCCTCTACTTAGGACTACCAAAATACCAGATCTCACGTCTACAAGTCGTCCAGAATACGGCAGTCAGACTGGTAGCAGGAAAAAAAACGTGGGAATCAATCTCTCCTGTCTTGAGGGCCCTCCACTGGCTGCCCGTACAGGACCGGGTGACTTTCAAGACACTCTGCCTAACTCACAAATGTACACAAGGAAACGCTCTCCAATACTTAAGTGAGAAAATAAAACCCTATGTCACCAACCGCGTGCTCCGGTCAACCAACCAAAACCTTCTCCAAATCCCTAAATCCCACTACAAATCTAAGGGAGAACGCAGATTTGCAGTCCAAGGACCTCGACTCTGGAATGCTCTACCCACGACCATCCGCCTGGAAGAAAATCATCTGTTTTTTAGGAAAAAACTAAAGACCCATCTCTTCTGAAGGACCAGGACGACACTGGAAGGAAGCGCCTTGAGGCGATTAAGTTCGCATTTGTTGCACTATACAAGTTACTCACTCACTCACTCACTCTTCTGCTGTGCTGGTGGCTCTGTGTGACCACCACCTCTTCCTCCGAACTACATGGGTCACCTGCATGAGGTTGATTCCATGTCGGGTCGAGGACCTCATCGTCCTCCACATCATCTTACACCCAGTCTTCACCACCGCCCTCCTTGTCGGTCTGCACAATTGCAAAAGCACCAGCACTTGGCAATTGTGTTTCATCATCATCCAAGACGTGCTGTGATGGTCCCCCCATGTACTCATCCTGAAATATAAGTGGTTGGGCATCGGTGCACTCAATCTCTTCCACTTCTGGGGCTGGGCTAATTGGATGGCCCTGGGAACACATGCTAACAGACTCATCAAAAAGCAGAAGAGACTGCTGCATGATTTGGGGTTTAGAGTGCTTGGCTGATTTGTAAGGGGGTGAGGTGAAAGACTGATGGTGGACATCGGCTGCAGGCGCCAACTCTGAACTTTCAGCACAAGACTGGTTGGGAGACAATGTGAAGGAACTGGAGGCACTGCCAGCAACCCAATCTACTACCGCCTGTTCTGCTCCTGACCTCAACATCCGTAGAGCTGGATTAGGCCTGACCAAATACCGTTGCAGGCTCTGTCGCCTACTCACACCTGAGAAAGGTGTTTCACTTGTGCCTGTGGCTGGCACAGATCGACCATGTCCTCTCCCTGTAACAGGAGCTGCACCAGCAGCACCACGACCGCGGCCACGTCCCTTATTTGACGTTTTCCTCATATTTCGCAAATGTAGGATCTTGCCCTAAATGGGTGTTTTTTAAATACAACAATAGTGTAATATGGTGTAATATACAGAGATCCACCTATATAATTCTTTCCCTATAGCAAGAAGCAGGAACCTAGCTCTAAACAATGTACTGAACAGACAGTATATCACAGTTGACAGGTGCAGTGCTGGTGAAATATACAGAGAGTCACCTATATATTTCTAGTCCCTATAGGAGATAGCAGGAACCTGGGCCTAAACAATGTACTGGACACACACAGTATATTACAGGTCACAGGTGCAGTGCTGGTGAAATAGGCAGAGAGTCACCTATATATTTCTAGTCCCTATAGGAGACAGCAGGAACCTGGGCCTAAACAATATACTGGACACACAGTATATCACAGGTGAGAGGTGCAGTGCTGGTGAAATAGGCAGAGAGTCACCAATATATTTCTAGTCCCTATAGGAGATAGCAGGAACCTGGGCCTAAAAAATATATACTGGACACACACAGTATATCACAGGTCACAGGTGCAGTGCTGTTGAAATAGGCAGAGAGTCACCTATATATTTCTAGTCCCTATAGGAGACAGCAGGAACCTAGGCCTAAACAATATACTGGACACACAGTATATCACAGGTGAGAGGTGCAGTGCTGGTGAAATAGGCAGAGAGTCACCAATATATTTCTAGTCCCTATAGGAGATAGCAGGAACCTGGGCCTAAAAAATATATACTGGACACACACAGTATATCACAGGTCACAGGTGCAGTGCTGTTGAAATAGGCAGAGAGTCACCTATATATTTCGAGTCCCTATAGGAGACAGCAGGAACCTAGGCCTAAACAATATACTGGACACACAGTATATCACAGGTGAGAGGTGCAGTGCTGGTGAAATAGGCAGAGAGTCACCAATATATTTCTAGTCCCTATAGGAGATAGCAGGAACCTGGGCCTAAAAAATATATACTGGACACACACAGTATATCACAGGTCACAGGTGCAGTGCTGTTGAAATAGGCAGTGAGTCACCTATATATTTCTAGTCCCTATAGGAGACAGCAGGAACCTAGGCCTAAACAATATACTGGACACACAGTATATCACAGGTGAGAGGTGCAGTGCTGGTGAAATAGGCAGAGAGTCACCAATATATTTCTAGTCCCTATAGGAGATAGCAGGAACCTGGGCCTAAAAAATATATACTGGACACACACAGTATATCACAGGTCACAGGTGCAGTGCTGGTGAAATAGGCAGAGAGTCACCTATATATTTCTAGTCCCTATAGGAGATAGCAGGAACCTGGGCCTAAACAATATTCTGGACACACACAGTATATCACAGGTGAGAGGTGCAGTGCTGGTGAAATAGTCAGAGTCACCTATATATTTCAAGTCCCTATAGGAGATAGCAGGAACCTGGGCCTAAAAAATATATTCTGGACACACACAGTATATCACAGATGAGAGGTGCAGTGCTGGTGAAATATACAGAGAGTCACCTATATATTTCTAGTCCCTATAGGAGATAGCAGGAACCTGGGCCTAAACAATGTACTGGACACACACAGTATATCACAGGTGCAGTGCTGGTGAAATAGGCAGATAGTCACCTATATATTTCTAGTCCCTATAGGAGACAGCAGGAACCTGGGCCTAAACAATATACTGGACACACAGTATATCACAGGTGAGAGGTGCAGTGCTGGTGAAATAGGCAGAGAGTCACCAATATATTTCTAGTCCCTATAGGAGATAGCAGGAACCTGGGCCTAAAAAATATATACTGGACACACACAGTATATCACAGGTCACAGGTGCAGTGCTGGTGAAATAGGCAGAGAGTCACCTATATATTTCTAGTCCCTATAGGAGATAGCAGGAGCCTGGGCCTAAACAATATTCTGGACACACACAGTATATCACAGGTGAGAGGTGCAGTGCTGGTGAAATAGGCAGAGTCACCTATATATTTCAAGTCCCTATAGGAGATAGCAGGAACCTGGGCCTAAAAAATATATTCTGGACACACACAGTATATCACAGATGAGAGGTGCAGTGCTGGTGAAATATACAGAGAGTCACCTATATATTTCTAGTCCCTATAGGAGATAGCAGGAACCTGGGCCTAAACAATGTACTGGACACACACAGTATATTACAGGTCACAGGTGCAGTGCTGGTGAAATAGGCAGATAGTCACCTATATATTTCTAGTCCCTATAGGAGACAGCAGGAACCTGGGCCTAAACAATATACTGGACACACAGTATATCACAGGTGAGAGGTGCAGTGCTGGTGAAATAGGCAGAGAGTCACCAATATATTTCTAGTCCCTATAGGAGATAGCAGGAACCTGGGCCTAAAAAATATATACTGGACACACACAGTATATCACAGGTCACAGGTGCAGTGCTGTTGAAATAGGCAGTGAGTCACCTATATATTTCTAGTCCCTATAGGAGACAGCAGGAACCTAGGCCTAAACAATATACTGGACACACAGTATATCACAGGTGAGAGGTGCAGTGCTGGTGAAATAGGCAGAGAGTCACCAATATATTTCTAGTCCCTATAGGAGATAGCAGGAACCTGGGCCTAAAAAATATATACTGGACACACACAGTATATCACAGGTCACAGGTGCAGTGCTGGTGAAATAGGCAGAGAGTCACCTATATATTTCTAGTCCCTATAGGAGATAGCAGGAACCTGGGCCTAAACAATATACTGGACACACACAGTATATCACAGGTGAGAGGTGCAGTGCTGGTGAAATAGGCAGAGTCACCTATATATTTCAAGTCCCTATAGGAGATAGCAGGAACCTGGACCTAAAAAATATATTCTGGACACACACAGTATATCACAGATGAGAGGTGCAGTGCTGGTGAAATATACAGAGAGTCACCTGTATATTTCTAGTCCCTATAGGAGATAGCAGGAACCTGGGCCTAAACAATGTACTGGACAAACACAGTATATTACAGGTCACAGGTGCAGTGCTGGTGAAATAGGCAGAGAGTCACCTATATATTTCTAGTCCCTATAGGAGACAGCAGGAACCTAGGCCTAAACAATATACTGGACACACAGTTAGGGTTGCCACCTGTCCGGTTTTGACCCGGACAGTCCGGGTTTGGACACATGTGCCCGGTTTTGAAGCCTCCTGAGACCCGGGCACATTTAAAAAAAAAAAACAGAGCTGCACATCCCCGGCTCCACCAGCTTGCCTGAGTGTTAGTATAAGGTGTGCCGCCCGCAGCAGTGCTCTCTGTTAGCCCCCTGTAAACATGTGTGCATCCGGGCTGTAAACATGTGTGCAACTTCTCACTGTGCTAGCCCCTCCCCCTCCCTCCCTCCGGCGCGCCTCCGTCTGCATTGTGTGCTGCAGAGTGGAAGAGGACACATGGGACACAGAGTGCTCAGCTCTTCTCTGACTGGCTACAGAATACACATGGAGGTGGGTGGATGGGCGGACCATACACTACCCCCACCATACACTAAACATACAGTTCTGCCCCCCCTGCATATACCATTACCATCCACAGCCGTATATACAGTTCTGCCCCCCCTCCATACCATCCACAGCCATACATACAGTCCTGCCCCCCCTGCATATACCATCCACAGCCATACATACAGTCCTGCCCCCCCTCCATATACCATCCACAGCCATACATACAGTCCTGCCCCCCCTCCATACAGGGCCGGATTAACAGAGGGGCTGATGGAGCGGGGGTTGTAGCTCGATGACCAGAGGTCACAGAAACCCCACATTTGGGGGGTAGTCAGTTGAAGACCTACCCCACAACTGGTCAAAATATGGGATGGCTATCATTTATGGTTCTGGAGATACGGGGCTGCTTGCACAGCCTGTCAGAAGCTACATACAGAGCGGCCATTATAAATACAAGCTGACACACTGCAGCAGACTGAGAAAAAAAAATCATCATTAATTTTTTGCTAGAAAATTACCCTATGGTGGTCTTTGCAACTTTTTATGTTGCACGGCATAGAGCTGCACGATTCTGGCTAAAACGACAACTGCAATTTTTTTGCTTAGAAGATAGATGACGATTCTCTCACGATTCGTGCGGCATAACATCATCTTTTACATTAAAATGAAAAAAAAAAAAATGGACTAACTTTACTGTTTTGTTTTTATGGTTTTTATTATTCAATGAAGTGGGCAAATGCAGCGTGACATAAAATATTGCAGCAATTCCCATTTTTGTCTCTGCTAATATATATATAATGTTTGGTGGTTCCAAGTAATTTTCTAGCAAAAAATATTGCTTTTTAACAAGTGTTGGACTTTAAGTGGTTACATTTCTTGCATTTACACACAGAAGTTTAATCTAAAAAGGAAGTTGGTTACAATGTTTCATGTTGTTTACAAACTTGGCAGACTGCCCGGATATTTTCTTTAAACACAGAAGTTTATCCCTTTGTTCTATGAAGAAAGTGTTAGTTACAATGTTTCCTGATAAGAACTTGGCAGACTGTCCAGATATTTTCTTTTGACAGCTGAAAGTCTCTCCACTTGTTATATGAAAGAATCAGCAAACTCTGCATTGGAGATGTCAGGGGGGTTGAATCGACATCACAATTTTTTAACGATTAATTGTGCAGCTCTAGCACGGTACTGTATTTGCGCAGCAATTTTTCAAACGTGTTTTTTTTTTGGAAATAAACTGTTTCATTCATTAAAAAAAACCACTAAAGTTAGCACGATTTTTTTTGGTTACATGTTTAGAGCTACAGAGGAGATCTAGTGCTAGAATTATTGCTCTCGCTCTAACGATCGTGACGTATGTAACCTGTGTGTATCTGGCTCTGATACTAGCCAGTGCCTACCCAGCCACTGACTGGTATCTCTCCCTAGCCTGTCCCCACACACCCTCTCACCTGCTGACCTGTGGATGGGGGAATCACTCCTGTAGTGTTATTGTGTTCTGCCAGTGAGTACAATGATCAGTGTTGCTATCTATAGCTGGCAGCACTGATTGTTTTTGGAAAAACAGGCTGGTTGTACTCAAGTCAATTAATAGATTGACTTGTGTAAAACCAGCTAGCCCATACATAGATCGACTATGGCTGGTCTCTGCATAATTGGTGTAATTTCAATTCATGTATGACCCGCTTAACCACTATGCAGTCCCTAAACATCCTTCCACTCCTATACATTGTGCCCACTGTCATACCCTCCACACTCCTCTCCTGTTCATACTGCCCCCATCATACCCTCCACACTCCTCTCCTGTACATACTGCCCACTGTCATACCCTCCACACTCCTCTCCTGTACATACTGCCCACTGTCATACCCTCCACACTCCTCTCCTGTACATACTGCCCACTGTCATACCCTCCACACTCCTCTCCTGTACATACTGCCCACTATCATACCCTCCACACTCCTCTCCTGTACATAGTGCCCACTATCATACCCTCCACACTCCTCTCCTGTACATACTGCCCACTATCATACCCTCCACACTCCTCTCCTGTACATAGTGCCCACTGTCATACCCTCCACACTCCTCTCCTGTTCATACTGCCCCCATCATACCCTCCACACTCCTCTCCTGTACATACTGCCCACTGTCATACCCTCCACACTCCTCTCCTGTACATACTGCCCACTGTCATACCCTCCACACTCCTCTCCTGTACATACTGCCCACTGTCATACCCTCCACACTCCTCTCCTGTTCATACTGCCCCCATCATACCCTCGCACTCCTCTCCTGTACATAGTGCTCCCATCATATCCTCCACACTCCTCTACTGCATATACTGGTCACTGTTACACCCTCTTCACTCATTTCCTGCAAGTAATACCTACCCTCTGCACTCATTTCCTGTACATAATGTCTTACACTTTGCACTCCTTTCCTACACATACCAACATACGCGCCACACTCTTGTATATACTGTTGTAAATTCTGCACTCCCTCCCTGCACATACTGTAATACCCTCTGTACTTAATGAAAATTAAAAGGTGAACTAATGCCCCTGATCTCCACTGCACTTCCTCTGTAGTAATGGAAGAGTTTTATTTTTTTTAAATGATTGTGCTGAGGTTTATTCATGTCAGTGAGACTCTTACTTGTGGCACAGCAAAGTAAGCATATTTTATAGGTAAAATAATTATTTTGTTTAATTTAATCATGCCTCGTGAAGCCCCTCCCTCAATATGGCCACACCCACCATATGTAGTGGCGTGTTCGGGTTTGGCTTGAGGAAAAGGTGGCAACCCTATGTGTGGAAGAAGGCTTCTTTATTCTTAATATCAGTGTGCTTAAAGATTGATATAAATAATAACTATAAATGTTTATGCTTACAATATGCAAAAAGGATACAAAATCATTCTAGCATTAACAGCACTCTTTCAGTACTAAACACACTGTGTTGTCATCACGTCTTCACCAGAGGGCACCCTCTGACAAGGATAAGATGAAAGTGTTACCATTATTTTGCAAGGAAATTTGGCATTTTATATTGTAGGCCTGTAATTCTTAGGAATAACTCACTTACATCTGTCCAAACAAGAGTCTAGTAGACATCCCGGGTATGATAAAGTTTAAAAAACAAAATCATAAATTATAATATAATAAATAACTATAAATAATTATAACAAATAATAGTATAATTATAATAAAAATGATTCAATAATGTAATCAAATCAAAAACACTGAAATTTGCTCAGTTGCAGAATTGTCGCTGTCATTACTTCTATTTTTTTATATAAAATTTCCCCACAAATCGCTATCGCTCAATTCTGCAAGTGATTATAATTTATCATCACTGTTTTCTAGCTGGTCTAAAATCACTTTTGACATAAAGGGACACTTTTTGGTTGCTATGGACAATCTACAGTTTGCAGGCAGAAATAACAGTTTTTATTATACAAAAGTACACGTAGGACACTGCGCAGATCACTAGGGACACAGGGGGGGGGGGGGTGTATTTTTGACATACAGTACTGTTATCTGTAAGATTACAGTATACTGTATGTATTGTGTTTATTTACTTTTTTGTGAGATTGGTGACCATTCTCTGCCCCCGTGCACTCATTGTTCTGCTAGTTTGTGAGATTGGTGATAGTTACTATGCTGTCCAAAAATATATTTGTGATGTCTAAAAATGGTGAGGTAGTGGGAGCAGTATTGGTGAGCAGACCTCATATTCAGCACATGGTAGCTCTTCCCTCTTATTTCCAGACATTTGGATAGTATTATTCTTCCACAATAGTCCTCTTTGTTCAGTACATCACACATTTGTGCTTACAGTTGCAAGAAGGCCACCGATTTATGACATTGTGACATCAAGCCAGGGCAGGTTCCAAAGAAGGAGACATTAAGGTTTGTACTGGATTTGGGTGGGAACATTGCACCTGGGCAAACAGGTTGACCTACTCAATGTAAATCAGATTTGGTTTCTAATCAGAGTGGCACACAATATAAGAAAATGAATAATGCCTAGGAAATACCTCATGGTATGGAGGAGGAAGAGGAGACATCTGAAAGTAAAAGGAAGGCAAGGGGAGGTACAAAGGCCTGGTAATTTCATAGAGAAAGTGAACCAAATCTGATGAGTAAGCGGAGGTCAAAATAGGAGAACCACGACAGGGGATGAGTAGAGCAGAGATGGAGGAGGGTACTAAATATCCATGATTTTCTTCTTGGATCCCATGAGTGATGCAATTGACCAAACAGATTTTCAGTTTCCTGACTTTTATAAGCTCCGATACACAACACATCCAACAAAAATCACACTTGTGGTCACCAACACCACCTTCTGCAACAGAAAATGTATAGACTTTATTGCCTTCATAGACAATGACTCCATCACTTACTTAATAGGCAGAAAAACTGGGCTAAATTGTCAGTTCGGTACTTTAAAGTACAGCCTCCACTGTCTTTTCTGAGAAGTTATTTATTGCAATGGAAACATAACATAACAGTGCACCAAGTTTTTGGAGGGTGACAATGAAGAGGGTTTTGGATTCAAAAGTAATGAATTGCCAGAGAAGCAAATATTACAAATAGATGCAGCGTTATAGGACTAATGCCCTGTACACGCGATCGGTTCATCCGATGAAAACGGACCGTTGGATTTTTTCATCAGATATCCGATGAAGCTGACTTTCATCAGTCAAAGATCCACGCATGCTCAGAATCAAGTCGATGCGTGCTCGGAAGCATTGAACTTCATTTTTCTCAGCACATCGTTGTGTTTTATGTCACCGCATTCTGACACAACGTTTTTTTAACTGATGGTTAGCTGAGAAAAATGAAGTTCAATGCTTCCGAGCATGCATCGACTTGATTCTGAGCATGCGTGGATCTTTGACTGATGGATTTCCCCACAGACGATCGTTTTTTTCTATTGATTTTTTAACCATCAGATAATTTTAAAACAGGTTCTACGTTTTTTCATCGATGGGAAAAAAAAAAGATGGCGCCCACACGGTCGGTTCGTCCGATGAAAATGATCCATCTGACCGTTTTCATCAGATTAACTGATCGCGTGTACGCGGCATTAGAGGTTCTTTCTCATTATTCATATTACTGACTGTATGTGTTGTTAACAAGATCTCCACTTTTAAATGCATTGAATTTAATCTCATTACTAATTAAAGCACTTCCCAGTCACATTTTTAAATCTATATATTATTCTTGTTATGTTTTATTTTTGTGCAGATAAGTGCTACACATAAAATATTCTTAATGTTGTAGTACTGAATGCATTCTATTTAGTTGTTTATTGATATGACTCATTTTAATTTATTTTCTAGGTACAGTTTGGACTTCAAACGTAGCAAATAGGACAGCATGAATAAAAAAATCCAAAAAGTAAATAAATCAAATCAATCATTTCCTTTCTTACATTTCCATGTGCCACAAAACTCTTAACTCTAACTTTATTCTCGAATTAATAAACTTTATTCAAATCAATGAATTGCGTGAAGTTGTTTTATTTGTACTCAGAATATTTAGAATATGATGTGTAAAGTATACAGTTTATTATTTGAAGAGATTTCAGTATAAGGTATTGTAGTTGGGAATGGGCTATCTGTTTGAGTCAAACAAGAGCCGAACAATGAACATTTGGGGTGTTTGTGGCAAATTCGGAAAGCCTCGGAACACCCTTTAAAAGAGTTGTAAAGGAAAACATTTTTTTTTGCCTAAAATTTATGTCTGCAAGGTAGACAGACAGAATAGTGTCATGATTAAAAAACGAGTAAATACCTATTAAATTCCTTCATCTATATCACCTCCGGAGTTCTAGTTTCTGTTCTCTCATTCACTTCCTGGTTTGCGGTGCTCGTTCATGTAAGAACTACATTTCCCAGTATGCATTGCGGCACACCCAGTAATTCACACCTCCTTGAAGTCTCTAACATGTAGAGAGCGTCCTGCCGCACAGATGTAGTTCCCAGGAAGGGGACCACTGCAGCAAAAAGTCTCCCTTCACAGTGGTGAGTAAAAAATCAGACAAGCAGGAAGTGAACAGAACAGAGAAGAAATAGAGCAACTTCTGAGCAAAAACGAACAATGAGGAAGTGAAAAGAAGAATATCTGCAGGTAAAGGATGCTTATTATGATTTTTTTTTTCCTTTACAACCCCTTTAAAAGTCTATGGGAGAGATCAAAAGTGCTAATTTTAAAGGTTAATATGCCATTTATTTTACACAGATGACGTGTGGCATAGCGTCCCTGCAAAACGACGCTACAGCCACAGAAAGAAGGGCTTTTTTTTTTTTTTTAAATATGTTTTTATTGAAGAAGTTACAAACAGAGTATGAAAAAACAGAACATATGCAAACATTTTAAGGATGTTAAGCGTAGAAAACAGGATATGAAGGGGTCATCACAAAAAAAAGGAAATATGTACGTAAGAGTCTATAGGGTTGGTGATGTACTCCGTCCAGGTGGAGGGGGAGACTCTGCACCCTCATGTGACATGGGGGGGGGCCTCATAAGGCACGTCCGAAATATAAGAGGAAGAGAAGGGGAGAGCAACAAAATGGAATGAGAACAAAAAAAAAACAGACTAAAAAAAAGGGGGGGTGGGGGGAGAACATCAGTTCCGCGGGGGATCCTGGTAAAGAAAATACATCTTCTCAAAGTTCAACCTCTCCGTGGGGGTGAGAGTATACATCATGAAAGGTTTCCATAGGTGATAGAAGCGAGTTTTGCTCCGTTCGTGGGTCAGGTCCGTGTTGAGCTTGTCCTTGTATAGTAACTTCAATAGTTCCTTTTTGACTTGAGAGGTTGTTGGGCAATCGGTGGAAATCCATTTCTGTAGGATGGCCCTCCTGGCGAGCAATAGTCAGATAAGGGTCCAGTCTTTACTAGGGGCTGTGTTTGGGGGCGACCAGGGGAGCAGTTGGGGGTCCCAGTGGCCTAAGATAAGCAGTAACGGGTCCTTGGGTAAGTGCAACAGGGTAACGTCAAAAACATATTGGATGACTTGATCCCAGAACCTGGCTATGTGCGAGCAGGACCAAAATCATTGGGCTAGATTTGGTTTGGGTTGTTGACAGAGGGGGCATTCTGGGGTGGCATGGGCTCGGCTGAAAGGAATGTGGGCCCGATGGAAGATTTTGATCTGAGTCTCTCTCCAGATCTCATTGGGTACAAGTCTGTGGATGGTGTTAAGACCATGAAGGAGTTTCTCCACCAGATCGGGGTCAGGGAAGTCTTTCAACCAGTTGGCAGCCGACGAGGATGTCAGGGGGGGAGTGTTGTGTAAAAGGAGAGGGAGGTATATGTCTGAGATCTTGTACAAACCCCCGGGTAATAAGGGTGTCGGTAAAGGAGCTCTTGAACCTTTTACTATCGTCCCTGCAGGTATTTTTCAAGAAACTGATGCACTGATTGTAATGGAAAACGTGTAAGGGAGGGAGTGAGAACTTGTCTGCCAGGGCTCTGAAGCCTATGGGGCAGCCCGACAGAGGGTCACACAAGGAATAAAACATTTTTAGTCCCTTATCCTGCCAGACAAGGTAAGGCTGGTTTTCTAGGCCAGGTTGAAAGCTTGGGTTTCCCCGGATTGGGAGGTGGCGTGAGATAGAGGATGGAATATTGAGGGCTTTCCTGACCTCTCTCCAGGCAATGACCATGTCCCGAAGAAGGAGATTGTGTTGGAGGGGGGGGGGAATAGATTTCCAGTGACAATGGAGAAGTGCCGTTAGGGAGAAGGGGCGGATCATTGCTAATTCTAAGGGGTAGTTTGAGCATCGGGAAGACTGGGTGATCCAATCCAGACTCGTTCTCAATAGGCATGCCAGGTTATACAATCTGATTTTTGGTAGGGCAATGCCCCCCTCGCGCCTGGGAAGATGTAATTTGACAAAAGCTATGCTCGCACGTTTGCCACGCCAGAGGAACTTAGATATGGCCGAGTTTAGGGATTTGATGTCCATGTGGCGAAGAAGTAGGGGGGTGGTCTGTAATGGGTATAATAGGCGTGCAAAGCTGACCATCTTGACTAGGTGGCATTTACCCAGTAGCGAGAGAGGCAGGTCCATCCAATTTTCCAATTCTTGGGAGATTGTCGTAAACAGGGGGGGAAAGTTGAGATGGTATAAGGAGGAGGGCAGTTTACCTATTTTAATTCCCAGGTATGTGATATGAGATTTCGCAACAGTAAATAAAGAATTTTGGGACCAGGAGGGGACAGAGAGGGAACCTATGGGGAGAATTTCACTTTTGCTATAATTGATACGCAGTCCCGAGCACTGCCTGAATTTTTCGAAGGTGGTTTTAATTGTGGACATGTCCTGGGAGGGGTTGGATGTGAAGATGAGGACATCATTGGCGAACAGTGATGTGCGAAGGTTGTGGTCTCCAGTCTGTATACCATGGAGGGGGGCTTTCTGGGTCAAGTATCGGGATAGGGGTTCAAGCGCGATGTTAAAAAGGAGCGGGGAAAGCGTGCAGCCTTGCCTCGTGCCTTTGTGTAACCGGAATTCCTCTGAGAGGAGTCCCGCGGCCACTAATTTTGCGGCCGGGGCAGTGTACATGGACTCGACGAGGTGCGTGAAGGGGCCAGAGAAGCCCATTTTGGACATGACTATGGAGAGCCATTCGAAGCTGACGTTATCGAAGGCCTTCTCCGCGTCTAATGTGATGATGGCATGATCCCCTTTCGGGTCACTTTTTGCGTGTTCGAGGGCTAGCATTACCTTCCTAATATTCATGGTGGCGGTCCTGCCCTTCACAAAGCCAGATTGTGCGGGGTGGATCAGGGAGGGTATGATGGTCGCCAACCTAGTGGCAACGATCTTGGAGAGGATCTTAACATCGAGGTTTAGAAGTGAAATGGGCCTATATGAACCGGGTTCCAGGGGATCCTTACCCTTCTTCTCCAAAAGTTTTATGGTGGCCTGGTTGCCTGTGGGTAGGTAGGTGCCGTCTGACCAGATATGCTGGTAGACTTCGTGGAGGGCGGTGGCGACAGTCAAACTAAAGGATTTATAAAATTCTCCCGTAAAACTATCCGGGCCTGGGGCTTTAGAGGGGGCAAGATTTTTAATGACGGAATGTACCTCCAGGATGGAGATAGGGGCATTTAGAGCTTCGAGTTGAGAGGGAGATATCTGATCCAGGTAGATTTGTTGGAGAAAGTTGAGGGCCGTCGGTTTATCTATAGGGTCTGGGGCATAGAGGGAGGAATAGAATTGGCGCATAGCATCATTGATACCTTTTGGGGTATTGTGTACTAAACCCGACGAGTCTCTCACAGATGTGATATGCGTTGGGCGGTTGGGGCCTTTGCTCAGTCTGGAGAGGAGCCTCCCAGCCTTGTTGCCGAACTTGTGAAGGGAGGCATCCAGATGTGCCTTCTGGGTCTGCTCGAGGGTAGCTGCCCAAGTGTCAAAGGATTGTTTGGCCGTGAACCAGGTCCTCCGGTTGTAGGGGGAGTCATCAGTGTAGAGGACCCGCTGGGCCTGGTGCAGTGTTGCGCTGGCCTGTTAGTAATGTCTGAGTGTGTTCTTTTTGAAAGTGGCGGCGTACGCTATTATGCAACCTCTGAGAAAGGCTTTACCTGCTTCCCAGAAAAGATTAGGGTTATCTGTGTGTAGCGCATTAGTCGAAGCGTAGTCTGACCAGGCTTTTTACCAGGTGTTGTTGGAAATCGTAGTTGTTGTGAAGGTAGGATGAGAACCACCAGATTCTGGGGTTGGAATTTAAGTCAGGGTCGTCCAGCGTGGTCGATACCGGGGCATGGTGCGAAATCACTATGTCATGTATGTCAGCTTCCGAAATCAGTGGGAGGAGAGAGTGAGAGCAGAACAGATAGTCCAGTCTCGTGAAAACATTGTGGGGGTTAGAGTAGAACGAGAATTCCCTGTCCGCCAGGTGCCGTAAACGCCATATATCGTGAAGGTGTAGTGAGTCCATTGTCGATGCCAACAAGGTCTGGGTGAGAGGAGCCGATGGAGAATAAGAGTGTCTGGTGGAGGATCTGTCATCTGTCAGGTGCATCGTAGAATTAAAGTCCCCTCCTATCAGGTGTGGGTGAGATGGGTCCCGAAGCGCCCAAGTCGTGAGGTCACTAAAAAATGAACTTGTGGGGCTGTTGGGCGCATATACATTAGATCCCAGTTGGATACGGGCAGAGACAAAACGATCCTCGGAGTCTGAGTCCGAGGATAGGATCTTGCAGGGAAGGTTTTTGTTAACAAGGATTATTACCCCCGCTTTGCGTCCGCAGGAGTCAGAGCCGAGGACCGTGCCCACCCAGAGTTTCCGCAGCCATGGAAAGTCAGGAGTGGACAGGTGGGTTTCCTGGAGGAGGGCAATGTTGGTTTTGAGTCTTTTTTTTTTTAAACAATAGATCTTTATTGCAAGTTTTGCACAAAAAGTACATAAGATAAGAACACGAGAACATAACGAAAAACAAATACATTCTGATCGGTAGCAGATATAAAACGTTCAATGTGTACAATGCGAGTCAGAATTAGGAAAAGACAAGAACAGTTTGTCAAGATTGATTCCATGCATAGTAATAAACTTATCATTGCCTAGGTAAAGGTGAAAAACCAAGTAACATACTGCAAACTAAGGCCCATTTAGAGGAACCCCTCTGAATTGGACCATTGTGACCAAGGTTCCCAGAGTACCTGAGCTTTGCAGAGAGTACCCTTGCTTGATGCCAGCATCAACTCGTAGTTGTAATGTGTGTTAACCTGATCTAGAGTAAGTTCAATGGATGGTAGTTGGGGAGACTTCCACAGTCGAGTAATGGACAGTCTAGTTACTAGGAGAATATTAGACAGGACCACTCTGAATGAGGAATGGACAGACTCTATCGTTAAGTTCAGAAATGCCAAAGCTGGAGTAGGGGCTATCGGTGTATGAAAAATATCCGTAAGGATGTCAAATATTGTCTTCCAGTAAGGTTGTATGAGAGGGCACTTCCAGAGGATATGTAGGATACCTCCTCTGTCAGTACCGCATCTCCAGCAGGAGTCAGGTGTAGAGTGGCTGAACGCTGCAATTCTTGTGGGGGTGAGATACCACCTGAGTGATATTTTTTGTGTGAGTTTCCAAAATGCAGAGTTTCTAGTGGATTTGTAGATGGAGTGTAGGGCTGTCTGCCACTGTGACTCGGAGAAGGTGTGCTCCAAATCCGTGTCCCAATGGAGGTATGGTTTTGCTTTGGAGAAAGTGGAGTTTTGCTGGAAAATGTTGTAAAAAAGGGAAAATTCCCTTTGCATGTGGCCTTTGGTCGCTCAAAAACAACCACACCCCAGGAGGGATGGTGTAAGTAGGGAAATTTAGTCAGGAGAAGCAGTGATTTATTCTAAGGTATGTGAAAAGCTCAGAGTATGGGAGATTAAACTTCTCTTGCAATTGCGGAAAAGACATCAGTGAGCCTTCGTGGAGGATGTCTCCAAGGGAAACTATTCCCAGAGAGTTCCAGTTAGTGAAGGAGAGGTCTGACGTGAAATGTTGAAGCAGATCTAACGGGAGAGGTGGAGAGAATGCGAAATTCAATATATGTTGCCTAGATTCACTAATCTATGCCACGTGTTGGCCGCTGCCTTTATTGTAGGGGGGAGTGAGTTTGATACTGGAAGACCCAGAGTGGTCCCCAGTAACCAACTTTTTAGGTTATGGTGATGAAGTAAAGCTGTTTCCAAATGTCCCCATGGTGTAGTTGGAGGCAATCGGAACCACTCACGTAATTGAGTCAACACCGAGGCCCAATAGTAATCCTCGAAATCAATAGAGCCGACTCCACCAGCTAATTTGTGTTTAACGAGCATGTGTTTCGCGCAACGTGGATTTTCCCCTTGCCAGAGGAATCTATTGAGTAGCGATTGGAGGGACCTAAAGAAGGATTTAGGTATAGGTATGGGGATAGTGCGGAAAAGATACAATATTTGAGGCAGGCACATCATTTTAAAAGCTGCTAGCCTTCCAGACCAGGACAATTCGTGTTTAGCCAGATTTTGTGTTTCTGCGTGGAGCTTGGTGAGGAAGGGTTTAAAATTGCTTGAGAATAAGGATTTCGTTGACCTCGTCAATTTAATCCCCAGATACGAAATTTCACGATCAGCCCAAGCAAAGGGGCATTGGGTTTGCAGCAAGTTTTTGGAGGTAGCATCCATACTCAAGTCTAGGACATAAGATTTATTGGTGTTTACTTTATAGTAAGAGACCCTGCTAAACCATTGCGGCGTGGCATGGGCCTCTACTAGAGAGGATGTGGGGTTCGTGAGCATGAGGATGACATCGTCCACGAATAAACTAATCTTTTGATTTTGGGCGGCAAGTCTAAAGCCAGTTATTTTGGGGTTTTGTCGAATGTGTTCCGCTAGGGGTTCAATCAATAAATTGAAGATTAACGGAGATAGTGGGCAACCCTGCCTCGTGCCGTTGGTTATATCAAATGGTTGGGAGAGCATTCCCCCAGAGAACACTCTAGACGAGGGAGTGGAGTAGAGAGCCATCACCGCATTTAGGATGTGTCCCTTACATCCAAATTTTTCAAGGACTTGTTTAAGGTAACCCCAATGTATTCTATCGAACGCCTTCTCTGCATCCAACAAGAGGAGCAGAGAAGGCGTTCCAGTGGATTCTGCATGATGGATAATATCAATAAGTCTCCTGGTGGCATCTGACGTTTGTCTGCCTGCTATGAAGCCGGACTGGTCAGTGTGAATTAGTGTGGGCATGACATCAATCAATCTGATGGCAAGAGATTTAGCATATATCTTTAGGTCAAGATTTAAGAGCGAGATTGGTCGGAAGTTTTGAGGGTGCGTTGGGTCCTTTCCTGGTTTGGGAAGAGTGATAATTACTGCTTGCAGGGACTCCTTTGGGAATTTGGAAAAGGAGATGACATTATTGAAAAGGACAGTCAGGTGAGGGGATAAAAGATCCCCAAATTTTTTATAATACTCACCCGTGAGGCCATCTGGGCCTGGCGATTTCCCTTGTGGGAGGGAGGCTATAGTGGCCAATACTTCTTTGTGGGTAAAAGGGTCATTGAATGAATGAATGAATGAAAACTTGTATAGCGCGACACATGCAAACTGAATCGCCTCTGGGCGCTTGTTGTTCCTGTCTCCTTTGATATCAAAAGAGAAAAGTCTTGACCTTTTTCCTAAATGCTAGGTGGTTCTCCTCCAACCGGATGTTGGTTGGTAAAGCGTTCCATAGTCTGGGACCTTGGATCGCGAATCTTCTTTCTCCTTTGGACTTGAAGTTGGCTTTCGGAACCTGGAGCAGGTTCTGATTCGTGGATCGCAAAACGCGATTGGGATTATGCGCTTTTATTATTTAGCATAAATAAAGGGGGGCATTCCCATGGACACATCTATGCGTAAGACAGAGAGCTTTAAAAGCAATTCTGTCTTCAACTGGCAGCCAATGAAGGGCTCTCAGTGAAGGTGAGATGGATTCCCAGGGTTTTTTCCCAGTCACAAGTCTGGCGGCCGTATTCTGAACGACTTGCAGACGAGCGATTTGGTATTTGGGGAGGCAGAGGTAAAGGGCATTTGCATAATCCAGCCTGGAGTTTACAATAGCTCCCACCACGCCCGCTAAATCTTCTTTGGGGATGAACGGAGTGAGTCTGCGTAGTAGGCGCAGTAGATGGTGAGATCCGCTGACTACTGACCCTATTTGAGCGTCCATTGTCATAAAGGAGTCAAAAATGGGCTTTTGACTTTGGCGCTAGGGGTGATGATTTTGCCCAAAATAGGCGGGGGGGTCCACGCTGTTGAAAGTTGATTCCTGCGCTTGGCGTGAAACAGAAGAAGTTCTGTTTTTGCTCCATTGAGTTTAAGATAACTCTTTGTCATCCAGTCCTCTATCAAAGAGAGACATGTCTCTAGATTGAGGTGGTGATCCTGTCTGTTGCAGATACGGAAATACAGTTGCGTATCATCTGCATATGAGTGGTAGAGCAGTTTTTGGCTGCTGATAATCTCAAAAAGAGGACGAAGATAAATGTTAAACAGCACTGGTGACAGAGGCGATCCTTGAGGGACTCCGCGTGTTACTGTGCGTTTTTCAGACGTAAAAGGTCCTAACTTCACTGTTTGCGATCGGTTTTCCAAAAAAGAGGAGAACCAAGATAAATCGCTTTCTGCGACTCTGGCTACTTCAGCAAGCCGAGTCAGTAACAGATTGTGGTCTACAGTGTCGAAAGCTGCACTTAGGTCCAACAGAACCAGGAGACAAGATTCTCCTTCGTCTGCGGCCTTGAGAACATCGTCCCATACTTTCAGCAATGCTGTTTCCGTCCCATGTCCGGGACGGAAGCCTGATTGCAATGGGTCAAGTAGCTTGTAGGTATCTAGATGCAGTTGCAGCTGTTGTACCACTACTTTTTCCATTATCTTAGAGAGTACGTTGAGGCTTGTTATGGGACGGCGGTGGAGTGGGTCCTTGGGGTCCAGGGAGGGTTTCTTCAGGATGGGTTGGATTATACCTTCTTTCAACTGTGAGGGCACTATGCCCTCCAAGAAAGACTGGTTGATAAGCTGCGTGATGGGAGGAGCCAGGATGTAGGCGCATTCCTTCAGCAGTTTTGTGGGGATAATGTCATTTGGCGCTGTGCCATTGCGCATAGTACAAATGACATTCTTAGTGGTCTCGATGGAGATGGGTTCCAGGGTGAACTTACCTGATATCGGAGAATTACTATGGGTGCTGTGTGAGAGGCTGCGGGGGGGGGGCTGGGGGGAGAATTGTTTTGCTGAATGCTTTCGCGGATTGCCTTGATTTTATTAATGAAGCAATCCGATAGTTCATTGCAAAATTCTTGTGTGTCTGAACTGGGGGCTTCAATGCATCCTGGCTTCATGGTCTGGGTGACCATCTTGAAGAGTTCGCGGGGGCGGTTTAGGGCACCGTTGATAGCCTCCGAAAAATAATTTTTCTTGGCTTGGAAAATTCCTTTGTGGTATTTTCTTGTAGTCGCCTTGTAGATGGATAGGTTTAGCTCTGAAGAACATCTTTTCCAGGCAGATTCTGCCCTTCTGCGTTCTTGCTTCAGTAACGACAGCTGGTTATTAAACCAGCTGCGGTTATTTTTCCGAATGCGGGTTCTTCGTTTTGGCGCTACCAAGTCGGCTGACTGTAGCATGGCCGAGTTTATGGCTTCCAATGTTTCAACGGCCGTTTGATGTGGCTGAGTTGTTTCTATTTTTTCCCTTAAAGTCGTTTTGAAGAGATCAGAGTGGAGCTTCTTCTGACATCTAGTCCAGTGTGTTGTCACTGGATTTGATGTTTTTGTTGCAGGGGGGATGGTGGTAATACTGAATATAATTGCATGGTGGTCTGTCCATGGCAATTTTTCATTTTCCCAAATTTTTATTTCCAGAGCTTGTCTGAAAATAAGATCAAGTGTGTGACCTGAAGCATGTGTGGGCCCACACACTAGTTGCTGCAATCCTAATCCTTCCAGGTGGTCAATACAGGCGTCTGCAATGGGGTCTTGTGAGGAGTTTGCCCAGAGATTGAAATCCCCGAGCAGCAAAAGTTGTTTGCTGTTGAGGGTATAAGTGGAGAAGAAATCCGTCCAAGATGATAGCAGCTGCGATTTTGGGCCGGGCGGCCTATAGCAGAGCAGAATGTGGACGGTCTCCTTTGAATTTGCTTGAAGTTGCAGAGTAAGGGTTTCCATGAATGGAAGAGGGTTTTGGCGGACTGGTTTGGTGATCGTGAGATGAGTCTTATAGATCACCGCCAGGCCGCCTCCTCTTTGCCCTATTCTGTTTTCTGTAATAATACGATAGTTTTCTGGCACCAGTTCTCCTAGAATGGTGTTACAGTCGGCTGTGAGCCAGCTCTCTGTAATAAAAAGACAATCTAGATCCTTTTGTTGAATGAAGTCGCGGATTTCTAGTCGGTGTTTTACTGCCGATCTTGTATTGATCAGAGCACATGATATGTGCTTGAGCTGGGGTAAATGACTGAAATGTCTGACCGTCGATCTATGATCGATTCTCAATAGTCGCTCAGTTCTTAGGGCTTTTTTGGTGATGGCTGGCAGTATTGCGGCGCATTGCCTCAAACTCCAAATGGTTTCGGCAGAATATTGCCTACATGCCATGATCGCCAATACACCGGGGGGGCGGGAGGGGGAGATTTTGGGGCAGTGGGGAGAGGAATTGGCTAAACTCCTCTCTCCCGGCTTGGTCCAGAGGAAGGCAAAAAACCCTGGCGGCGCTCGGCCAATATGCTCCGGTAGGGAAAAAATTCCTTCCTGACCCCTGTAAGAGGCGATCGGGTGACCCCTGGATCAAGCTTCTGTATGTTGGAGGACAGGGGGGGGGGAGGGGGGCTGGGGCTAAGAGGGTGACCCTGTTGCTGGTCTGGTGGGATGGCTGCCTGCACAGGCGGTGGGATGAGGGCTGACAGGGTGCTTCTTTAACTGAGAGGGTGTAAGACAGGGCAGGGTAACTGTCCTTCTGTCTTTCTGGGGTAAGGGGGGATTCCTGGAGGCTGGGTGAGGACCACAGAGGCGTGGGGAGCGGCGCGCCGTTAGGCCGCAGGTGAAGCCGCGGTCTTTCCTAGACCGCGGCCCCGCGATTCAGAGCGGCCTGGCGCGGTGCTCTCAAAAAGAGCCCCAGAACGGCGCAAATTTTCGGGCGGAGGGTAGAGAGGATAGAGAGGGGGGCCCTTGAGGATGATGAAGGTGTGGAAGTGCAGGGGGACACAAAAAAAGGAGAAAAGGAGATCTGTATTGCTGCTGCGGCTTTATCCTGAAAAGGACGGCCGTCAGCAGCTCTGGTAGAGGGCTCTTACCTGCAGAGAGCCAGGGAGCTGTGCTGGAGGAGAAGAGAGATCAGGGGCACAGGATTTCCAGGTCTAGAACTGGAGAGAGGACTGAGCTTGCAGGGCTGGGAGGGACTCTGCCTGTCTGCCTCCTAAGCCTGCCTGGAGCTATAGCACACACGCTCCTACTCTAGGAGACGTGCGCCGTGTGGAGCTCCTGTAGCTGATCCCCTGCCTCACTGACTGACTCCAGGATTGGGGATCTGAGAAATCCTGTAGTTGTAGACGGGGTTCATTCAATCGGGACATTTGTTCAGATGTCAATTTTGGTAGTGCTACCCGTTTAAGAAATTGATTGATGTTGTCAGAAGTAGGTTGAAGCGTGTCACGATGTAAATTATAAAGGTCGCTGTAATAGTCGCTGAAGGCGTCCACTATTTTCTGAGGATCTCTAAGTTGTTCTTTTATGTGGGGATGAAATAAATGGTCAATTTTGTTTTTTGTCCTGTGGCCTTTGATACGTCGGGCAAGTGCCTTGCCCGCCTTATTCGAAGTTAAATAAGAGACAGCTTTCAGTTTTCTCTGGAGGTTTTCAAATGACTGCAGGAGAAGTAATCTCAATTCCTGTCTCAGGGATAGAATTTGCGCCGAGCGAGATGGCAGGGCGTTTTTTTTTGTTTTGTTCTTCTAGAACATCTATCTGTGAGGTAAGGGACTCTATCCGCATTAGTCTCTTCTTTTTATGGTGGGAACTAGCTTTTATCAATACACCCCTAATGAACGCTTTGTGTGCATTCCACACCACACCCAGGTCAGATACCGATCCTACATTTTTGTAAAAGTATTCCAATATTTGCTTGCTAAGTTCTGAAGTGTAGGAGGGGTGTTGTAGGATATAATTGTTTGCTCTCCATAGAAAGGATTGCTGTTGCTTCGGGAGGTCTGCTAAAGAGATCGAAACGGGAGCGTGATCTGACCAGCATGCGGTGTGTATTTCAGCTGCACAAACATCTTGGAGTAACCACTTGTCTGTCAAGAATAAATCAATGCGTGAGTATGTTCCATGGCAGGGAGAGAAATAGGAGTAATCTCTCTCCGTCCCATGCAAGCACCTCCATATGTCAAATAAGTCATGTTTGCCCATGAATGCCTTCAGAGGGGACTCTCTGCGCTTATTTGCCGATGTGGAATCCAAATGGACCTCCGGAATGAGATTGAAGTCGCCGCAAAGAAGCAGACAACCTTGTCTTAAGGGATGTACAATTGACATTAATTTACGGAAAAATCGCATCTGATTGGCATTCGGAGCATATACATTAACCAAAGTGAACACGACATAGTTAATAGTACATACAAGAATGATATACCAACCCTCCGGGTCAATTACGGACTGTTTCAGCTGGAAAGAGATTGAGTCCTTAATTGCAACCAGAACACCTCTCATTTTAGATGAGAAAGGTGCAGAAAATACCTGGGTGAAGTGCCTATGGCTGCATGCAGGAGCGGCCGTGGAGATAAAATGAGTCTCATGAACGCACAAGATGTCACACTTTAAGTCCAGAGCTGTTTTCCATAAGGAGTGTCTTTTGGCTGGGTGATTGAGTCCATTGGCATTGATAGACAATATGGGCCAGATTCAGCAAGACTTGCGCTGGAGTATTTCGATATGCGCCCCGTAACTGTGAAGATGCGCCGTTGTATCTCCGCGGCCATACCCACCAACCTAGATGCGCCAGAAAACGGGCCATTTCCGACCGGCTTAACTTTCCGACGCCAGAGTATCGTCAGCGCATAGTTTCGCTTGGCGCATCAGTCGTGCCAATTGATTTCCCCTGCAAATATGCAAATGAGGGATTTTTCCCAATTCACGAACGGATTAGCACCATACGCTGGCTACATGCGCCGCGCATATGTCGTCCGTCCGTCGCAAAGTTATTTCTACAAATAGCTGCTTTATCTTTACTCCAGACAGCCACAGGTCAGCAGGAGAGCCGCTACAGCAGCGTTACCGACGATAAGAGCTAGCTGAGCACCCCCACTTGCAGGACAACACCTCTGTCCCTGCTTGTCTGTCAACTTTTACAGCCATGGAGGAAGACATCATAGGTCTCCATAGCCGAGATGACGGCTGACAGCTCCTGGCCTTTAAAGTTCAGCTTTCTCCTGTGTGTTTGCGGGGAACGGGAGCAGCCATCTCAGAACAAAAGTAACTTCACTGCGGGGAGGGGGAACAGGATATACTTTAGTGCCGGAATGGCGCATCTACGGGCGCATTTAAACGCCCAACAGAACGCATTGCGCTGTCGTTTCCAAGGAAGTGGTGCCGACGGAAGTTGTGAGCATGCGCACTGGGATGCATTGACAGTCGACGCATGCGCAGTACGTTCGCCGCGGGATCGCGCCTAGTTTAAATAATACACGCCCCGTACCCGCCCAATTTGAATTCCGCCGGCTCATTTTCGATGCGCTGCCACAACTTTAGGAGCAAGTGCTTCATGAATAACAGCACTTGCTCCTAAAATTTCGCCAGAGTAACGTAAATGAGAAACGTTACTCCAGATTAAAGATGCTCCCATCTACCTGAATCTGGCCCTATGTGTATTGGCATTATTACTCACGTGTGCCCAATATTGGACTGAACACTTACAGTTAGATGCAGCTTCGGATATGCACAACTCAGGACTGGGCAGTTGCTGGTGTAAGATGAAGGCGAAGGAACCTGAAGAGCTATAGAGATATGTCACTTGTGAGGAATTTCTGTAGGAAAAAAAACCAGCAGTAATAGTCTGAAGAAATAAAGTAAGCCACAATCAGATCAGAATGCGTCTATTAAACGAACCAGGTGGAGTATCCACTAACAAGAGCAACCGGGGGGGTAGAGGGTAGTAAGTACCCAGCTAAGCCACAGTGGGGGTTCAAAGTCAAATCTAAACCAAATCTAATCAACAGTAAAACAGGTAAGAAAACTGTGAAAATTAAAGGCTAATAGCCAAGGGGGTTACTGAACGCGTAGAAATAAAGACCCATTGGATTAAGCAACCGACCACTGCATCAGGTAGAAGGATTTTCAGGAGTGCGCCGTGGTGGGCGCGGTCCTCTTTGCGCCAGGGGAGCTGGTTGAGGTTGTGGCGGATCTGGAATAATCCCCCATGAGTGGAGAAGTCGGAGCCCTTTCTTTTTCCAAGGTATGGATCACATGTGATGTTCCGTTTCTGGTGATCAGCAGAGAGGCTGGGTAACGCCATTTAAATTGAATCTTGTGGTTATGCAGCCCTTTGGTAATCGGATTGAGTTGCCTCCTCATTTGTAAGCTGTATTTTGATAAATCAGCACAAAATGAAACACTTTCATAGGGTCCGGGGAGAGTTGGGTTATTCCTGGCAGTCATGAGTCTTTCCTTGACATGAAAAAAATGAACTCTCATCAGGACATCCCTGGGCACCGAGGCAGCCAGATGCGATGGTTTTTGCGATTCTGTGTATACGGTCTACAATCAGGTCTCTAGGAGAGGCATCCGGGAGAATTGTGTGCATTAACTCCTTAGCGTATCTAGGCAGGTCGATTGGCAGGATCGATTCAGGGATCCCTCTCAGTTTCACATTGTTTCTCCTGGACCTGTCCTCTAAATCTGCTAACTTGCCTCTCAGCCAGGTTTGTTCCTCTTTCACATCATGTAATTAATCTATAAGGTCATTCACAGTTGAAGTGCATTCCTCCATACTGTCTTCTATAGGCGATACCCTATTTTCAATAAGATGCATATCTGCATACATCTTAGTGAATAAGGAGGACTGTCATCAATGACCCCTGGAGTGAGAGGAGCATATCTTTCAGGGTTGTGTCAAGGACCGGCTGTCCTGTTGTAGGGAAGGACGTCATTGAGGATTGCAGGGCCTTATTGGACTGTAGGGGGCTGAAAGCCTGGGCCTTGAGTAGTGTTGGAGGCCCCGGAAGATTATCTAGCCGCATGCAGACTTTTGCTGGGCTGCATGTGACAGGATTATCGCCCCGTCTGGACGTGGGGGATAGCGGAGGACTGTGTGTGTCATGCTCACCTGGAAATTCGTCAGGGAGATCCGTATAGGCCGTTGGATTCCCCGCCTCGCCGCCGCCATGTTTGGCCTGTCTGTCTTTATGCTGCGGCTTGGTAAAGAAGGTCGTCAGCTTTTGTGGCTGGACATCCGTCAGCCGTTTGCGAGACATCGTTCTCTGCGGTGGACGGATGCTAGGGATCGAGGATAGCACTCGGTAGCGTCGCAATCCGGGTCTGTGTAGCTTCTTTTCCCCCTCTAGCCGATGAGCTCTCCGTCTATGCGGCCATCTCCGGCGCTGGCAGACCACGCCCCCCGGTTTTGAGTCTTTTAAGGTGGCGCAAAACTCTCATTCTCTTATTGGGGGAACAGAGCCCTTTAACCTCCCTGGCGGTATGATTCTTTCAGATTTTAGGTGCTAAAAGCGGTACCATTATTTGCAAGGGAATTTGGCGTTTTATACTGTAGGCTTGTAATTCTTAGGAATAACTCACTGAAATCTATCCAAACAAGAGTCTAATAGGCATCCTGGGTATGATTTTTTTTTTTTTTCTTATTAAAAATTATAATATAATAAATAATTATAAAAAATTATAACAAAGAATAATATAATAATAGTAAAAATTATTCAATAATGTAATCAAATCAAAATCACTGAAATTTGCTCAGTTGCAGAATTTTTACTGTCATTATTTTTTTTTTTTATGACGAATTTCCCCATAAATCGCTATCGCTAAATTCTGCAAGTGATTCTGATTTATTATCGCTGTTTTTTAGCTGATCTAAAACAATTTTTGCCATAAAGGGACACTTTTGGTTGCTATGGGCAATCTACAGTTTGCAGGGAGAAAGAACAGTTTTTATTATATAAAATGACATGTAGTGTACAGGGCAGACCACTAGGGACATGGGGGGTGTGTATTTTTTACATACAGTACTGTAATCTATAAGATTACAGTGTACTGTATGTATAGTGTTTGTTTACTTTTTTAAATTTGGCGCCGTTCCCCCCCCTACGTCGCGACGCTCGCAGGGAAGGGAATCGGCGGAACACACAGCATCAGGCGGACATCCGCCCGCCGTGTACTGCGGGGATTCATCGCTGGATCGCAGAGAAAAGGTAAGTAAACTTTTTTCTGCATCCAGCAAGGCAAGTCCGTGTGTGGCACGGGGTTACCGATCGTAGCTTTAAAATCTCACCCCGTGCCACACACGGGAAGACCGCCAGGGAGGTTAACGTTCCAGGAGACTATTTTCATGTTGGGAAAACTATCAGAGGGGTGTGGGCAGTAGTGTTGCTCACGAATATTCGCATTGCGAATATTCGCTACGAATATTGCATATTCGAGTATTCGCGAATAATGCGAATATTGCGGCGAATATTCGCTATGGCAAATATTCGTATTTTTTCTAATTTATTTTTAAAACAAAATGTTTGGGAAAAACTAATGCCCTACTGTGAGTAAACAGTGGTGAATGAATGGGTAGCAACCACACTTAAGAGGCAGCTCAATTTATAGTGTCCACAAAACACAAAATAACATATGAATAAAATAGGTGATAAGCGCTACAAATAGTGGTGCGTGAGCACTAAATTACACAATACATGAAATGTCAAAGACAAAAAACTCAAAACACTCAAAATTGCTATGTGAATACAAAGGCTCATATATGTGAATGGGAGCAAAAAACGAGTATAGTGGATAAATAGAGTTCCATGTGTCAGACACTGCTGAAAACCAGGAGTGAGGTCCTTAGGGACCGGTGGGGGATGTGCTGGGCTGTGGACAATTGCGCCAGGCGGTATCTTGCTGGCAACAGCTGGCGGGCTAGATGATAATATGATGGATGACTTCACTCTAGATGCTGTTCAGTACTGGGAGTCGCCAACAGGTGATGTAGTTCCCTTACCTTCAAGATGCTATATATAGGCATATAGTTGGATTTATCAGGTATGGAGATCTCGCTGTCCCAGATGGATTCCCTCTGTTGTATTCAGGTGGTGTTGCTGCTCCAGGCTCAGCCGTCCACAGAGTTGATGTGGTGAATGTGGGATATAGAAGAGAGAATCTCCAATCGTGAAGTAGGTCGCCAAACGCACCCCAATCCTGGTCGAGCGCGACTGTTGGTTTGAGGGGGGCCAATCAGAATAACTCGAATATTCGGCAAAAGGAATATTGCGCGATTATCTTCTCCGCCCCTCTTTTGCATCAGAGCCAATCAGAATAACTTGAATATTCGGCAAAAGGAATATTGCGCGATATTCCTTTTGCCGAATATTTGAGTTATTCTGATTGGCTCTGATGCAAAAGAGGGGCGGAGAAGATAATCGCGCAATATTCCGTTTGCCGAATATTCAAGTTATTCTGATTGGCTCTGATGCAAAAGAGGGGCGGAGAAGATAATCGTGCAATATTCCGTTTGCCGAATATTCAAGTTATTCTGATTGGCTCTGATGCATGCATCAGAGCCAATCAGAATAACTCGAATATTCGGCAAAAGGAATATTGCGCGATATTCCTTTTGCCGAATATTCGAGTTATTCTGATTGGCTCTGATGCAAAAGAAGGGCGGAGAAGATAATCGCGCAATAGGAATATTGCGCGATTATCTTCTCCGCCCTTCTTTTGCCCCCTTATTCTCCTTTCTTTTAAGTAGAGTTAGTGTAGTGTTAGTGTTTAGTGCATATTAGTTTAGTAATACAGGAAATGATCTCCGTTTATGAGAATTTCGCAATCATTTTCGCATTAGCGAAATTTCACATTAGCGAAATTTCGCAAATTTTTTTTTGGATAAAATATCACGAATATTCGATATTAGCGAATATTCGCGAATATTCTTCTATATATTCGCGCAATATCGCAAAATCGAATATGGCGTATTCCGCTCAACACTAGTGGGCAGGATGTGGAGGTGAAGTATATGGCAGCATGGAGTGTGACATGAGCAAGGTGCAAGGACAGCACACGGAGTAATGATTATCTGGGAGATAGACTGGAGAGGCAAACGGATCACATAATGTGGGGAGAGTGCAAAAGAGCAGGGGCAGGGAGAGGGGGGGTGAACATAGTAAAGAACAAAAATCGGGAACTTCACTTTTTTCCGCATGGAGCCACTGAATAGGCCAACTCCCAACACAGGACTCTCAATGCTGCAATTTACCCACGGTGCATAAAAGGGGGTATAGGCAGCAGGAGTAATGCGTGGGGGGCAAGAGTCAGACAGGTATCCCTGCGGGAGAGCGGAAGGACCTTCTCAAACAGTATAAATGTAAGCGATATCATAACATAATACAGAAAAAACAAAAGCAAAGCTGCGCCCTTTTTAAAATAACATAACAGTGGGGCAAGGGTTAATCAAAATCCATGATCCCTTGGAATGGGGCTGCCAATATTGAGTCCATGGAGCAAAGTTCATAGAATAAGTATGACCATAGATTCAACCTTGATCGTACAAAGACTGTATCACATAGATCAATTGACAACGTCCGTTGATGACGAAACGCATCTGGGGGACTTCGCAGTAACGTCACCACGCTCTAGAGGGAAGGGTTCCCATCGATTGCCGGCCGGCATTTTCGTTTACATGCTGTTTTTACATCTTTGTATGTGAGTACATTTATTTTAATAAAAATGTTTATTATCAAAACGGAATTACACTATGGTGCACATTTCTCATCTTCTTCCCCGGTTGACTGTGAGTGCTGCAGATTAGTGTCCTGTTGGATCTTCTTGACTACCATTCCCAGGTTTACAAGGCCGCGGCTGAGCTATAGCCGACCGTTCATGTGGCTTGCCCTCTAGTAAGCGGCCATCTATTCATTGGTGAAGGGATCACGTATTGATTTACATCAGTCACTGGGTGATTTTGTCTATGTGATACAGCCTGTGTACGATCGAGGTTGAATCTATGGTCATACTTATTCTATGAACTTTGCTCCATGGACTCAATATTGGCAGCCCCATTCCAAGGGATCATGGATTTTGATTAACCCTTGCCACACTGTTATGTTATTTTAAAAAGGGCGCAGCTTTGCTTTTGTTTTTTCTATATCCCTTTGTCATCGCACGACAGCCGCAGCCCTCCCCTAGATTTTATGTATATGTGTCTTTGTTGTGTTGAATTCATATTTATAGCACAGTCTTTTTGCTTACATAAGATAATACACATGTATAAAACTTTAACAAATATTACCAGTAGTGCAAAAATAATATAAAATAGCATTGGGCCTACCGGGGCCCTCTCGGGTGAGGGAGTGGGGGAAGCATACTAGGAGAAAAGAACGTCACGAGGGGGATCCAAGACGACCGAAAGAAAAGCATTGTAACAGCAAGGCGGTGCGGCCGTCAAAAGGGGATTCAAGAAGAGGAGATTCGTTGTTGATTGGATCCAGAGGCTTTGAATCTTTTGGGAGATTCTTTACGCGGGCTTCTGTGTTCCAGGGCCCGGTTGGTGGGTGCCGATCTGGGAGATGGGTTGTGGTGGGGGCCTAAGCGGTGGCATCTCAGAAAAGCCTCCGCTTCAGATGGGTCGTGGAAGGAGAGTTGATCCCCGTTGGGTGCTTTGAGCCGAAGCACGGCCGGGAAAGCCAGAGTGAACTTGACCTGCATTCGGTGGAGCTCCGAGCAAATCTGCTGGAAAGCTTTTCTCTTCTTGGAGACATCGACGGAGTAGTCCGCAAATACCAGGATATTAATGCCGTCTATCTGGAGGGTTCTGGACTGCCTGAACTTCTGCAGGATGAGGGCCTTCTTCGAATAGTTGAGATATTTGGCGATCACTGGTCGAGATGATTTGCGATCAGAGTTGAAGAGACCCATGCGGTGGGCACGCTCAACTGTGCAGGGGCCAGGTAGGCCCAAGGCCTCAGGGATGCGTTGTGAGCAGAGCTCTGAGAGTGCCGAGGGTTGCAGCGATTCGGGGACGCCAATAAATGGCAGATTGCTCCTCCTGGATCTGTTCTCCAAATCATCCAGCTTGTCGAGGATATACTTGTTCGTCTTGTCTTGTGCGTGTTCTATGGATTGGGCCTGGTACAGTTCCTCTTCTATGTTTGCGATACGACTCTCAGCTTCATTCAGAATGGATGCATGCTCCCCCAATTGAGCCTGGAGCTTCCCTGCATTGATGGCCTTCTCGACTTAGGGGGATAATAGAGGGGCCACTGCCTGGGCCATCAGCTCTATGCTGTGCATATCCCCTGTCTGTGGTGGAGGCAGGGAGACTTGGACAGTCTGAGGGGTGGTTGGAGGGGCTGCTGTTGTGCACACCTCCATTGCAGGCGTCGTTACAACGATCGAATCCGCGACCGGATCCGTGCAGGGCGAAGACAGGGCCTCGATTTGCGGCTGCCCCGTACGTGCCGCTTTTTTCAAGATATCTGTCCATCATCATTTGGGGGCGGGTCTGCAGGACTTTTAAGCTGATTTCAGAGTCTGTGTGTGGGAGCTGAAGTAACACACAGCTACTCCATGCGGCGCCGGAACCGGAAGCATAAGAAGGGCTTTTAAAGGGCGTTTTGCAGGGACGCTATGCCACAGGTCATCTGTGTTACTGGTAAGCTCCCCTTCACCAACAAATCGATTCACTTATTTGAATGTTTTTTTTAATGATGCTATTTTGCTCCCCCCTGGAATTGACGTCCTTTCATTTACCCCTCTCTTATCCTCACTCCCTTTAGAACTGGGCAACACTATTACTGCTGCAAACCAGCTTTGAAAATATACTTGGGCACTTTGAGTTAGCCAGCTCATCTGGAGATTATTGTAGGTTTCTCCATCATTTTCTTTACAATTCCTAGCTGTGCAATATAATCATATAGTAATAGTCTATTATGGTTATTTTTCATTTATTTGCTGAAATTTTAATTATTTTATCCAGATACGTCAGTATTAAAATCACTCCAGCGTCCCTGCCTCCTCTTTATTTTAACCGCATGTAGATATACGTCAGCAGAATGGCACGTACAGGCACATCCACGTACCTTAACGTGCCTGCCTTCCCGCGGGTCGGGGGTCCGATCGGTACATGCGTCGGTCGGTAAGCCTCTGGGAGCGATCCGGCTGTTCTATTCTGGCCACCCCCTCGCGATCGCTCCCAGCCAATCCCCTTCCGCCGAAGGACTTCCTCTGCCTGGAAGTGCAGAGGAAGTGATGTCATCTCTCCTCTCGGCTGTATTTTCGTCCGGCGAGAGGAGAGAAGACATCACAAGTGAGTTGCACCTAACAGTACACTGACACTATTGACACATAGGCACACCTAATTCCCCCAGTCTAATCCCCCCAGTCACCACCCGACCCCCCCCAGCCCCTTGTCACAGTGTCACTGATTGCAGTGATCATTTATTAACTGATCACTGCATTTAGTGTCAGTGTGACAGTTAAAAGTTGCAGGGCAGTTAGTGTTAGGCCCCTTTAGGTCCAGGGTAGCCCCCTACCCCCCCAATAAATGTTTAACCCCTTGATTACCGCCCTAGTTAACCCTTTCACCCCCTATTGCCAGCGTCACTAAGCAATCGTTTTTCTGATCGCTGAATGAGTGTCGCTGGCACCGTTAGGTAGCTAGTTATTTTTTGAGGTTCGCCGCCAGGTTTTTATAGCGTTAGGTACCCCCATATATTTTTTTTTTCAACAGTAAATTTTTATTTGGTTTTTCAAAAAGAACATACATATATGCAGGCATTTAGCCTGTAATGCACCACATGTGAACATTACACAGTATACAAGGAGTAAGGACAACACTGTATGTGGCATAGTACAAGGCGTAATTTCTAATTCAGCATTCAACAGTAAGACAGGTTAAACAATGCCTCATACATTGTACACCATGGGTAACAGGGTTAGGCCTTCCCCTGGAGATAGACCAGAGTTAGTACTAGTGGTGTAGGAAGAGAAACAGAACATTTATCAGAGATATATACAGCTTACCCTGATATTCCTGGTTAATTAGCTTAAACAGTCTGGAGGCAAAGGAAGTAACAGATTATTTTTGAACCAGTGTAACCATGGGTGCCATAGTCGGAGAATCTTGTCTCTGTTTTTGTTCCTAAGCGCCAATGTGTGTTCGTAGGTAAAGTGTAGATGGGTAGTGTCACGGAAGGTCCCCGCATCCAGACCGGATGCTTCCGTCAGATACTGCTTCCTATCAATCTGGACATAGGCATCAGATATTCCAGCTACATTTAACCACACAACGAGACTTGTATGTGTGCTAAGAATGGACTGTTTAATAGGACCAAATATACAACCTTATAAACAGCAAAGAGGAGACAACCAGAACAATAATCAACATGAGCTAATTATCAAATCTTCCAGTGTAAACACAGAACCTCCTCACACAACAATGAACTTCAATCACATTCTAAAAGGCATTCAGGTGATTATCTCCCCGAGACATTCCGTTTCTGACAACATCTATTTACCTGAAGAACACAATGGAAAGGAATTTCACAAGCCCGGCTTCACTTAGCATTTCAATATTCGGAGCTAAACATTGAAGGGTCATTGTCCTAGTGACCTAGTCAGGACAAATTAAGCCACATGAACTGTCAGTAATGTCCCATCTTCTACAATACATGATATAATTTCTTCGTCACCCTATGGCCCTATTGGACATAAGGTGACCCTAGACATAGGAGAATCTGAGTCTGTCACATTTCTCCCCATCAGAAGATGACTAACAGGGTCCCAGACCTCCACCTGGTCTGGACATGGGTTAGTCGGACAAAGTGAATTCCCATAGTCTGTCCGCAGGACCTCCAATCTTGGCTGCAAGGAGTAGTGGGGAACCCCAAACGGTTTGACTCCGAAGTTAGTCAGTAGTTCCAGTCCTCCAATGCTGATATTCATACCGTACCCCAAATAAATTCAGAGAACATGTCTGCCGCTGGGGCAAGGCCTGGACTGGCTCTTCTCCCTGGAGTCCTTTCAGCCGCTGGAGATAGAACAGGGTGACTGGGCTCAGTCCATCATGCTGTTGGGGATCAGTGCCAACTGCCCCCCATTCCTGGGTTATACCAGTGGAGACTGAAGTCCCATCCACTGGTGGTAGGTGAAAATCCCCCGGTGCTTGCAAAGCAAAGCCGACATCCTCCTTTCTCAGTGCCTCACCATTTTCTGGGGTTGTGTCAGTGAAGATCGAAGTCCTATCCACTACCACAGGGACCCCCTCTTCTGTTAGTTGAGAGCAGAGGCGTGTGGCACTCTGCTCTGTTGCCAGCTCTTCTGCTGAGTTGCTGGGAGTGGAGACCACAGTCCCATCCACTACCACAGGGACCCCCTCTTCCGTTAGTTGAGAGCAGAGGCGTATTGCACTCTTCTCTGTTGCAGGTCTTCCGCTGGGTATATCATAATATTCGCTCCGGTTAAACGTTGGGAAAGGCGGCTGGATTCCTCCACACTCAAACTGTGTAGCTGCAATTGGGGAGGTGAGCTGGCTGCTTCCTTTTCCGGTCCCTCATCCGGCTGCCGGGACAACATGGTTGTGGTACTGTCTCCCAGATGCATGGATCCTTGCTGGGGAGGAAAGACCACGTTCTCCACCCTGGCCAGCTGTTGGGGAGGGACGATGAACACCTTCTCTCCCTTCTCCCCCTGTATCTGCTGCTGGGAAGTGATCGCCACCTTCTCACCCTGAGCCTCCGGAACTGCCACAGGGGTGGGGCAGAGGTCTTGAACCCTCTGTCCGGTGACCAGCGCTTCAGCTGGGGAAATTTCTTGCAACTCCACCGATACTGCCCTTGGTGCTGAGCAGAGCACAGTGAAGTTTGGCCCAGATACCAGCTCTTCTTCTGGAGGCTCCTCAGGTTGTTCTTCCTCAGCAGAAAAGTCGATCAGATCCCCTGTCTCTGCAAATGGTGTCTGGGGATAAGGGTTCACCATCTCCTGTCCATGGAACCCAGAAGATGCTATAGGTACTGAGCAGAGGTTAGCAGAGCTCGGCCCTGCAGTCAGCACTTCAGCTTTGGGAATGGCAATCTCCAGATTTTCTACTGCCGGTTCACTGGCATACTGCTGGACAGGCACATTCCTCCATTCACGATCATCCCATGCAGAAACAGGATCATCAAGGCCAGTCAGCACTTGCTGCATCCGCCATAAGACCTCTGGGTCCATAGCTGCAGGTGCAGGTTGGCAACGCACAATGTTACTCTGCCACATTGACGATTCTTCAGCCAGGATTTCAGAATTGTCCACTGGTATTTCCTGATAGTCCCAGGCAAAGGGAGCCCGGCCCTGGCGCTGAGCAGAGTCTAGCAGCCGTGTGTAGGCAAATTCCAGCTCCCATTCCTGAACGGCCAGAAACTCCAAATCTTCCTGTAGCCAGTGCACTTCCGAGAGATTCAGTCTCCGCTCTCTGTATTCCATTATGTCCTCCAAACGTCACTCCCGATCGCTCCCAAAGTCAGGGTCCTCGTACATCCTTCAAAACAACAATCCCAGGCCATCATAGTCAAAGCCTTTTGTAGGGCTGTCATCCGCTGACCACGAGCACTCTTGGGCTACATACCACCGAAGGGCTCTGTAGCTTTCGTCCAACCGCATCTCTGCCCGGATCAGACTGCTTAACTCCGCTATCCACTCCTGTTTTGGTTGTTCCCCCAATAACAGCATTCGTACTTCATACTGCGACCAGTACCTTACATGAATGGAGGGGAGTACTTTTCCCTGGTGTTGCTGCTCGAGAGCTAGCGCTTCCTTCTCTCTCAACCTCCTTCCAAATTCCTCTTCCATGGCGGCTGGTATCTATACCTCTCCTATCCTGCTATCAGGACCTTGGATCCAGGTGGAGGTTGATGTCCCAACTGCAGAAAGCATCCCACTGCTGTGCCACCACTGTCACAGAAGGTCCCTGCATCCAGACCGGATGCTTCCGTCAGATACTGCTTCCCATCAATCTGGACATAGGCATCAGATATTCCAGCTCATTTAACCACACAACGAGACGAGACTTGTATGTGTGCTAAGAATGGACTGTTTAATAGAACCAAAGATACAACCTTATATACAGCAAAGAGGAGGCAACCAGAACAATAATCAACATGAGCTAATTATCTAATCTTCTAGTGTAAACACAGAACCTCCTCACACAACAATGAACTTCAATCACATTCTAAAAGGCATTCAGGTGATTATCTCCCCGAGACATTCCGTCTCTGACAACATCTATTAACCTGCAGAACACAATGGAAAGGAATTTCACAAGCCCGGCTTCACTTAGCATTTCAATAGTCGGAGCTAAGCATTGAAGGGTCATTGTCCTAGTGACCTAGTCAGGGCAAATTAAGCCACTTGTAATGAACTGTCAGTAATGTCCCATCTTCTGCAATACATGATATAATTTCTTTGTCACCCTATGGCCCTATTGGACATAAGGTGACCCTAGACATAGGAGAGTCTGAGTCTGTCACAGGTAGTTTGCATGATTTCTCCTAGGGTTGGTGGTTCACCAGGTTCACTGAGAGTAGTACGTGGGCCAATGTGTGTTTTAGGTATTTCAGGTATTGGTCCAGGTCAAGAAGCCAGACTGCTAAACTGGGTGTCGGAGCTATCTGCAGTTGGGATATCTCGGACAGTAGTCGGAATATGGATCCCCAGAGGTGAGATAAGGAAGGACAGCTCCAAAATATATGGAGCATGTCCCCCTTTTCCCCACATTTCCTGCAAAATCGATTGTCCTGGGAGGGTCCATATGTAGATATTTTATCTGGGGTCAAGTACCATCTTTGTGCGATTTTAATAGACATTTCCAACAGGGAAGAGCAGGAGGCAACGTCAAAAGTTGAATTGCAGGCTGTAGCCCATTGTTTTGTTGTAAATGTGCGTCCCATGTCCGATTCCCACTGGAGCAAGGGAGTTGTTTTAGAGAAGACAACTTTTTGTTGGAGAATGTTGTAGAAATGTATTCCTTTAAGGATGAGTTTAGGGTTACTAAGAAAAAGCCAAGCCGGGCGGGGAATATTACGTTCCCATGAGGATGACTCATGGAGGTAGTGTTGTGCCCTTAGGTAGAGGTCTGAGTTAGGGAGGTGATAAGCCTTTTGTAGGTCGGGGAAAGATTTAAGGTCATTACCACTGAAAAGATTGTTGATGTGCAAGATGCCCTTCTCTCTCCATTTTGTGTAGGAGATCAGGCTAATGTTGTGTTGTAGTGCCAGAATGGGGATTTTTAGCTTGATTACATCAGAGTGGTTGTGGCTAAGGTCTACAAACTTGTTCCACACTCGGATTGTAGCCCTCATAGTAGGAGGGACAGAGGATGGAATTTTAGATGAGAGGGAGGTAGAGAGTAGCCATGTGGATAAGTCTCCACCAGGTACAAAGGTGGATTCAATTTGTCCCCAGATGGTATATGGGGAAGGCAAGAACCACTCTCTGGCCTGGGTGAGCACCGAGGCCATGTAGTAGTCCTGGAAGTCCACATATCCGATGCCTCCGGCTTTTCGGTGCTTGATCAATCTGGGTTTGCGCATTTAGATTTTTTACCTTGCCAGATGAAGGAGGACAGTATTGTTTGTAAAGATCTAAAGTAGTAAAGGGGGGTGACAATAGGGAGAGTCCCAAATAAATATAAGATTTGGGGAAGATGAAACATTTTAAACGCCGCTAGGCGGCCTAACCAAGACTGCGAGCCTGCGCAGACTCTCCTGTAATTTGTCGCGAAATGTAATGTAATTATGCCTAAAGAGCAATTTGGTAGTATTGGTCAACTGAACTCCAAGATAAGTTCTGGCTTGGTCCGTCCATGTATATGAAAACTGTTGCTGCAGTAGTAAGCTTGTTGGAGAGTTAACCCCTAGATTTAAGATATGAGATTTAGATTAGTTGACTTTGTAGTAAGAGATTCTGCTGAACCAGGCTAACGTCTCCTGAACCGCTGATAGGGAAGTATTGGGATTGGTCAACATCAATATTACGTCATCCGCAAAAAGGCTGATTTTGTGTTCCTGGCTTCCTATAGTTATTCCTGTGACATTTGTATTAGAGCATATATGTTGTGCAAGGGGTTCCATTGCTAGGTTGAATATTAGGGGGGATAGGGGGCACCCTTGTCGGGTTCCATTAGAAATAAGAAATGGGGATGATAAGGAGTCAGCGGAATATACTTGGGCAGAGGGGGTAGAGTATAGGGCTATAATGGCGCTATGGGTTGGACTCGAAAACCCGAATTTTAATAATGCTGAGGAGAGGTACCCCCAATGCACCCTGTCAAACGCTTTTTCAGCATCCAGGGACAGGAGAACAGAGGGGGTACCTGAGCACCCAACTTGGTGGATAATATCAATCATCCTCCTTGTAGCGCCTGAGGCTTGTCGGCCCTTTGTGAAGCCGGATTGATCCATATGGATAAGAAAAGGGAGGATGTTGATTAGTCTGTTGGCGATAGCTTTTGCATAAATTTTGACATCTACATTGAGTAGAGAAATGGGGCGGAAGTTTTGGGTCCTTACCGGGTTTAGGAAGTGTGACTATTATTGCTTTCAGCATTTCTTAGGGGAAGGAAGAAGAGGCTGCGGCGGAGTTGAAAACTTTACATAGATTGGGAGCCAGAATGTGATGGAATTTTTTATAGTATTCTACAGTAAACCCATCCGGGCCTGAAGATTTGGAGTTGGGGAGATGATGAATAGTTTGTGTTATTTCAGCCACCGTAAAGGGAGCGTTAAGATAGGTCAGCTGTGAAGGTGAAAGTGAGGGAAGATTGACATGTGCTAAAAATCTCTCTATGTCATCCTGGGAAGGTTGTGTGACGTTGGCATTTTTTCCTATGTTATACAGGTCAGCGTAGTATGTGCTAAAAGCATTGGCTATCTCATGAGGTTTAAGTAATTTGCTCTTAGTATGGGGGTGGAAAAGGAAAGGGATTTTAGATTTGAGCCTGTGTCCTCGAATTTTTAGGGGCATCATTCTGCCTGCTTTGTTACCTGTGGCGTAGGTAGAGGCTTTCAGTTTGGTGTAAGCTTTTTCATGGGATTCTAGTAGGAGAGCACGCAATTCCTGGCGTAATTTAAAAATTTTGGTTTGAAGGATGGGAGAGGGGTGGTATTTGTTTTGGGTTTCAGTGGTATCTATATCGGCAGAAAGTTGGTCAATTTTCCGTGACCTGTGTTTTTTGGCTCTGGCACCTAGTTGTATAAGAATACCTCTGGCAACGGCCTTGTGGGCGTTCCACACAACCACCGGATCGAGCAACGTCTGGGAGTTCAAGGAAAAATAATCTATCAGTTGTTGTTGGATGGAGCTTACAGAGGTAGTATTGTAAAGAAGAGAGTTATTAACCCTCCAAAGAAAGGATTTGGGAATTTGTGAGTGGGCATCGATAGTGATGCTGATAGGGGCGTGGTCCGACCAGGTGGCTGTATGTATCGCTGATGCAGAGATTCTCTGCAGTAAGACTTTATCAGACAGGAATAGATCAATTCGTGAGTATGTGTTGTGACACGGCGATAAGAAAGTGTAATCTCGTTCGCTCGCGTGACAGCACCTTCACACATCGAACAAGTCATTGGAGAAAAGAAACTTAGCTAATGGAGATACACGACTTTTGGCTCCAGTTGTGGAGTCTAGTTCGTAATCCGGGACCATATTAAAGTCACCGCACACAAGTAGGTGGCCCTGCTGGACACCTTTAACGGTTTTTAGGATCGCTTTAAAAAAGGACATCTGTCGTTGATTTGGGGCATATAGTGATACCAAGGTATATTCGACATTGTTAATTTTACAAATCAAAATAATGTATCTGCTTTCAGGGTCTATCATACTGCTCTGTAGTTCGAAGGTAACAGTGTTTCGAATAGCTATTAGGACTCCTCTCTGTTTCTTCTTGAAGGAGGTGGAGAAGACATGGGAAAAGAGTCTGTGTTTGCATACAGGGGAAAGATCCTGGGCAAAATGAGTCTCCTGCACACAGAGAACGTCACAGTTATGTGACACAGCAGATTTCCACATGGATGAACCACCAAATACACAAAGAAAAAAACCCCTATAGCAGCGCTACAACATGATATGGCACTACAATTAAATGTAGAGATCAGTAAAAAAACACAAGTGCTGCTGTAAACCATTTAGAAAAGGGCAATAACATACAAACAAAAATACAGCGCACAATAGGAAAAATTGTAAAAACACTTTATAGTCTGAATAAAAAAGAAATAAACACAGAAAAAAAGGCTTAGATAAAATTACAATATGAATGTGTGTTGATACAATACAACCAAAGTCCACAGGGAAAAAGAAAACAGCTTGAGATGGAAGGGTTAAGTGTCACGCTCTACTCAAAGGCAAGAAACACACCAAAGCAGAAGGCAAAGGGTGATAAATGTAGTACTTCTATGATGAGCTCACTCCTGAAGGGCTGTACAGCAGTCACAAGATGAACCAATGTGTCAGGGGGAGCGTAGCATGGTCGGGGACAGTCCACGTCACCGTTTAGCAGATGTAAACAGAAACATACAAGTACTTGCCAGTCCAGAATGGTAGGAGGGAACCGAGGGAGAGAGCTCTCTCTCTCTCTTGCACTGCCGCGATGGAAGGCGGTAGGGGAGCTTGGGCGCACATTTTCAAACCGGCCGGGTCAGCTGCTAGGGTGGAGAGCTATACTCCGCGTCACTGGAAGGAGCGGGATGTGGTGTCCGGACACCAAACCTTTTTGATCACATGACGACAACAGGCCAATGGGAGAAGCGGACAACGTATGCTGTTCTAAAGCACACACGAGACGAATGCTGGTTATAAGCACACACGGGCGTCACTACATGAAATAATAGGACGTCAGTGTGAAATTAAGTGCTTAAAAGACCTCTGTGGACTTCAGTAGTGATTAGGGAGAGCCGTAACTGACATGTTTCGCATCACAGACGCTTTGACAAAGCGTCTGTGACGCGAAACATGTCAGTTACGGCTCTCCCTAATCACTCGCATTTAGGGAAAGGATCGAGATGGACATGTCGGCAGGTGGGAGTGTAACAGGTGCAGTACATTAACTCACGGTTGGTAGTAGCAGTACTGTGGGAAGAAGTTTTGCGCTTCAAATCGTGCAGTAGTCTCTGGTAGATCAGTCCATAGTATACAGGCACTGGTACTTCAAAGTGGTCAGAATGCTTTGTTAGTCACGTGAGGTCCTGTTTCAGGGTCCGTAGTGGTGCAGAAGAACTGATCAACAAAAAGCAGTCAAACAAAGGAAACAAATAAAAAAAAGAAAAATGACAGAAAAAATGTGAGCGAGTCAGTACATTAACAATTCAGCACAGTATAACTTCAAAAATGTGCTGAGTTAACTAGGGGAAAGTTCAGGCTCCGTAGAGAAATGAGCAATCAGCCGGACCGGACCTAGAATGTCATCTTGTTGTAAATTCGGACAGGCATTTGCTAGTTAGTGTGCCTTGTGAGCACCGCGTTGGGAACCCTCGTGAAAAGGATTCGATTTTCCTGCAGAAGCATGGTTAGTTTCCTGGGTTTCTGGGACAATGACCCAGGAATGGAGGAGCTTCATCCCTCCTTCAATCGTGGAGATGGAGTGGGGGATGACGTTATGAGTGACAAGATTAGTGGCTGGATGGCGCCATTTATAAGTGATCTTGTGATTGGCAAGGGCTTTGGTCACTGTTTTCAACTGTCTCCTCAGTTGTAGGGTATGCTGGGACAGGTCAGCGAATAGTTGAATTCCTGTGTATGGTGCAGGGAGATTATTGAGTTCCCGAGCTCTGTAGAGGATTTTTTCCTTTGCTTGGAAGAAAACATGGAGAAGCAGGTCTCTGGGGACTGTGTCTTCCAGGTGGCGTGGTTTGGGTATTCTGTGGATGTGACAAAACAAAATAAAGTTGCGCTGCTGAAGTGTGAAGAAAGAAAGGAAGCAGCCAGCACTAACAGTGAAACACCCTGTGAGTACACAATAAAAGAAAAATAAGTGCAGCGCTAGTGGGCATGGGATTGCATGAAGCAATGTAGACCAATCCCATTTACATGGGTAACATTATAATGATGTAGTCCAAAAACAAGAAAATATATAAAGGGTGGTGAAACCCTATATGCAAACAGGTGAAGTGTAAATAACAAAACAAGTCCTTCAAATCAAAGCAGGCAAGTCTTCATATAGAGCACTCATGTCCACCGCTCATATGTTGATAGTGAGACTGATGGTGCCCGTGATCAGCACGGATGGGCATACAGGTAAACCAAACAGGTAAATGAAAAAAGATGGGTACTCTTACCACAAATGATGGACACATATGCCAGGAGCAATGTGTCAGATGCGCGTTTAAGAGCTCCTCGGATGGACGGCTCTATAGGGAATGATGATTCAAAAGGTTGTGGATCTTTCCCAGGAATCATAGGGTCCAAGATGGAGAGTAGTTCCAAGATCTCAGATGGAGTAACACTCGTATGTATCCAAAAAAAGAGAAAAACTCAGCAATTCCTTTAATTTACAAGGGTGGGGTGATGTGAAATATGGGAGTTGTCTTTTCAGAGGGGTATCATTAGCAATCTGCTTGATTGCTAATGATACCCCTCTGAAAAGGAAGTGGGAGGAGCCAAAAAGAAACACGTTCCGTGTCAAGATGAATTTTAGCAAATTAAGCACAAATTCATTATAGGTATCAAAATCGCTTCTCGGCCTTTTGGCTAAGATCAAGTGTAGTATCTGTTCTTATCAGTTGCCAGTAGGCGGTGCTAAACTGACTGTCCCCAGTACTCGGCGAGGGGGAAAGGGATGGCAGTCGGTGGACGCTAAGCCTATTGGCGTAGAGGCGAAAGCCTTCTGATCGGGGCAGAGAGGCATGAGGTCGAAGCTGAAGGGCTGGGCCCCTGGCCTTTGGCCTGGATCCGGTGGTGTCTGCCCCAGTCAGTTGTTCGGCGAGGGAACCTTTGCTAATCCTTTCGGGGAGAGGCGGGTAGTACTTCCCAAATGTAATTAGGTGGGAGAGATGGGGGTTGTGGGTAGTAGTTGGCTGCGGCTGGCTCTCCCCAACCTCTTCTCCTACCTTCCTGGCTGGGAAGGGTGCTGCTGGTCCGGACCGGGGGTCAGGGTCCGTTGAAAAGCCTGTGGAGATAGTGCCCCTGGAGTGTTGAGGGGCACTCAACGTGTGGCACCTTAGGTCACTGATCTCCACATACACCTTTTTAGCACCTGCCTCTAGGGCCGAGCCTTTTGGCTAGGACCAGAGGAATTTTTGTTCCTGGCCGGAGGGCCGGCCATTGTATTGCACAATGGCCACTTTCCACTCACCATTCCCACCTTCCTTTTCCCCCACTGTCTTTTTTATTTTTCCCCCTGTCTGTCTTGTTTTGTCACTTTCTTTGTTGCACTTTTGTGTGGCGAGTAGGGTGCTGGTCCTCGGGCCTGACTCTGAAAGTCTTGGGAGTAGGTGGACATGGCCTTCTGGCTTAGTTCACCTGCTCTCATGGGGTCTCCCTTCGGGGGAGCCTCACCGAGGAGGGTTCTGTTTCGGCAGTCCCTCCGAGGATGTTAGGCCATGTGGTTTCGGCTGCATGGGCCTTAGTGGGGTCCTAGTGGTTTCGGCTGCTTGGACTCCAATACTCTTTTCCCTGCCTGGAGCCTAACGCCCCGGGGGATCAGAGCTGGATCCTCTTAGGAGGACCAATTGACGATGGCACCCATCGCAGTTTTTTGTGTTTCACTCTTTATGTGTGTGCACATTTTTTCCTGCACCGGGTGAAGTTTTTGGGTTGTGTTTTGCACGCCACAGGCTTTTCAATAGAAAAAAAAAAAAAAAACATATTCCTGCAACAAAGAAAAGGTTATAGAATCTCGAAAAACAATCAATACACCATTTTTCTTAGAGTCATTGTTTGCAGTGAAAATATATGGAACCTTGGCATGAGTGCACTTTGGGGGTTTACTGCTCTTAAAGTGGGTCTCTTGTGCACAAAGAACGTCACATTTTAAGTCAATAGCCAAATTCCAAATTTTTCTACGCTTGTAGGGACTATTCAAGCTTCTCACATTTTGTGATAGAAATTTAAGATTCATTCCAGTAACAAAAAGCGAACTGCTGCCATCTAGTGGTAGAACTCATATAGTACCATGCTGTAGAAAACTTGCAGAGTGCGTGTGTATCATGAGAAAAAAGAGCATCACAAGCTCTTAAATAACAAAACCAAAACCAACATAAAAGAAAAAAACTATAACCAAAAAAAGAGAACCCGGCCGAATCATTCAATTCTATCAAGTGGGCATACCTGGGGGTAAAACAAAAAGGAAAAGCAGAAATAGGTCCTCTTTAGCCGAACAGCGGGTGCTATCCAGACCATCAAGTGCAACAGTCATTGTGCCAAAAGATACTGAAGGCAAGCACGGGTCGAGGTCAATGAAAGACAGTTCACTTGTCAGAGTTTTGGTTTGAGGTAGGAGACCAAGCAAAATATCCATTTATTTACCTCTCCTATTTTGGCTAGTGGAAGAACGCCTGTCCAGGGGAGGGTTCTGGTCCGCAGTTTCAGTGTCCATAGGAAGACGCCACTTTTTTTAGCATTTCCAATCCTTTCTCCAGTGATGCGATAACATGCGACTCGTTATTCATTTTCAAAAGCAGTTTGGCAGGAAATCCCCATTTAAAAAGTATTTTATGGTTGCGTAAAATTTTGGTGATGGGAACCAAATTGTGCCTTGCTGCAAGAGTAGCTTGAGACAGATCTGAGTAAAGAGCAATGCCAGCAACAGGATCTGGAAGCGCAGGATGCTGTCTGGAGTAGCACATTAGCTGATCCTTGACATGGTAAAAATGTATTCTCGCTATGACATCCCTTGGAATTTGATCTGGTAGAAAGGAGGGTTTGGGAAGTCTGTGTGCTCTATCAATTATTATGTCAGCAGGACCAAGAGCTGGGAGAGTGGTTACCATAAGCTTTTGAAGATAAGGAGCTAGCCCTGTTGGCTTGACTGATTCGGGGTCCCCCCTAAAATGTATATTGCTCCTGCTGGCCCTATCTTCAATATCCGCCATTTTGAGGCGTAAGTACTTAAGTTCATCTTCAACATCAAAATGGGCATCTACCAGCTCGTTATGAGCTAAAGTGAATTCCTCAATTTTTTGTTCCAAATATGTTACTCTCTTGCTGACAGATGATAGGTCTGCTTTAGTGGTTTGCATAAGCGCTGCCATGTCCTGCTGAAGGGCCCCCCTCAGAGTTTGTAACATTTCTTTCATGGTTGTATCTAAGATAGGCTGCCCTGAGGTAGGAAATTCATTCAAATGCTGTCCATAGGATGAGGATTCCTCCATCTCCTTACTCCCCAATCCTGCCTGTTCTAATTCATCCCCCTCCTTCCCGACTCTCCGCTTTTGTTTCACAGGACTTGTAAATGGGGAAGGGGTAGTGGATGGGTTGTAGAGCCTGACTCACCGGCTGATGCAGCTGGATTACAAGCAGAGTCTGCAGCGTGTGCTGTGTCATGCTTCTCGATGCAGGCGCCATCTTGGGTCCCTTGGCCGGCTTCCGGAGGGAAGAAATCAGTAAGTTTATTCGGCCCCTCTCTGTCTTACACAACCATCCACCTTGACCGCCGACTCCGCCCCGGCAGGAGGGGTGTTTAAGTGCTCAGTAAGCAAGTGGTTAACATCTCTTTGATATTGAGAGCAAAGTGACTCCATAATTTTGAAGCTACAGTACAGTACAGTACAGTAGATTTTCACCTCTGAAATCAGGTTCAACTTTATTCAAATTGGGAAAGATCTGAATATGCAGACCCCATGGGACAATTTTGATCTTAATATTTTTTTTTAAATATCTCTTATTCCGAAATAGACAGGACTTTCTCTCCAGTAATCTCTTCAAACTATCCAATGTTATGCCACCAAATGAAGCACCTTGAGCTTTATGGATCTGATTCACGAATCCATCAAATCTTACCCCCCGATAATTGGCCAATCTTTGAACACAGACCATACAAAATTAAACAACAAATATTTGCACAAAATATAATAATTAGACTAATGTAGGGTAGCTTCTGCGCTACTATGTGTCAATGATGTGTCAATAAACAAAGAGTGAGTGCAGCAAACCTAAAGGGCCAGATCCACATACAATTGCCCTGGCGCAGTGTATCAGAGATACACTACGCCGCCGTATCTTACCTGGCTCTAAGTCGAATCCAGGAAGATTTCGGCCCATAAGGTACGGCGGCGTAGTGTATCTCTTGCGGCGGAATCGAAACACGCGATTAGGGGGCGTGAATCATTTAAATTAGGCGCTTCCCCACGGCGATCGAACTGCGCATGCTCTGTTTTGAAATTTCCCGCCGTGCATTGCGCGAAATTACGTCGGAATGTCATTTTCTTTTTTGTAGCGTCATTTACGCACATCCCTTTTCACGGATGACTTATGGAAAAAAAATTGAACATTCGACGCGGGAACGACGGCCATACTTAACATGGCAAGTCTAACTATAGACCGGATAATAGCAGCTTTAACTTTACGCCAGAAAAAGCCGACTAGTGACGACGTTAGAGAATGCGACGGCCGATCGTAACTTCGTGGATCGCCGTAAAAAGCTAATTTGCATACCCGACGCTGAAAACGATGCGAACTCCACCCAGCGGGCGGAAAAAGATTGCAGCGTAGATTCGAAGGCGTACGAAGACGTAAGCCTGTCGGATAGAAGCCCGAAGCCGTTGTATCATGGTTTGAGGATTCAAACTAATGATACGACGCGGGTAATTTGAAAGTACACCGGCGTATCAGGAGATACACCGGCGTACTAGCTCTGTGGATCTGGCCCAAAGTGTTTACTATACACAAGTGGGATAAATGATAAAAGGAGGAATGCGCAAACTCTAACACTACCAAAGAGGTCAAATAAATATATAAAGTGTATAACAATAGGTGGTAAAAAATATATAAGTAAATATGTGAATATATAATATATTGTGGATGAATGATCAAGAGAAAAGTCCTGTATATAGCAGTGCAATGCTAGGCTGCCAAACTGAAAAATAAACTGGAAATGTATAAGCTAAGGGCCAGATCCACATACAATTGCCCTGGCGCAGTGTATCAGAGATACACTACGCCACCGTATCTTACCTGGCTCTAAGTTGAATCCAGGAAGATTTTGGTCCGTAAGGTACGGCGGCGTAGTGTATCTCTCGCGGCGGAATCAAAATACACGATTAGGGGGCGTGAATCATGTAAATTAGGCGCGTCTCCGCCAAGGGCGGATCCAGAGTCTAGTCTCGGGGGGGGGGCACTGACAGAAAATAAGGTGTTGCTTACAGAACTCAATTAGGTGTCCGATGTGTCCGCTGCAATGTTGCAGTACTGCTAAAAAATCAATGATCCCCGCCATTACTAGTAAAAAATATTTAAATATGAATGCCATAAATCTATCCCATGGTTCGTAGACGATTGTCAGGGACTGCAGACGTGGTACAAGAGATGGTCAGAGACTGCAGACATGGTACAGGAGATGGTCAGAGACTGCAGACGTGGTACAAGGAAATGGTCAGAGACTGCAGACATGGTACAAGAGATGGTCAGAGAATGCAGATATGGTACAAGAGATGGTCAGAGACTGCAGACATGGTACAACAGATGGTCAGAGACTGCAGACGTGGTACAAGAGATGGTCAGAGACTGCAGACGTGGTACAAGAGATGGTCAGAGACTGCAGACATGGTACAAGAGATGGTCAGAGAATGCAGATATGGTACAAGAGATGGTCAGAGACTGCAGACATGGTACAAGAGATGGTCAGAGACTGCAGACGTGGTACAGGAGATGGTCAGAGACTGCAGACGTGGTACAAGGAGATAGTCAGAGACTGCAGACGTGGTACAAGGAAATGGTCAGAGACTGCAGACATGGTACAAGAGATGGTCAGAGACTGCAGACATGGTACAAGAGATGGTCAGAAACTGCAGACATGGTACAAGAGATGGTCAGAGACTGCAGACGTGGTACAAGAGATGGTCAGAAACTGCAGACGTGGTACAAGACATGGTCAGAAACTGCAGACGTGGTACAAGGGATGGTGAGAGACTGCAGACATGGTACAAGGGATGGTCAGAGACTGCAGACGTGGTACAGGAGATGGTGAGAGACTGCAGACGTGGTACAGAAGATGGTGAGAGACTGCAGACGTGGTACAGGAGATGGTGAGAGACTGCAGACGTGGTACAGTAGATGGTGAGAGACTGCAGACGTGATACAAGAGATGGTCAGAGAATGGAGACATGGTACAGGAGATGGTCAGAAACTGCAGACATGGTACAAGAGATGGTCAGAGACTGCAGACATGGTACAAGAGATGGTCAGAAACTGCAGACGTGGTACAAGAGATGGTCAGGAAAACTGCAGACGTGGTACAAGGGATGGTCAGAGACTGCAGACGTGGTACAGGAGATTGTCAGAGACTGCAGGCATGGTACAAGAGATGGTCAGAGACTGCAGATGTGGTACAAGGAGATGGTCAGAGACTGCAGACGTGGTACAAGGAGATGGTCAGAGACTGCAGACGTGGTACAAGAGATGGTCAGGAAAACTGCAGACGTGGTACAAGAGATGGTCAGGAAAACTGCAGACGTGGTACAAGGGATGGTCAGAGACTGCAGATGTGGTACAGGAGATGGTGAGAGACTGCAGGCATGGTACAAGAGATGGTCAGAGACTGCAGACGTGGTACAAGGAGATGGTCAGAGACTGCAGACGTGGTACAAGGGATGGTCAGAGACTGCAGATGTGGTACAAGAGATGGTCAGAGACTGCAGACGTGGTACATGGGATGGTCAGAGACTGAAGACATGGTACAAGAGATCATTGCATCCTCACTGTGTATATGAACGCAGCCCCACCTTTGTATATCAATGCAGTCCCACTTTTGTATATCAATGCAACCCCACTTTTGCATATCAATGCAACCCCACTTTTGCATATCAATGCACCCCCACTTTTGCATATCAATGCATCTCCACTTTTGCATATCAATGCATCCCCACTTTTGCATATCAATGCATCCCCTTGTGTGATAGACAAAACACTGATTGTCAGGAAAGGTCTTGGCAGTATGGAGCACACAGCCCTTCCTGCGTTCAGGTGTGACCTGAATGCAATCAGCACGCCTCTATAATACCCGGCGTGTGTAATCACTCCTCGCCCTGGTATCTGTCTACTAACCTGATCCTGAGCCTGATATCTGACCCTGAGCCTGCTGTCCCCTTTCTTGACTTCTGATCTGATACGACCTGACCTGATCCCTCTCCTGGACATTCCCTTCCTGCCCATTCCCTGTCTGCAGCTTCTTCTGTGATCTCCTCGTATATGACCTCGGCTTGGCTTTTGGTTTATGTTTTGTTCACCTTGTAAATAAACACCTTTTATTTCACTGCATACAGTGTTGGTCTCCTCTGTGTAGGCACACAGTACTGGTCTATTTAGAATCCCTGACACTGGTTCAATCAGTGTTCCATCCCCATCTACTATCACACGAGCAGGTCTAGCACAGGCAGCACAGCCGAACACAGATCCAGCTCTCACACACAGCCAGAGATGCCCGATGTCAGCAGGAGAGAGGGGAGTGCTGCAGTCAGCAACAGCTCAAAGCAGCCTCAGGACAGGCAGCCTACCAGCCCTGGTGATGAGAGAGAGAGAGAGAGAGAGAGTGACAGACTCGGCAGCAGCAGCTGCAGGCACCGCAAAGCAGTTTAAAAAAAATGATTAAAAAAAAGTTATAAAAAATAAATAAAACAATATATAAAAAAAATAAAAAAAAACATTTATTAAAAAAAGGGGGTTTGACACATGGGGCCCTGGGGACCTCTGAGCCCTTTAATAAAAATATATCTATATATAAAAAAAGAGAAAAAAAATTAAAAAAAAAGGAGGGTTGTCCTCCGGGGGCCCTGGGGACCTCTGTGCCCTTTAATAATAATACTAACAATAATAATAATAATAATTGTATATATATATATATATATATATATATATATATATATATATACAAATTTAATAAAAAAAGGGGGGTGGTCATCTGGGGCCCTGGGGATCTCCGGGCCCCTGGGGACCTCCAGACCCCTAAAAAAAAATGTCCCTTTAATAAAAAAATAAAATAAAAAAATATATATTTTTTTATTAAAATAAATAAAAAAAGGGGGGGTTGCCATACGGGGCCCTGGCGGCCTCCGGGACCCTGGGGACCTCCGGACTTCTAAAAAAAATAAAAGAAAAAAAATTGGCCCTTTAATAAAAAATAAAATAAAAATATGTTAAAAAAATATTTTTTTTTATAAAAAAATAAATAAAAAAAGAGGGGTTTGCCCCCCTGGATCCGCCGTTGGTCTCCACGGTGATCGAACTGCGCATGCTCCGTTCTGAAATTTCCCACTGTGCATTGCGCGGAATTACGTCGGAACGTCATTTTTTTTTTTGTAGCGTAATTTACGTACATTCCTATTCACAGACGACTTACGCAAAAAAAAAAAAAAATGAAAATTCGACGCGGGAACGACGGCCATACTTAACATGGCAAGTCTAACTATAGACCGGATAATAGCAGCTTTAACTTTACGCCGGAAAATGCCGACTAGCGGCGACGTTAGAGAATGCGACGGCCGATCGTAACTTCGTGGATCGCCGTAAAAAGCTAATTTGCATACCCGTTGCTGAAAATGACGCGAACTCCACCCAGCGGGCGGAAAAAGATTGCAGCGTAGATTCGAAGGCGTACGAAGACGTAAGCCTGTCGGATCGAAGCCCGAAGCCGTCGTATCATGGTTTGAGGATTCAAACTAATGATACAACGCGGGTAATTTGAAAGTACACCGGCGTATCAGGAGATAGACCGGAGTACAAGCACTGTGGATCTGGCCCTTAATGCCCACTCGGAGGGTGAGCGGGGGGATGGTGAGTAGGTATCTGTCACAGGGCTCTCAGAACTCTCACCTCAATGTGGGATAAGAGATGCCTATAAAGGGATCCTGTCCTGTCATCCACCTCCTCAATCACCGACAAGTCTTCTCTCCTACTTCCGCTCACTTCTATGGAGTGTCTCCTATGGGGTATCTCCTGTCTCTCCACTAATAACCGCTCAGGACCTATAACCTGTGAGGCCAGAAGTCTCGGAGGGGAGGGAGAGATAAAAAGAGAGAGAGGCCTCCAATAGTGTAGTGGTAAAGCACAGGGAAGGTTTATTGAATAAGAAAAACCTGCGCTCGCATTTAAAACAACAGTAAAAGCAGTAAGGTAAACAAAAAAGCGGCGTCTCAATGCCTGCCTACGTCACTCCAGGTGTACGCCGTTGAGACACCGTTTTTTTGTTTACCTTACTGCTTTTACTGTTGTTTTAAATGTGAGCGCAGGTTTTTCTTATTCAATAAACCTTCCCTGTGCTTTGACCACTACACTATTGGAGCCTCTCTCTCTTTTTATCTCTCCCTCCCCTCCGAGACTTCTGGCTTCACAGGTTATAGGTCCTGAGCGGTTATTAGTGGAGAGACAGGAGATAGCCCATAGGAGACACTCCATAGAAGTGAGCGGAAGTGGGAGAGAAGACTTGTCGGTGATTGAGGAGGTGGATGACAGGACAGGACTTCTTGATGTACATGTTTCACCATATGATGGCTTCCTCAGGAAATAGGTTCTGCCTGAATGATCACTATAATTTGAGAACAATATATTTAAAAAAAAATACATCATTGATGTAAAATATCACATCATAATACAAAATATATAAACAATTCAGACAATCTCAAAAAAGAATAAGATGAAAAAACTAACTCCAGTGTATCCCTACCTAGAAATGATGTATATCCTATATACAGAAAAATGGCTCAGATGTCAGAAGGATATTGAAATTAGGGAAATATTTTGTGCACCACAGAGAAGGGCACAGGGACTCCAGTGGCAATAGGCCTATATAATAGGAGGATATTTAATAAGCCACCAAAAAAAATATAAAAAAAATAAACTTGAAAACACATATTTATGGAATGACCAATATGTCTAACCTACCGGTATATCCAATTTGTAAAGGTTATTGTTCAATCGCAGAAAGCATCCATCCTGACAGAAAAAAGCTTTCCATTGTTTCCCCAATAGGGAGGGGAATTTTTAAGAAGGAAATTCTCAAGCTGTCATGAATCCTAACTGACAACAAGTGAGAGAGAGGGAAACAATTCAATGATGTTAAAACCACATCAATCATAGCCAGAAAAGGGATCCAAATAAAGTCAAACTATTCCTTTACCTATAGACATTAAATGCCCCGCATTTCCCTCCGCTCCAATATCAGACTACTGCTAAGTCTGCAGGCTAAGGAGTTATTTTATGTCCCCTCCTTTTTCTTAGCATCCAATGGTTTAGATGGAGGTGTGGACATCCGGAGGGGACGTCACATGAGAGTGTGACGGACAGACCGCGCCATGATGGAAAATCTGCCTGTAACAGGGAACGGCTTGAGGCTGGGGAACCCATGGTCACTTAGCTCCACCCATACCCCAAAGGTAATGGGGCAAATGGACAGAGACCTACAGTCCCTTGCAAAAGTATTCACCCCCTTGGCATTTTTTTGTGTTTTGTTGCCTCACAACCTGGAATTAACATGGATTGTTTGAGGATTTGCATCATTTAATTAACAGAACATGCCCACAACGTGGAAGATTTTTTTTTTATTGTGAAGCAAACATATAGGACAAAATACAGTGGATCCTCGGTTTATTAGTAACACGGTTAACAAGCATTTTGAAAGACGAGCAACTTTTTTTAAGTTCTGAGTGTTGTCTTGCAAAACAAGCAGAATTCAAGCTAATGGGGCCTGCAGTACCGCATTTGGCCTGAGGTACGGGGGCACCAGAGACGAGCAGAGCCAAGAGAGCAGCTCAGAACCGTTTGGAAATACTCAGAAATACTCAGTTCCCGGGTGTTTCTGAGCCTGAGGGTTTCCAAGGTCAGCCGAGCTCTCCGGCGCCCCCCACATCTGGCCACATGCGGTATTGCATGCCGTTGAAGTCAATGTGGAGCTAATTATTTTTATTTCCATTGACTTTGATATGTGAGTACTTTGGATTACAAGCATTGTCCTGGAATGTATTATGCTTGTAATCTGAGGTTCTGTTCACCCCCCTAAAGTCAATACTTTGAAGAGCCACCTTTTGCAGCTATCACAGCTCCAAGTTGCTTTTGGATAAGTCGCTATGAGCTGGCAACATCTTAAAACTGGGATTTTTGTCCATTCTTCCTAGCAAAACTGTTCCAGCTCCTTCAAATTGGATGGTTTGCACTTGTGAACAGCAATCTTTAAGTCTGACTACAGATTTTCTATTGGATTGAGGTCTAAGCTTTGACCAGGCCATTCCAACATATTTACATGTTTCCCCTTAAACCACTCAAGGTTTGCTTTATCAGTGTGTTTAGGGTCATTGTCCTGCTAGAAGGTGAACCTCTGTCCTAGCCTCAAATCACACACGGAGTGGTACAGGTTTTTCTTAAGAATATCCCTGTATTTAGCACCATCCATTTTTTACTTAACGCTGATCAGTTTCCCAGTCCCGACTGCTGATAAACATCCCCACAGCATGATGCTGCTGATTCAATGCGGGATGGTGTTCTTTGGGTAATGTGATGTGTTGGGTTTGCGCTAGACATAGCATTTTCTTTGATGGCCAAAAAGTAATTTTTTTATTTTATTTGTCTCATCAGACCAGAACACATTCCTCCTTACATTTTGAAAGTCTCTCACATGCCTTTTTGCAAGCTCAAAATGTGCCATTTTCTTTTTTGCTGAAAGTAATGGCTTTCTTATGGCCACTCTGCCATAAACCCCAACTCTATGGAGCGTACGGCTTATTGTCGTCCTATGTACAGATACTCCAGTCTCTGCTGTGGAACTCTGCAGCTCCTCCAGGGTTACCTTAGGACTCTGTGCTGCCTCTCTAATTAAAGCCCTTGTTGCCCCGTCCGTGATTTTTGGTGTGAGGCCGTCTCTTGGCAGGTTTGCTGTTGTGCCATGTTCTTTCCATTTGGTTATGATAGATTTGATGGTGTTCCTCGGGGTCATTGTTCTGTCCACCAGATGTCTATACTGATTATCTGTATCTGTGTTGTCAAAATTACATGTAAGGTTTGGAATTTACATAAGACAATGATATGTGGAGTGCAGGCTCCATCGAGTGTTCTTTTTTGGTATTGCTGCAGTTGTTCTGTTTATTCAATTTCCTGTATGTGTAGTTAAGGAAGTTGTTAGTAATCAGGGAATTCTGGGTAGAATCCTCACAGGAAGTGAACCAGCCACCATTCTTTGAGAAGATACTGCAGGAAGCAAGGCATGTATTTCTCAATCTATCGCCATCACCCCTTAGAAAATGTAAAAAGTACGTTTTTACTATCTCCTCCTATATTGTAGATCGTTGTTTCTGTAATGTATGCTGTAATGTATGCAATATTGTACTTAATGAGGTCTATTTCTGTTATTTTGTAGTTTCACCTAGCCTGTTCTAATAAATCTGAGATCAAAGAAATATGGTATCTGAAGTTTATGGGACAAGTAGGTTTAGCTATTTGTCTTTGAGACAGAACAGTTGGAGATTTGGATATTTTCTATAAACTAACCATAATCCTGGACACCCATATGGTCACCTATCTCAAAACAATAAACATCACATGAAACAATTAAAAATACACCAACTAGTGGTCAAACATGTGAAATACAACCCAAGCACAAAAAAATGTATTTATATTGACATGAGAGCCTTGTTAAGTAAACATAAACCACTTAAAAGGGAAAAGGCATTTATATAGAAATGTGATATTTAATATAGGGATACCTGGGAAGTTTCCACTGGCTGAGGATACAGGAGCAAATGCAGAAACTACAGCTGCATACAGAGTGGGAATGCCTGCATACAGAGTTTGGGTAGATGGGATTCTGTAAGATTTAAGCTTTATACCAGTCCTACGCTTTATATTCATTATGCATATCTTCCCCTTTTTTTGGCTCCATGAAAACAGTACAAATAGTCAAGCAGTCCTATGTTTTCTGAGCTTGCGGGTAAGTGTAATGCCACGTACATACGATTGGGTTCTCTGTCGGAAAAAACTTGGATGGTTTTTCTGACCGAATTCCGCTCAAGCTTGGCTTGCATACACATGGTCACACAAAAGTTCTCTGAACTTTCGCTCCGTAAAGAGCGTGGTGATGTACAACACTACGACAAGCCGAGAAAATGAAGTTAAATTTTCTCTGCGCATGCGTCAAATTTTTTCTGAGCATGCATTGGAATTCTGCACGTCGGAATTGCTACAGATGATCGGAATTTCCGATTGGATTTTTTTCCATCGGAAAATTTGAGAACCAGCTCTCAAATTTTTGTGGGTGGAAATTCCGACAGGAAAAATCCGATGGAGCCTATACACAGTCAGAATTTCCGACCAAAAGCTCACATCGGACTTTCCAACTCTTGTCGGAAATTCTGACCATGTGTATGAGGCATTAGGGGTAAATTGCACAGTACATTGTTTTTCCTCCTGTTGAAATTTAAGTTCTCTGGCAAGTTTTAAGGGGTTTGTCTATTGAATCTGCCAAATGGAACCAGGAAATATTATCAACGTCTTTTTTAATTTTCTTCATGGTTCCTGTTAACTTAATGTGTACTGTACACATTACAAAATAAACACCCCAAGCATTTGTCCTTAGGCACTTAAAGGGAAATGTCATATTGTTCTTGTACCAGCTTTATCCACTGTGAATTTTGTGACACGTATACTGCATTATTACAATGTTCTGCCCTGTCTTCATTATGTTTACCTCATTGCCCCTTGTATATACATGCAGGCATTATATTTGTAAACTTCCAGCCAAATGTAAAACTCTAGCTCACCCAATAACAAGCATATACACAGCCTCTAACCATCAACCATATATACAAATTCTCATCCCCATTATTTTCCATCCCTGGCTCTAGTGGGCTTTGTTCATAATGTAGATATTAAAGCAGAACTCAATCCTTTAGGCCTCATTCACACGGACGGACCATTCGGGCCCACCTGTCAGTTTTGACGGCGGACCTGAACGGCGCTCCATGCATCCCTATGGAGCGCCGGATGACAGCGGAGATATGTCCGCTGACATCCGATCCTATCTGATCTGATGAAAACGGACATGCTGTCTGTTTTCATCAGATCGCTCCTTAGGAGATAGCGGTACCCGACAAGCCCCTCTCCGCTCAGTGAGCAGAGAGGAGCTTGTCATCTGTCGGCTCAGCGGAGATCTGCAGACTGATCTCCCGCTGAGCTGGCGGGAGCAGACGGACTCCGTCGCGATGGAGTGCGATGGAGTCCACCTCGTGTGAATGAGGCCTTAGAAAGAAAGCAATAGATCTGCTATAATGATGCCCCTTGTGCCTTAAAGGGCATAGAGATAATCATTGATTACAAAGCTCTCCTTTGCAGGCCTACTCGATGCCATGAAAAGAGACGTGGTATCTCTTGCACTGTGCACCATATTACAGGATGTGATTTTGTCCCCTTGGCCTCATTACGCAGAATTTGCAAGTGACAGGCAGTGCAAATTGTTCAACATCTGATAACCTGGTCTGCATAGGGGAGCTTTGTAATTAGTGAATACCTGTATTTTCTGGTTGATGTAAGAGTTAGTAGCATCAAACTCTATATCACCAGCAATGGCATTGTCACAAGCTCAAGATCCGAAGCATATGGTTTTTAATGATTTAACTCACTTCTAGCATGTTTTAATGATCTCTTGACTTTAAGCCTAACTCTAGGTTTTATGCATTAGAAAAAGTTTATTTGTCTCCCCACATTCTATACATAGTAAGGTAGAATAAATACACCAGTCCATCCAGTTCAATGTGTGTGTGTTTATATCACCACCATTTCCCATAATCCTTTATGGTTGCATTCAATAATTATGTAGCGCTTACCCCCAAAGGAGCCGCTGGTTAGATTTGGGATCGGCGTATTTAAGTTACCTCTGTGATGGTGTCTAGGGGTGATGATGGTGATCAGAGCAGTGATAGAATGTCCAGACTGCTGGTTGACGTTTTCAATGCTTTACTTCTGGTCCAACACTACCAACAGTCAACTCAAGGTAGATAGAGTAGATTGGTGAAAAAGAGTAACCTTGCAGATACAGGCTGTGGATAATAGAAGCAATCCTGCCTCCAACTAATGTGTTTGTCTCGTCGCTACTCCAGCCGGAGTGGGTACAGCGCCCCCCCCCCCCGGACAGGTCCCTCTCACAGGCCTGGCAGCCAGAAAGTCACTGTGAATGCTGAGAAGGAACAAGTCTCTGCTACCGACTTGGCTCTGATAAATTAGTAAAGGCCTCTGCCACAGGTCTGATACTTGAGAACGATAGAGCAAATCCTTTCAGTCAATAATTAAGGAGCCACCGACTGACAGTTTTCTGCTTACATCCTGTCAGTGTCCGGTCACTCAGATCCCAGATGGTTTTGTCTGCGCCCTATTGGATCACCTGCCTCCGGGTTCACCTCAGACCGACTCCCCACCAAACAGCACCCAGCTTGGGATACTTTTCTCTTGAAGTGTGGGGACCCAGTAAGACACTGGGGCCCCTTGGCATTTTCAGTTACTCTAAGCCATGAGGGCCCAGAGTTTGGAACTCCGCGTAGCACGGGCCCCGGCCAGGTAGGCCATGATGACGGGGCCCATGATGTGCGCACACCCTGAAGGTGGGTGCCGCACCTCGAACCAGGAACCCGCGAAGTCCCTGGAAAAATGGCGTATGCCACAGATATACCCCTCCCCAGCATGCCCTGCGAGGGAAACACTCCTCTAATTGGCTGCTGAGGAAAAGTGGCTCTACCTGAACCCCTCTGGTGCCACCTGCTGCCCAGAGATGAGATCACATCTCTGGAGCACAGAATGACCCACAGGACAATTCAGGGCTGACAGCAGCCCAAATTTACCACAAATCCACCTGGGTGAGAGCAGATAAGTCTCTCACCCCACTAAATTTACAATAGCGTCCTTTTTGAAAGTAAGGGGGCACTACAATTAGTTTTTCTGAAATGACCAACACTCAGCCCTGATACTACCAAATGTACAAGGGAGTGCCACATGTATACCACTCTTTTGCCCTCTACACACGATCGGTTCATCCGATGAAAACGGTCTGATGGATTTTTATATCAGATATCCGATGAAGCTGACTTCCATCAGTCTTGCCTACACACCATCAGTTAAAAAAACGATCATGTCAGAACGCGGTGACGTAAAACACAACGACATGCTGAGAAAAATGAAGTTTAATGCTTCCAAGCATGCGTCGACTTGATTCTGAGCATGCGTGGATTTTTACTTCCAATAATTTTTATTAAGTTCAAAATGAGTAGGATAACAGTAAAGAACAGTCAATATACAAGATAATTGGCAAAAAAAACACCTGACTACAGACTTTGTATTTTAAACATTAAACAGGAGATATCTTAAAGCGGAAGTAAACCCATCGATCTTACAGTTCCAAAAAGCAGTTACATTTCCTGCATGCCGGGATTGCCAACTGTTACATTGGTTGTGCTCTCAACCAAACTGTCAAACCATCCAATGGCTGGTGTCATAACTGCCTGAAAATGATAGGTGGGTTTACTTCCACTTTAAGTTCTTAGGTCTTGCAACAAGCAATGGTCTACTAGATTAATGGTGTCGTAGAGTTAATGTATATATAGACATCTCCCCAAGGAGGGACCCCAGGGGATCTCGCCCCCACACACCCCGACCGGAAACATACTGTGTGTTTAGCAGGGGGCGCTCCCCGGCACCCATACCACGGGGAGAAGTCCAGTCAACTCCACTTAGAGAAGTTAAGACAGGATTAGATTAGTTACAAAAGTGGTAGTCAGGGAGGTGGAAAAAGGATGGAATAGAATAGGAAGGAAAAGTTGGAAAAGAAAAGAAGGGATAAGACAAAGAGAGACACAAGGAATCAAAATGAATCTTAAACAAAGCGAAACGGATCAAAACGGATCATAACGGATCATCATGAAATTCAAGTCCAAATGTTGTATTAGCAAGGACATGTCATATCTGAGTGACGTGTGTTCAGTACAGAGAAACAGAATAATCATTATTGCTTAAGTTTGTGCCAGTCAGTCCACGGTCTCCAGCACGCCGAAGCTGAAAGATAATTCCCCTGAGATACCGCAAACATCAGTTCATAACCTACATTGACTGCTACCATGGCAATGATTTCGGCCAGATTGGGAACTGTCTGTTGTTTCCAGCGGCGTGTGAGAGCTAGCCTAGTGGCCAGTAGAATGTGCGAAACGATGAGCCTATCTGACTCCGGGATTGTGTCCATTCCCAAGGATAGGATAGCCATCCCCGGGGAGTTGGGTATTGATGCACCTGTTATCTGTTTGGTCATGGTGAATACCTCCCCCCAAATCTTACGAACTGAAGGGCAATCCCACATAATATGGAACAGAGTACCCACCTTTCCACATCCCCTCCAGCAAAGCGGAGAGATTTGATGTCCAAACTTTGAGAGTCTAAAGGGAGTCAGGTACCATCTCATTAACAGTTTTTGATGTAGTTCCCATAGGGTAATACTTTTGGTGGATGAGTATGTGTGCCGCAAGGCTGATTGCCATTGTTCGGGGGAGAATGAGGCCCCCAAGTCAGCCTCCCAGGCCACTATACTAGAGGATTTCACAAAAATCAGCTTATCATTTAGAAAATTGTAAAAAAGTGAAATTCCCTTTATGTTTGTGGTGGGTTTGGTGAGGTATAGTGCAATCCTCCAGGGTAAGTGGAGTAAGAGTGGTGGATTAGTCTTAAGAAAATGGACAATTCTCAAAAAAGCAAAACGTTCAGTTTCGGCAAGGTCAAATTCCACCTGAAGGTTTTGCTGCTAGATCCAATCAACAGGTCTGAGATATTCTCAATCCCCTTTGATACCCATTTAGACACATTTAAGTCCGGTAGGATGCCAAGCAGGGAATTTAGCTTAAGTGGAAAAGATAATGTGGGGGGGGTGTAACGGGGTCAGTTTTAGTAGTAGATTCCAGGCTTGTAGAGATGCTACCATCGTAGGAGAGAGTTTGTCAGGGATTTTAGGGGACATCACAGACGTCATCAGGGACTCATACAGAGTGCCAAAAGGGTATTGATTTTCTTCTAGTTCTTGCCACCTAGTGGCGGTAGTGTCTGGGAACCAGGTCCTCAGTTGTGCTAAATCGGCAGCCGTGTGGTAATCTTTCAGCACTATATTACCCACTCCCCCCACTCCCCTGGACGTGACGAAGTTTTTAAATGCCCACCTAGCTTTCTTACCTATCCACAGATACTTATTGATTAGTGCTTGAGCTGTCGTAAAGAATGAGTTGGGGACTGGGATGGGGAGAGTCCTAAATAAGTAGATCAGTTGTGGAAGGACCATCATTTTGAAGGCAGCCAGCCTACCTGACCAAGACAGTTCATGTCGGGCCAGGTTCTGGAGTTTAGACGGTAAGGAGGCCAAGATTGGTAGATAGTAGTGATGAGCGGAATACGCCATATTCGATTTCGCAATATTTCGCGAATATTTCGAAGAATATTCACGAATATTCGTTAATATCGAATATTCGTGATATTTTTTTTGGATAAAATATCACGAATATTCGATATTTACGAATATTCGCTATATTTTATAAAAAAAAAAAAATAGCGAAATTTCGCATATGCGAAAGCGAAAATGATTGCGAAATTTCGCTATTTTTTTTTTGGATAAAATATCACGAATATTCGATATTTACGAATATTCGCTATATTTTATAAAAAAAAAAAATTGCGAAATTTCGCTAATGCAAAATTTCGCTAGTGCAAATGCAAAATTGATTGCGAAATTGATTGCGAAATTTGAAAAAATACGAATATTCGAAATAGCGAATATTCACCACGATATTCGAGTTATTCGCGAATACTCGAATATGCAATATTCGTAGCGAATATTCGCAATGCGAATATTCGTGAGCAACACAAGTAGATAGTTGTATGAAAATAGTTCCTTTGTTGTGGTCGGCAATTTAACCCCTAGATATGTTATACTCTCGGTACTCCACCCGTAAGGGAACCGTGAACTGAGTGCACTTTTAAGTTTAGCGGTAATACCTAGGCCTAAAATCAGGGATTTACTTTCGTTCACCTTATAGTATGATACTTTCCCAAACAGTTGGAGTGACTCATGAGCCGAAGCCAGGGAGTTGCCAGGGTCCGAGAGCATCAGAATTATGTCGTCAGCAAAGAGGCTTATAGTGTGTTCCGAGCCTGCGACTGGAAATCCTCTGATATTGCTGTGAGCTCTAATATAAGATGCAAGGGGTTCTAAAATCAAATTAAAAATTAAAGGGGATAAAGGACACCCCTGTCGTGTGCCATTGGTAATAGAGAATGGTTTGGAAAGCACTCCTGAGGTAAAAACTCTAGCGGAGGGTGCCTCCAGCAAACCCGAATTGTAGAACCGCCTCCAAATAGCCCCAATGGACCCTATCAAAGGCCTTCTCCGCGTCCAACGCCAGAAGCAGAGAAGGCCCTTGCTGAACCTCCGCGAGGTGCACTATATTGACCAGTCTTCTAGTCGCGTCCGAGGCCTGACGGCCTTTAGTGAATCCAACCTGATCCACATGGATCAGCTGAGGCACGACCTCAACTAAGCGGGCTGCAATGATCTTAGCGTAAAGCTTGAGATCGTTGTTTAACAACGAGATAGGCCTGAAATTTGCAGGAACATCTGGGGTCTTCCCCGGCTTGGGCAGAGTCACAATCAACGCTTCTAACATATCGGGGGGGGGAAGAACGAGGAGGCAGCTGCTTTGTTGAACATTCTACATAGAAAGGGTGTCAGCTCTAACTTAAACATCCGGTAGTATTCCCCCACGAAACCATCTGGTCCCGGGGATTTGTTAGCTGGAAGGGTATCAATGATTTTTTGGATTTCTGGAATCGTGATGGGCGAATTTAAAGATTCCAGTTGTGAGGTAGTTAGTTTAGGGAGGGACACCTTATCTAGGAATTCATTGATCAGGAAGGCGTTAGGTTGTTGGGTATTGGCATCCTCCCTCAAATTGTATAGGGCGCCATAGTAATGGCTGAACGCGTCCGCCACATCCTGGGGATGATACAGTTTGCATGCGTGGATTTTTAACTGATAGACGTGCCCACAGACGATCGTTTTTTTCTACCATTTTTTTTAACCATCGGATAATTTTAAACACAAAGGCCCAGATTCAGAGAGAATTGGATTCTCGTAGCGTATCAGAAATACACTACGCCGCCGTTTTTTACCTGGCTCTACGTGGAATCCAGGTAGATTTTGTCCAGTAAACGACGGCGGCGTAGTGTATTTCTCCCGTCGCAATCCATCTACACGAGTAGGGGGCGTGAAGGATTTAAAATAGGCGCGTTCCCGCGGCGATCGAACTGCGCATGCTCCGTTCGCAAATTTCCCGCCGTGCATTGCGCGAAATCACGTTGTTACGTCATTCAATGTTTGAGTAGCGTCGTTTACGGACATTTCTATTCCCGAACGAGTTACGTAAAAAAAAAAAAAAAATTAAATTCAACGCGGGAACGACGGCCATACTTAACATGGGCTACGCACCGTTAGACCAGCAAAAAGCTGGTCTAACAGTACGTAAAAAAAAACAGACGTAAGCGATTGCGAAGACCTCTCGTATCTTCGTGGATCGCCGTAAAAACACATTTGCATATCCCGACGCATCAAAACGACGCAAACTCCTCCCAGCGGCCGCAAAAATATCGCAGCGTAGATCTGAAGGCTTACGAAGACGTAAGCCTCTCGGATCGAAGCCCGAAGCCGCCGTATCATGGTTTGAGGATTCAAACTAGTGATACGGCGCGCGAAATTTGAAATTACTCCTGTCTAACACCAGTTAGACAGGCGTAATTGCTTTATGAATCTGGGCCAAAGTTCCTAGCTTTTTCACCGATGGATAAAAAACAGATGGGGCCCACACACGATCGGTTCGTCTGATGAAAACGGCCCTTCTCTTACTGCTTGAGTTTGGGGGGGTGGGTGGTTATTGGGATGAGTGCTGGGGGAAGTTCTGATCAGCCAACTTAGGTGCTCTTGATCAAGGTCATCTGCTGATCTGAGAACTGTAGTGGGGACTTTTAATGGTAACTATAATCACAGGATGTGATTTCTGTGTCTCCGGCTTCATCGTGTCTCTTACTTTTTGGTGTCTCGTAGCAGTGACACCTCTACAGAAATCTGGAGATAGGGTCTTCTCCAGCTCCTTCTACTTCACATTCCTCACCAGTCAGCTGACTGTCTATGCCCCCCAGCTGTGCCGTGAACTGAATTTGTGACCACAAAAAGGCTGGGAGAGTGGTGCGGGCTTCAGAAACAGCCCAGGAATTGGTGACTCTTGGAAAATCACCATTTGTCCCCCAAGGGGGTCCCGACCCCCAGTTTGAGAACCACTGCCCTAATCCTTTAGGACCTCCTCACTAGCTAGACCTCCATTGTGGACTATTCTAGATAGATCCCAGATCTAATGGTGTTCAAGCTGTTATATATCCCTATGTGTTTCCCCCTAGATTATATTTATGCTTCCACTCCTGAGGGTGTACTAAGTTTATATATGCACAATGTTGGTTTTACATCACCAACTTAGACTATTGTGTTATGATCCATCACATATAATTTAGATTAAAATAAGTAAAAAGCCAAGGGGGTGAATACTTTTGCAAGGCACTGAAATTAGGGGGCACACAAGGCAAGTGGTCAATGGCGCCAACACCAAAAACAACCACAGGACACAACTCCCAAGTAGTTATTTCTGTAATTTATGCTGTAATGTATGCAATATTGTACTAAATAATGTCTTATTCTGTTATTTTGTAGTTTCACCTGGCTTGTTCTAATAAATCTGAGATCAAAGAAATATGGTATCTGAAGTTTATGAGACAGGTAGGTTTAGCTATTTGTCTTTGAGACACAACAGTTGTCAAAGATTTGGATATTTTTTATAACCTAACCCTGACTTGTACTTCTCAACATTGTCCCTTATTTGCTTGGAGAGTTCCTTGGTCTTCATGGCACTGTTTGGTTAGTGGTACCTCTTGTTTAGGTGTTGCAGCCTCTGGGGCCTTTCAAAAAGGTGTGTATATGTAATGACAGATCATGTGACACTTAGATTGCACACAGGTGGGCATTATTTAACTTATTATGTGACTTCTGAAGGTTAACGGTTGCACCAGAGCTTTTTATGGGCTTCATAAGAAAAGGGTGAATACATACGCACATGCCAATTATCAGTTTTTATTTCTGAAAAAAAAATATCTATATATTTTTCTAGTTTTAAATCACCAACTTAGACTATTGTGTTATGATCTATCACATATAATTTAGATTAAAATAAGTAAAAAGCCAAGGGGGTGAATAATTTTGCAAGGCACTGTAATTAGGGGGCACACAAGGCAAGTGGTCAATGGCGCCAACAGCAAAAACAATCACAGGATACAACTCCCAAGTAGAGCAAGTGGCGGTGACACCCTGGGCACTCATATGGTCACCTATCTCCAAACAATAAACCTCCTCAAAACAATTAAAAATATACCAAACTAGTGTTCAAACATGGGAAATACAACTCAAGCACAAAAAACGAATTTATATTGATATGAGAGCCTTGTTAACCACTTAAAGGGGTGGTTCCCCTAAAAAGAAACTTTTAACATTGCCTGTCTCTTCTTAATAACATTTAGAATCGGCTGGTAGTTTAAAAAAAAAACACCCGTACATACCATTTTCGGCATGTAGTCTCACCGCCGCTTCCGGGTCTGGCAGCCGGGGACAGGCATCCGATCGACGCATACAGCGCGTCACGAGATGCCGAAAGAAGCCGAACGTTGGTGCGGCTCTATACAGCGCATGCGCACCAACGTTCGGCTTCTTTCGGCATCTTGTGACGCGCTGTATGCGTCGATCGGATGCCTGTCAATGAAGTAGGCATGCCCATCCCCGGCCGCCAGACCCGGAAGCGGCGGTGAGACTACATGCCGAAAATGGTATGTACGGGTGTTTTTTTTTTAAACTACCAGCCGATTCTAAATGTTATTAAGAAGAGACAGGCAATGTTAAAAGTTTCTTTTTAGGGGAACCTCCCCTTTAAGGACCCGCTAATGTACTGTACATATACGTCGGTACTTTAAAGATGGATATCTCGGTAACGGCAGCAGCTGCTGCTACAACCGAGATATCCATCTTTTCTTTGAGCGGTCCTGTGAACGATAACAGTGGTTTACGTGGGGGATTCGCCGCAAGATCACCGTTATCAGCGGCGGGAGAGGGCCCCCCTCCCGCCGCTCTCCACCGCTTACCGGAGCCGTCGGTAGCGGCGGAAGTGATCGTGTTCTCTCTCCTTCTGTGTGGGGATGCAAGTGAGCCCAAGATGGCCCCCACCTGTCCCTATAGCATAGCAGGGCGGAAGTGACGTCAAAACGTCAGTTCTGCCCATGCTTCTTAAAGCAACATTTTTTTAATTAATTTTTTTTTAAATGCCCATTTTTATTTATTTTTTGTATTTAAGTCTAAATATGAGATCTGAGGTCTTTTTGGCCCCAGATCTCATATTTAAGAGGACCGGTCATGCTTCTTTTTTCTATAACAAGGGATGTTTACATTTCTTGTATTAGGAATAAAAGTGATACATTTTTATTTTTCAGTGTAAAAAATAATGAAATAAATAAAAATAAATACGATATTTTTTTTAAAGTGCCCTGTCCCAACGAGCTTGCGTGCAGAAGTGAACGCATATGTGAAAGCGGTGTTCAAACCACACAAGTGAGGTATCACGGCGATCATTAGAGCGAGAGCAATAATTCTAGCCCTAGACCTCTTCTGTAGCTCAAAAGATTCAACCTATAGAATTTCTTAAACATCACCTATCGAGATTTTTAAGGGTAAAAGTTTGACACCATTCTATGAGCAAGCGCTAATTTTAAGTGTGACATGTTGGGTATCATTTTACTCGGCGTAATATTATCTTTCACAATATATAAAAAAATTGGGCTAACTTTACTGTTGTCTTTTTTTTTATTAAAAAAAGTGAACCTTTTCCCAAAAAAGTGTGCTTGAGTGACAAAAAGTATTGCAATGACTGCCATTTTATTCTCTAGGGTGTTAGAAATATATATATATAATGTTTGGGGGTTTTAAGTAATTTTCTTGCAAAAAAAAAACTGCTTTAGTCTTGTAAACGCCAAATCTGAAAAACACTCAAGATCCTTAAGTGGTTAAGTAAACATAAACCACTTAAAAGGGAAAAAGCATTTATATAGAAATGTGGGGCCAGATTCTCGTAGATCGGCGCATATTTGTGCAGGCGTAGTGCATATCAGATGCGCTACGTCGATGTAATGTGGAGAGGCAGGTACCGTATTCTCGGATCAAATGCGTCTAAATATGCGGCGGCGTAAGGTAAATTTCTCGGTGTATGCCGGCGTAATTCCAAAGTAGGAGGGAAGTGGGCGTGATCCATTCAAATGAAGCATGACCCCATGCAAATGAACCCCAGCCCAAACATATTTTGTTTGGGCTGGTGTGATTACTTTTGCGGGACATGTCTGCTCCAAGGAAGGAGAGGTGAAAAAAAAACTTTTCTCCAGAGGAGAGGGCTATTATTACAGTATAGCTGCCATGGAGAAATATGGCTCTCGGCTCCATGGTGCAGATAGTGCTAGCACCAGTAGGTCGAGGAGGGATGAGATCCTCATGAGGATTGCAGCACAGGTCAATGCCCTTTCCCATGAGGTCAGGACACCCCAGGACATCTCGAAGAAGATGAACGACCTGCGGCAACTGGTGAAGGGAAAGCTGGCTCAGATCAGTCGGCATGCCACAGGCACTGGGGGTGGACCACCCTGTGCGATCCGGCTGACTGAGGAGGAGAAAGTGGTTGCCCGCTGCCTTCAGAGGGAGCAGGTGGAGGGAGTCGGGAGCTACGACTCAGTTGTGCCAGCCTTGAGGACAGGTAAGTGTGTTTTATTTACTATCTGATGTGTAGCATGTGAGGGGCTGGAAGGGAACATGTGACAAGTGTGTGGGTCCACCAACATGTGCATCTTTTGTGTCATCCACAGATGTGCGGGGCCATCCGATGCTGCTAGTTGCCATCCTATACCATCCCCCAAGCATCCAGTACCTCTGGCTGCCCCCCTGGGAAGACAAGAGGCCTTGGAGGGTAGTGCCCAGACCACAACGGAGGAGGTGGTTGAGGAGGAGGTAGTCCATACGGACCAGAAGGTGTACCTAATTTTGGAGGAGTCTCATGGGTTGGCCGGTCCATCACAAGCAACCACCCACTTCAGCTCCAGACCCTCAGTGTCCACCCCCAACCTCTCCAGTCCCTCCTGTTCCATCCCCCTCATCTCCGGCCCCTCAACATCCTCCCCCTATGCAAGGGCCCCAGCCACTCCTGTGCCCAGGAAGGCAACTAGGAAGATGAAGGGTGTTAACGACTTTCTTCCGGAACAGCTGGCCAGGCAGCAGGACGCCATATGTCCCAGGTAGTGGGGGAGATGAGGCGCCTGGCTGACAGCCTGGCCTCCTCGGGTCCATTAACAGATGCCATCCAAGATGTCGCTGGGAACAGCACAGCGACGGTGACCAGCCTCCGGGAGCTGCAGGCAACCACATCTGAACTTGTGGGGGAGGTGAAGTCCCTAAGACTTGCCGTACAGGCACAGACATCTACCCTTGAGGCTGTGCTCACCCGCATAGCGGTGGCCTTGGAGGGCAGACAGGCAGCCAGAGAGGGACCTGGGGATGCTCCTCCTTCACCTGATGCCCCACCCCCGCACCTGAGGCTGCCCCCAGGCAACTGAGGGCCAGGAGCCTGGGCACCAGGCGGAGCCCACGCCAGCCCAAGTGATTCTTTTTTTAAATTTATTTTGCTCTGGTGAAGAGCTTTTTAAATTCTTTTGCTCTGGTGAAGAGCTTTTTAATTTATTTTGCTCTGATGAAGAGCTTTTTAATTTCTTGTTACTGCACACGGTCAGTCGTGGAGACTACAGTGTGAATGGTGTGTGAATGTGGGGGTGGCACTCCTGCCAGTAAGGGGTGTCACCCTCTGCCGTTGGGGAGAAGTTATCCCCACGGCTGTCTGAATGACGTGTGAATGGACAGTGACATCATTGGGGCCTTGACGTGGCATTCCTGCTCCCAAGTGCTACATGTTGGACTTGGGCTAATCCAATGTGATGTGGATGTGGGGTGTGTGAACTAGGGACCACAGTGGTGTGCATGCGTGCATTGTCCATGTGCCATGATGAATTTGTGTGTTTAATGTTCAAAGATTTGTTCCACGAGGCACCTCCTGCCTGCTCTTCCATCAGCAGACGGGGTCTCCTCGGACAGGGGGGGACTGTCTGGTTGGGGGGTCAGGTCATCACATGTGTCAATCTGCAGGCCCTTTCTCATGGCGAAGTTGTGCAGAATGCAACATGCACCGATGATCTGACACACAAAGTTTGGGGAATACAACAGGGCCCCCCCAGACTTATCCAGGCATCGGAAACGGGACTTCAGGAGGCCAAATGTGCGCTCCACCACTGCACAGGTTTTATGTGTGCTTCATTGTATCTTCTCTCTCCTCTGGTTTGGGGATCCCGGAATGGAGTCATGAGATGGGGCCCAAGTGCATATGCCGAGTCACCTGGAAGGGAAAAGACAGGAGGATGTTAGCCATGCATGTGCCCCTTGTGATGTCTGCATCATGGGGTCGGACAGTCATGCCTGACACCCATGTCACTCACCAACCAGCCAGCTGTCCCTGTACACATTCTGTTCGAATTCGGTTGGGATGTGGCTTTGACAGTATATGTAGCTGTCATGGCTGGACCCGGGGTGTTTGGTACGGAATTGCCATATGAGGTATTTGGCATCAGCTATCACCTGTACGTTGATGGAATGCCAGTTTTTCCGATTGCGGTATATGTGCTCTGTGGCACAGGGGGGCTGTAGTGCCACATGTGTGCAATCAATGGCCCCGATGGTGCGTGGGAATCCGTCAATTAGCCAGAAATCCCGCATTGCCTTCTGCCGCAGACGCTCATTGGTGGATCTGATGATGTGGTGGGACATGCATCTGAGGATTGCGGGGACAACCTGGTGCACACATCTGCTCATGCTGGTTTGTGACATCCCAGCCACAAGTCCACTTGTACGCTGAAAAGATCCACCGGTGAGGAAATGCAGTGTTGCCAGTACATTGACCAGTGGCTGCAGTGCATGTGAGCGGTGTGTCTGGCTGGTGATGTCATGCTGCAGGGCTGTGGCTATTTCCAGGATGGCAGCAGGGCTGAATCTGAAGAGGCGATACACCTCCAAATCAGCCATGCCAAAGAGGCTCATGCGCGTTCGGTATATCCTCTCCCGTGCCCTCATCCTCCTTCTACGCGCCTCTGCACACACTAGTAGTGCTAAGACCATGCCTGCCCCTGGCATGTTGGCATATAAATGTTTTGTCCTGTAAGTGTGATTGCTCAGCTCGTTCGTTATGGTGCTGCTGTAGCTGCTCTCCAGCTGACTTGCACACGTCTGGTACAAATTTACTCCTGCTTTATGAGGGGTAACTTTAGGCCGGACTTTCGTCTTACGCGCACCGCACGTAGCCTACGCCGAACGCGCGTAGTTTCGTGAATCGGCGCATCTTCCGCATCTTCCTCATCTTCCTCATCTTCCTCATCTTCCTCATCTTCCTCATCTGCATACACATTCAATAGGAGCGCAAGATGCGCCAAGTGTAAATATGCGCCTACGCCTCGCCAGCTTACAAAAGTTACACCGGTCGGAAAAAGCCTAATTTCAGGCGTCTCTGGTTCTGTGGCTACGACGCATAGATACGACGGCGCATATTTACACTTACGCCGCGCATCTCCAAATACGCCGCCGTAACTTCATTTAGAATCTGGCCCGTGATATTTAATATAGGGATACCTGGCAAGTTTCCAAACCACTGGCTGAGGATACAGGATGGATAGCAGCCAGCGGTCTTTCCAACAGGAAATGCAGAAACTACAGCTGCTAGAGTGGGAATGCCTTCATACAGAGTTTGGGTAGATGGGATTCTGTAAGATTTAAGCTTTATACCAGTCCTACTCTTTATATTGATTATCTCCCCTTTTTTTTGGCTCCATGAAAACAGTACAAATATTCAAGCAGTCATACATACGATTGGGTTTTCCGTCGGAAAAACCTTGGATGGTTTTTCTGACCGAATTCCTCTCAAGCTTGGCTTGCATACACACGGTCACACAAAAGTTCTCTGAACTTTTGCCCGTCAAGAGCATGGTGACGTACAACACTACGACGAGCCGAGAAAATTAAGTTCAATTTTCTCCGAGCATGCATCGTAACTCTGCGCGTCGGAATTGCTACAGACAATCGGAATTTCCGATTGGATTTTTTTCTGTCAGATAATTTGAAAACCAGCTCTCAAATTTTTGTTTGTTTTCCGACAGGAAAAGTCAGATGGAGTCTATACACGGTCGGGATTTCCTACCAAAAAGCTCACATCAGACTTTTCTTGTCGGAAATTCTGACCGTGTGTATGAGGCATTAGGGGTAAATTGCACAGTAACTTGTTTTTGCTCCTGTTGAAACTCAAGTTCTCTGGCAAGTTTTAAGGGGTTTGTCTATTGAATCTGACAAATGGAACCAGGAAATATTATCAACTTCTTTTTTAATTTTCTTCATGGTTCCTGTTAACTTAATGTGTACTGCACACATTACAAAATAAACACCCCAAGCATTTGTCCTTAGGCACTTAAAGGGAAATGTCATATTGTTCTTGTACCAGCTTTATCCACTGTGAATTTTGTTACACGTATACTGAATTATTACAACGTTCTGCCCTGTCTTCATTATGTTTACCTCATTGCCACTTGTATATACATGCAGGCATTATAATTGTAAACTTCCAGCCAAATGTAAAACTCTATATCACCCAATAACAAGCATATACACAGCCTTTATTCATCAATCATATATACAAATTCCCTTCCCCATTATTTTACATCCCTGGCTCTAGTGGGCTTTGTTCATAATGTAGATATCAAAGCAGAACTCAATCCTTTAACTACTTGAGATCCGCGCTACAGCCGAATGACGGCTCTAGCGCGAATCTAATTTGTCAACAAGCCGTCAATTGACGGCTTGTCACTAGCTGTTTCCCGGCGCGCGCTCCAGAGCGCGCTGCGGGGAAACACTGTGTTGGCCGTGTCCCTTGGACACAGCCAATCACAGATCGCCGCGAACGGCCAATCAGAGTGGCCGTTTGCGATGTGATCTGTGCGGCCAATGAGAGATGATCTCATAGATCATCTCTCATTGCCGTTTTACATAGAGACAGCGTTCTGTCTCTGGAGAGCAGGAGACGGATCTGTGTCTCTTGTACATAGAGACACAGATCGGTCACCTCCCCAGTCACCCCCCCTCCACCTACAGTTAGAACACTATGCAGGGAATACATTTAACCCCTTCCTCACCCCCTAGTGTTAACCCCTTCAATGCCAGTCACATTTATACTGTAATTAGTGCATATTTATAGCACCAATCGCAGTATAAATGTGAATGACGCCAAAAATGTGTCAAAAGTGTCCGATGTGTCCGCCATAACGTCGCAGTCACAATAAAAATCGCAGATCGCCGCCATTTCTAGTAAAAATAAAATAATAAAAAATAATAATTCTGTCCCCTATTTTGTAGGCACTATAAATTTTGCGCAAACCAGACGCTTATTGCGATTTTTTTTTTTTTTTTTACCAAAAATATGTAGAAGAATACGCATCGCCCTAAACTGAGAAAAAAAAAGTTTTTTTTTTTTTAATTGGGATATTTATTATAGCAACAAGTAAAAAATATTGTATTTTTTTCAAAATTGTCGCTCTTTTTTGTTTATAGCGCAAAAAATAAAAACCGCAGAGGTGATCAAATACCACCAAAAGAAAGCTCTACTTGTGGGGAAAAAAGGACGTCAATTTTGTTTGGGAGCCACGTCGCACGACCGCGCAATTGTCAGTTAAAGCGACGCAGTGCCGGAAGCTGAAATATCACCTGGGCAGGAGGGGGGTATAAGTGCCCAGTAAGCAAGTGGTTAAAACAAAAGAAATAGATCTGCTTTAATGATACCCCGTGTGACTTATAGGGCATAGAGATAATCATCATTGATTACAAAGCTCTCCTTTGCAGGCCTACTTGATGCCATGAAAAGAGACGTGATATCTCTTGCACTGTGCACCATATTACAGGATGCAAGAGACAGATACTTGGTGGTGCAGATTGTTCATCATCTGATAACCTGGTCTGCATAGGGGAGCTTTGTAATTAGTGAATACCTGTATTTTCTGGTTGATGTAAGAGTTAGCAGCATCAAACACTATGGGCCAGATTCAGGTAGATGGGCGCTTCTTTACTTTGGAGTAACGCTTCTCATTTACGTTACTCCGCCGACACTTTCGGCGCAAGTACTGTTATTCACATAGCAGTTGCGCGTAAACTTGCGCCAGAGTAACGATAATGCGCTGGCGTAACCCGACGCAAGTAGAAGTTGGTGTGATCATATGTAAATGATGGGAGGAGCCCAGCGCAGAGGCTTACGTTCAGCGCATCATCCACGAAGCATGCGCAGTAAGTGAGGATTCACTCGGCCGCCTGTGCGCATGCTCACAACTTCCGTCGGCACCACTTCACGGGAAACGCCAGCACAATGTGTTCCGTTGCGCGTATAAAAGCGCCAGCGGAAGCGCCATTCCAGCGCAAAAGTATTTCCGTTTCCCCCCACCCCAGGGAATTTACTTTTGCTCTGTTATGGCTGCTCCCGCTACCCCCAAAGAGAGGAGGAACCTCAATTTTAATGCCCGGGAGGTCTCTGTGGTCATCTCTGGTATGGAGACTTACAATGATTTCCTGCATGGGAAGAAAAGTAGGAAGACCACCCGGGAGAGGAAGCAGGCCATCCTGGACACTATTGCTGGCAGGGTGAATGTCTTGGGGTACTCCACCCGGACTGCTGGGGATATACAAAAAAAATCAATGACCTGCGGCGCAAGGTCTGTGGCAAGGTGGCCACCATTCGGAGCCATGAGCGGGGCACAGGTAGTGGACCCCCATGTCCGGTCAGCCTGACCACAGAGGAGAAGGTGGTCGCCCGCTGCCTGGAGAGGGAGCAATTGGAGGGGGTACCAGGCTATGATTCTGTGGAGGAAGGCTCCAGGACAGGTAAGTGTTTTTTATCCCCTATTTGGTGTGTTGCATGTGGGGGGGGGGGAGGGTACATGTGCCAAGTGTGTGGGACCACCAACATGTGTCTGCTTTGTGTCATCCACAGATGACGGAGCTGGGCCATCATCTGTTGCCGGCCAGTCCACCCCATCCCCCCAACGGCACCCAGTGCCTGTGCCCCTGGGTGGTGAAGACACCGAGGTGGAGGAGGAGAGTGCCCACACCTCACCTGCAGAGGTCGTTGAGGAGGAGCCTGTTGGGGCAGAGCAGGACTTTATTTTACTAAGCACTTTATTACTCTGATCGTTTACACCTTTAGTAGTGTATTAGTACCTCACTGATTATTTTTTTGCAAGAGGTCATTGGGACCTGTTCATGTAACCTGAAGCAGCATCATTTATGTGTAGCTAGATTGAGTGTGTAGTGACATGGGATAGAACATCTTAAAGTGGTTGTAAAGGAAAACATTTTTTTTTCATAAAAAGCATCCTTTACCTGCATACATTCCTCTTTTCGCTTCCTCATTGTTCGGTTTTGCTCAGAAGTTAATCTATTTCTTCTCTGTTCTGTTCACTTCCTGTTTGTCTGATTATTACTCACCACCGTGAAGAAAGGCTTTACTGCGGTGGTCAGTAACGTGCTCGCCCCCTCCTGGGAACTACACCTGTGCGGCAGGACGCTCTCTATGTGTTAGAGACTTCAAGGAGGTGTGAATTACTGGGCGTGCCGCAATTCATACTGGGAAATGTAGTTCTTACATGAACGAGTGCCGCAAACCAGGAAGTGGATGAGAAAATAGAAACTAGAATGCCGGAGGTAATATAGATGAAATTTAATAGGTATTTACTTGTTTTTTTTAACAGAATCATTACACTATTCTGTCTGTCTACCTTGCAGACATTAATTTTAGGCAAAACATTTTTTTTCCTTTACAACTCCTTTAAGGAGGACCTTCCATATGAAATATGAACTGTAACATGCTAAAATTTAAAAAATTGTGTAAGAAATGTGATGTCCACAAGGAAACCAACACTTTCAGGGATGTTGAAATTCTGGGTCCCCAACAGTTCTAACTGGTTCCTCCTGCTGACAGTGATGGATTTATAACGGGTCAAATAGGGCAATTGCCTTGGTCTCTCATCCCAGAGGTTGCCCCAGACTTCCTTTATAGAACATTTTTAATTAATTTTCCCCTGAGACATTAGTAGTGTGTTCATTGAGGAAATTGTTCACATTGCAGCCTTTGCCAAGCTTGAGTTTTGTCCCACTCCATTTCAACAGGCAGTTTTGTTACACGATGAAGGGATGGCTGATACCTTTCCACGTGTTAATGTCTTAGAATGTATTTGAGCATGATGGCCACAATGACCCATGAAAGTCTATGTGCTCTGCACCTACTGGCTGTTGAAATCCTCAAAATGATACAGGTTGATGAGTTAGTAAGGACTGTTACCCAAAGGGTTCAGCTTGTATAAGAGCTGTGTGAACCACCAAGCTTAGGCAAAGCATTCAGAAATCTTTGTTGAAGCATTTAAAGTACAATTCAGCTCCAGTTTGTACATATTATAAACACATTCTAAAGGGAGTGTTGATTGCTGCTTTAAACAAGCTTCTAGCAGGCTTCAGATCTTCTTGAAGCTTGTTGAAAGCCTGCTGAAGCCTGCTAGCAGCTGGTTTAAAGTGGCAACAAAGCAACACATATTATTCCCCTCTATTGTCATAACTAAAAATGTAATTTAGAAAAAACATTAGGCAGGCCTAAAGGGAGAGACAAAAGTTCTGTATGCCGTGGTATAATGCCGCGTACACATGATCACTTTTTGCGATGAAAAAAAACGACGTTTTTTAAAACGTCATTTAAATTGATCGTGTGTGGGCAAAACGTAGTTTTTTGTCTTAAAAAAAACGACCAAAAAAAATTCCAACATGCTTGAATTTTTTGTGTCGTTTTTCAAAACGTCGTTTTTTGTGTCATAAAAAATGATCGTGTGTGGGCAAAACGACATAGAAAATGACGTTTTAAACCCGCGCGTGCTCAGAAGCAATTTCTGAGATGTGAGAGCTCGTTCTGGTAAAACTACTGTTTAGAATGGATTAAGCACTTTCGTTATTTTAAATCTAATGAAGAAAACAATGCGCTGTATTTGCCACAATGCTTTTTAAACCATTTCCAAGCTACCCTAAACTCCTAGTTTGTTGTGGCTCATCTTGTTTGACATATTTCTGTCCACCTTTTGACTTTATTATTTTTTTGGGCCCTTTTTGTTATTTATTTTTTGTTTTTTGGGACACGTAATTTTTTTGGGGTAATATCTTTTAACAGATGTTTTGAACTACAATTTTTTTTTAAGGATTTTGGAGGGTGTGAAGTGACCACAGCAGCTTATTTTTTGTGGTTTAATTTACCCACAAGGAGGTTGTTGTTCCTTGTTTAATGTCGTTTTAATTTTTAAAATGTGTCTGCCTACTCACTATAACAATCTCTATATTTGTTTGTAAAAAAATACACATGGTCAAAATTTGCAAACCAACCAAAATATACCTTTATTCAGGTTGAAAAGGTAAATAAATAAAAAGTACAACCATCTGGCAATCCAAAAGCAAAACCAAATAAAAACAAAGAAGCCTGGATAAAAACAAAGGAGACCCTGCTTGAAGTTGTAAACACAAGGGTCCGCCAAGAAAACAATGAAGGCTGTGAAGGCCAAAAAAAATTCGCTTCGGGGCACCATCTCCTCACTTCTTCCTCCCTGCAGTCTTCCCTGCAGCCTTCCCTGCAGCCTTCCCTGCAGGCCGAGTCCTCAGGGGCTGTGTTCCTGGAGCCGACGTGCCAGGAGCCAGAGCAGGCTCAGGAAGAGGAGGAGCAGGAGAAAGAACAGGAGCAGGGGCTGGAGATGGAGCAGGACCAGGAAGCGCAGTAAGGACAGGAGTGCGAATCAGCCCAATGCCAATATCGTCATTGAGCTGTCCCAGTGTGGCCATGCTCATGACCTGGAACATAAGGGATTCGCAGCGCACACGCTGGCCCAGCTCTAGATTTTTAAGCTTGGCAGCGATCAGCGCTGCGAATCCCTCTTCCTCACTGGGCTGCTCTCTGATGGCCAAAGTTGCTTCACGGAGCATGGCCTGGGTCTCCTTCTCCATCTGCATGAGCCTTCTGGCCCTTTTTGCTGGGTTCCGGATAGGAGGGATTTGGGAGATACAATCACGCTGGCGTGACTCCTGTCTCCCACTGGGGCCTGCCTCCTCCTGGCTCCCAGTGGGGCCTGCCTCTTCCTGGCTCCCTGCGTGGCCTGCCTCCCCCTGGCTCACTGCGTGGCCTGCCTCCCCCTGGCTCACTGCGTGGCCTGCCTCCTCCTGGCTCACTGCGTGGCCTGCCTCCTCCTGGCTTTGCTCTGCCTGTGTATAATAAAAAAGGGACATATTTTATTTTTTGGCTTCATTCATCACACACATTTCTAACTTAATGACATATCATAATTGAATGCTAAAATATATTTATCACAGGCCCTCCATCCCTAATTCTGTGGCCCCTTACACAGCTTTAGATATGTGCCCCCTGGAGCTGGGGGCGGGGGGGGGGGGGTTGATGTTGACTGAAATTCCAAAGTAGGGGGCCTTTACCCAACCATTTTTTTACTTTAGGGTGGACAAAATGTTAATGGGCAAAAAGGGTGTTTAACATCTGCGGCCACTGTATGGTGTACCTAATGGCCTACAAGAAAATGACACACATTCATTATGACCTCTGCATTTATGTATCTTGTCCCCATTCTGTTTTGCCACTATTGCTTAGTGATATCTTCCAATTTTTTTGGCCAATCATTTATATAATTTCGATCACTTGTAACATAAATTACTCATCATTATTATACTTTGCATTACAAAAATGAATCTGAAAATGCAATACCTGGCTCCATGGGTCACAATCTGGCTCCTCCATGAACTCAGGCTCTTCCTCTGAGCTTGCCTGCTCTTGCCTGCAGGGAACACTGGAGGGCTGACTGCAGGGAACACTGGAGGGCTGACTGCAGGGAACACTGGACTGCCTCCTTGGGGGAAGGGTAGACATGGATGGCCTGGACTCTATGTGATCATCCAGGAACTACAGCTGACCATAATACCACAGGTTAGGCTTGTAGACGCTGTCAGCTGCAGCCCCAGACCTCATTGAGGCCAGGACTTGTGACTGTTGGGTCCTGTAGGTGCCCCGAAGCGAATTGATTTTAGCCTTAACAGTCTCCAATGTAGCGTTGGGGACCCTTGTTTTTACATATTCAAGCAGGGCCTCCTTTGCTTTCTTCCGGGCATCTTTGTTTTTATTAATTTTGCTTTTGGATTGCCAGAGAACTGGATGTTCCTTCCATCTCTGAATGAATTCGGTCAAAAATTCGGGATCCTTAAAGGCCTGCATTATTTCTGCATGTACAAAACAAAAAACAAAGCCTAGTGTCAGTCAAGCCACTACTACTAATTAGCTTTTAAACACCATGGGGGTTATTTATGAAAGGAAAATACACTCTGCACTTCAATTGCACTGAAAGTGCACTTGGAAGTGCAATCGTTGTATAAATCTGAGAGGGGTAGATCAGAAATGAGGGGAAGCTCTGCTGATTTTATCAGACAATGATGTGCATGCTAAAATGCTATTTCTAAATTTATCCTTGCATGTCCTCCTCAAGATCTCCAGCGACTGCATTTCCAAGTGCACTTGTAGTGCAAGGTGTCTTTTCCTTTAAGTAAATCACCCCCCATATCTTCTAGCCCACACAATCATCCACTGCTCCCTAATATTTGTAATGTCCATAATCCAAATACATACCGTCTTATGATCCGATCGTCTCTTCCGCCTTGTTCCGCAGGTTGTGAATGGCGCTTGCAATGAACCCCCCATATCTTCTAGCCCACACAATCATCCACTGTTCCCTAATATTTGTAATGTCCATAATCCAGATACATACCGTCTTATGATCCGATCTTCTCTTCCGCCTTGTTCCGCAGGTTGTGAACGGCGCTTGCAATGAACCCCCCATATCTTCTAGCCCACACAATCATCCACTGTTCCCTAATATTTGTAATGTCCATAATCCAGATACATCCCGTCTTATGATCCGATCGTCTCTTCCGCCTTGTTCCGCAGGTTGTGAACGGCGCTTGCAATGAACCCCCCATATCTTCTAGCCCACACAATCATCCACTGTTCCCTAATATTTGTAATGTCCATAATCCAGATACATACCGTCTTATGATCCGATCGTCTCTTCCGCCTTGTTCCGCAGGTTGTGAACGGCGCTTGCAATGACGTGGATCCCTTTAAAAGGCGCAAACGTGTGACGCGATGCACGAGATCCCGCCCCTGACGTTCGGTCTCGTCTTTTCCACGCCCCTTTCTCGATCTTTCTTTGTGGGTGTGTTTTAGGCAAGAACAAGGTGGCGAGAAATATGGCAAGCTCAAGCCATCAGGCAGGCCAGGCCCAGCCAACCGGACGATCCTGGCGGAGGTACAAGGCCTCAAACATGGCCTTCCAAGAGATGGTGGAGATGGTCACCATCTTACAAAGGGAGGATTATGATGGGAAGCATGGCCCTTACCTGCATCCAAACAGGGTGAAGGCCGACATCATGGAGAAGGTGATCAGGAGGCTGCATGAAAAATTTGGCCAACGCAGGACTCGAGAGCAATTAAGAAAGAGGTGGTCAGACCTCAAAAACAGAGAGCCAGAACAACTCCAGCATATCAATAGGCTGATTCGGGCAAAAAGTAAGTTTTTTTATTTTTTGACACATTTGTGGTGTTTGTTAATTGTGCCATGTGATTTTAATTTCAGGTTGTACTGTATCTGTTTGTGGGCACAAAAAGTGGTCGGAGAAGTCGTCGTTTATACGTTGTTTTTCGACCTACTAAACGACAATCTTCGTGCTAAATATCATCATGCGCCTAGTTCGCATGGACAAAAAGGAGTGTATAAACACTATATCATTCCCAAAAAACGTCTTTGTATTTGTTATTATTTGAACAAACGACGACTCCTACGACCAATTCATGTGTCCCCAAACAGGAATCTTGCCATTTTTGGTGTAATGTGACTTCACTTGTGATCTTTTGTAATGTGGATTTGTACCTAAATTAAAGTCAATGTGAAAAGCTTAGTAAATATGACCAATAAACAGAAAAAGGAGAGTCTGCTCAGCAGTGGATTCTGCACATGTTTATATACTCTGTACTTGTATTTTTAGTTCTCACTCATATCTCTTTATAATCTTTTACCTTTCTTTTTTCCCTATCTTCAATCTCGTAGGGCGCAGTGAAGCAGCAAGGCAGGATGGAACTTTCCAAGCCCCACCCCCGAGGGATGATGACGCTGCCACCACATCCGGTAAATTTTCTACATAACACCCATACCCAGGTAATCTAGATCAGGGATCCTCAAACTACGGCTCTCCAGCTGTTGTGGAACTACACATCCCATGAGGCATTGTAAAACTCTGACATTCACAGACATGACTAGGCATGATGGGAATTGTAGTTCCTGAACAACTGGAGGGCCGTAGTTTGAAGACCCATGATCTACATGTAGGTCTTCCGAATTTTAATACCTTTTTTGTTCCCACATTTCAGGAGCAAGTCGTGCAGCGACAATGGACAGGGATACTGCCAAGTTTGTGCTGTCCGAAATATGGTCCTTCAGGGAACAATTAGAGGACATTCAGGACACTGCACGAGAAGTGATAGAAAAATCAAAAGGGCTGGAGATACAAATTAAAAATTTAATAGATTATTTGGGTAGGTTTTGATTTATTTAGTGTTTATTTTGTAATAGAAAAAATGTTAGACAGGTTTGGTTTATAATAATAAAAAAAAGTGATTTTATTTTTTGAATAATGTAAAAAAAAAAAAAAAAGTGATTTTAGTTTTTGAATACTGTAAAAAAAAAAAAGTGATTTTATTTTTTGAATAATGTAAAAAAAAAAAAAAAAAAAGTGATTTTATTTTTTTAATAATGTAAAAAAAAACAAAAAAAAAAAAAAGTGATTTTAGATTTTGAATAATGTAAAAAAAATATATAAAAAAAAATGTGATTTTATTTTTGGAATGTTAAAAAATAAATAAAAATAAAAATAAATAAATAAACAGATTATATTTTTTGAATAATGTTATAAAAAACTGATTGTTTTTTGAATAATGTAATAAAAAAAAATTATTTGTTTTGTAACTAAAAAAAAAATATTTAAAAAATTTTAATGTAAAAAAGTTATGTTTTTCAAGATGCAAAAAATAAAAAAAATATTGACAGTAAAATATGTGTGTCTTGTTATTTAAGCTCAATGATGAATAGAAAATACTAGGGTTGTCCCGATACCGATACTAGTATCGGTATCGGGACCGATGCCGAGTATTTGCGGGAGTACTTGTACTCCCGCAAATACCCCCGATACCTAAATAGAATACTTCCCCCCCCATATTGCAGCGATGCGTCCCTCATACCTTTTTAGATATGCTGACGCCGCCGCATACCGCCGTATCCCCCTGCACAATCGCATAGCTTACATTACAAGCATTCATTCTGAATACTTGTAAATGGCCGTGTATTGACACTCCCCTTCTCCGGATTGGAGGGATCCCTCCAATCCCGAGCAAGGGGGAGTGTCTATGCACGAATCCGCGCATAGACACTCCCCCTTGCATGGGATTGGACGGATCCCTCCATCCGGAGAAGGGGAGTTTTAATACACGGAGCGCGGCCATTTACAAGTTTTTAGAATGAAAGCTTGTAATGCGCTACGCGATTGTGCAGGGGGATACGGCGGTATGCAGGATAGGCGGCATCAGCATATCTAAAAGGTATGAGGGACGCATCGCTGCAATATGGGGGACATACATGGCTGCATACATGGCTGCATATGGGGGACATACATGGCTGCATATGTGGGGGACATGGCTGCATTTGGGGACACATTTAAAAAAAGTATCGGTATTTGGTATCGGCGACTACTTGAAAAAAAGTATCCGTACTTGTACTCGGTCCTAAAAAAGTGGTATCGGGACAACCCTAGAAAATACCTAAAAAAAATGTATGCTGAGAACATTAAACAATGAGGGATAGTTATTTCAGTCCATCACAAACACATGGCACTATGATAACCTAGGACAGTGATGGCGAATAGTGTTGCTCACGAATATTCGTATTGCGAATATTCGGCTCGAATATGGAATATTCGAGTATTCGCGATATATTCCGAATTTCGCGGTGAATATTCGCTATTTCAAATATTCGTATTTTTTCAATTTATTTTTTTAGAACAGATCACATCCTAGTCTAAAAAGCATTGCTGGTATGATTAGAGACCTTGGGCCGAGTAGCTGCAGCGATCAATTTATATTGCCGATAAATCGCAATGCGATTATTCGGCAAAAGCGATATCGCGCGATTATTTTCGAGAAATTCGCAATATTGTTTTTAGCTAAAATAACACATATATTCGATTTCAGAGTGTTACTGTCGAAATTCCGCAATAAATTTCTCATTCGCATTTTTGCGAAATTACGATAAAATATCAAGAATATTCTGAGCCAATCAGAGTGCTTCATTCCGCATTTCTCGAATATTCGCAATTATTTTGTATTGTAATATATCAAGAATATTCTGAGCCAATCAGAGTGCTCCTTCCGCATTTGCCGAATATTCGCAATTATTTTGTATTGTAATATATCATGAATATTCTGAGCCAATCAGAGTGCTCCTTCCGCATTTGCCGAATATTCGCAATTATTTTGTATTGTAATATATCACGAATATTCTGAGCCAATCAGAGTGCTCCATTCCGCATTTCTCGAATATTCGCAATTATTTTGTATTGTAATATATCACGAATATTCTGAGCCAATCAGAGTGCTCCATTCCGCATTTCTCGAATATTCGCAATTATTTTGTATTATAAAATATCATGAATATTCTGAGCCAATCAGAGTGCTCCTTCCGCATTTCTCGAATATTCGCAATTATTTTGTATTGTAATATATCACGAATATTCTGAGCCAATCAGAGTGCTCCATTCCGCATTTCTCGAATCTTCGCAATTATTTTGTATTATAAAATATCACGAATATTCTGAGCCAATCAGAGTGCTCCATTCCGCATTTCTCGAAATTTCGCATTCGCATTCGCAATTCGCATTCGCATTCGCAATAGCGAAAATTCGCAATCATTTCATTTCCAAAAAATATCACGAATATTCGTATTTAGCGAATATATCTCGAATATTCGACTATATATTCGAGATATATCACGAAATCGAATATGGCATATTCTGCTCAACACTAATGGCGAACCTTGGCACTCCAGATGTTTTGAAACTACATTTCCCTTGATGCTCCACTATACTGCAGAATGCATGAGCATCATGGGAAATGTAGTTCCAAAACATCTGGGGTGACAAGGTCGCCATCACTGACCTAGGAGATAAAATAAAAACACAAACCTTATACATTAATTAAAGAACAAAGAAAAGACTGTTTCAGGCAAAAAATAAAATTTAATGATTCAGCCAAGATCTGGCATTGGAATGGCCCCCCTACCCATAAAGTAGTCCACATATGCCTGACGCACAGCACGTGCGTTTCGGGGGGCCAATTGGGGATGGGCAGCCTCACGAGCCGCCTCTGGAATTTCAACAGGGTCATCAGGCAAAAGGGTTAGGTAAGTAGAAGAATGTCTTCTTAAATAGTTGTGTAGAATGCAGCAGCATGTAATTATATAATTAAACTTGTATTCGGCCATGTTTATGGCAGTCAGAAATAGCCGGAAACGGCTGACCATGATGCCAAAGGCATTTTCCACCACACGTCTGGCTCTGGCCAGCCTGTAATTAAACACCCTCCTCTCGGGGGTGAGGGCGCGTTGGGGAAATGGCAATAAGCGACTGGTTTGCGCAAAAGTTATAGCACCTACAAAATAAGGGACAGAATTATTATTTTTTATTATTTATTTTTTTACTAGTAATGGCGGCGATCTGCGATTTTTATTGCGACTGCGACATCATGGCGGACACATCGGACACTTTTGACACATTTTTGGCACCATTCACATTTATACTGCAATCAGTGCTATAAATATGCACTAATTACTGTATAAATGTGACTGGCAGGGAAGGGGTTAACACTAGGGGGTGAGGAAGGGGTTAATGTGTATCCTGCATTGTGTTCTAACTGTGGGGGGAGGGGGGGTGACTGGGGGGGTGACCGATCTGTGTCCCTATGTATAAGGAACACAGATCGGTCTGCTCTCTCCAGTGACAGGACGCTGTCATTGTGAGAGTCGGCAATGAGAAATGATCTCATATGTTTACATATGAGATCATCTCTCATTGGCTGCACAGATCGCATCGCAAACGGCCACTCTGATTGGCCGTTCGCGGCGATCTGTGATTGGCTGTGTCCAAGGGACACGGCCAGTTTACAAGTTCCCCGCTGCGCGCTCTGGAGCGCACGCTGGGAACACAGAAAGAGGCTGCCGTGAAAACACGGCAGCCCAGAGATTTAGAACCACCCTGCGGCCGCATATAGTCGTACGGCCGTAGGGAAGTGGTTAAAAATGGGAAAAATAATAAGGGATCACTAAAGCAGATTAATCACACCCTCTGATGGTCACAATCCTACAAAAAATAAGGGGAGTGGAGGCCCAAGATGAGTTTGAGACCTCTAAAAAAATTAAAATAATAAAAAATGTTAATTTATACAATTACAAAATAAAGAGGGGGGGGTGTGCGTGCACTACAATATAGGACAAAATATAGGGGGATATAGGGACTTCTATAGAGAGCACTACAATATAGGACAAAATATAGGGGGATATAGGGACTTCTATACACAGCACTACAATATAGGACAAAATATAGGGGGATATAGGGACTTCTATACACAGCACTACAATATAGGACAAAATATAGGGGACTAGGCTAGGTGGGTTTGGGACACACAAAAAAAAAAAAAAAAAAAAAAAACCTGGACAGGTTGGCAAAACAAAAGATGCATGTAGGAGCAAATATAAAATGAATACAGCATGCATGGAGATGAAAGGGAACATTACCAGCAGATCACAAACAGGTTAATTAGGGACTGTTTAAAACCAAACAAATTGAAACAAATACAAAAGCCTAAATAAAACATAGTTTGTGCATTTAAAGGGCACCACTTACCTTAATATAGTCCTCCTGCAGAACATGAATGATGGCAGAACAGGTCTGGGGAATTATGAGGCCCAGAGCCTGGGGGGAGATGCCCGTCGAGAACTTCAAGTCCTGCAGACTTCTCCCTGTTGCCAGGTACCTCAAGGTGGCAACTAGCCGCTGCTCAGCAGTGATGGCTTCCCGCATAACGGTGTCCTGCCTGCTGATATAAGGCGACACCGAAGCCAAAAGCTGCTGGAATACGGGGTCAGACATCCGAAGAAAATTCCTGAAATCATCAGGGTTATTTTCTCGGATCTCCCGCAGCAGAGGCATATGAGAGAACTGGTCCCTGCGAAGAAACCAGTTCTTGGCCCACAAAGTCCTCCTCGCCCTCCTCAAGGACATGAGCCGGGATGCAGCACACATCCTAACAAGAAGCACAGCACGATCTCGGCGACGAGAACGTACCCGCAACATGGCTAGAAAACGGTCGTCAAATCAGATCGCACTAAAACACCGCTCTGAAGTACAGAAAGGCCTTTGAAGAACGGACCTGCAAAACAGGAACGTGTAGACAAGAACGCACTGCCAAAACAGATACGATCGGAAAACAAGCACTGTATCACAAATACGACCCCAAAAGCACAAACTGTACGACAGTAAACGATATTAAAGCACGAAGACTGAAAAGCGCGAATCGTCTCTCACCACACTTTTACTAACACGCAGCAACACGATATCAGCAAAAGAGGCCGTCTTCCGCATGGAAATGACCCTTTATAGTTCCGTCGTACGTGATGGACGTCACGTCGCTTTGCTAGACTTTTTGGGAAAAACGATGGTGTGTACGCAACGTCGTTTTGGAAAATGAAGTTTGAAAAACGTCGTTTTTTTTCATGAAATAAAACGTCGTTTTTTTTCATCGCAAAAAGTGATCGTGTGTACGCGGCATTAGAGGGCAAGTAAGTCCTGAAGGACAAAGTAATGATCAGCCACAGCATCAAAAGGCAGGGTGTGTTTGCCTTTTATATTTCAGAATGGCCATTCTTATACACTGCTGCTGATAAACGGACGTTCAGAGGCAGTTGGACACCTTTTTTACCAGCCCCTGAACTCAATCAATATTATATTATGTGTACATGTACACAGGTTTATTTACTGTCGTTTGGCTGGCCAAAGAACAGTGCACTTTTTATGATTCGGCACTGCGGCACTGCGATGTGGCTCCCAAATAAATAGAGTATTCTTTTGGTGGTATTTGATCACCTCTGCATTTTTTTATTTTTTGCGTTATAAACAAAAATAGAGCGACAATTCTTGAAAATATATTTTACTTTTTGCCATAGTAAGTATCCCCCAAAAAATATATAAAAAAACATTATTTCACAGCTCCAAAAAAAACAACAACAAAAAATAAATAACAGGCCCCCCTGTTTTTTTCTTCATTTTTTTACAAGCACTTTTTTTTATTCCACTAGCAGTAGGGAAACCCATTGACAGCTGGTGATGACTCATCGCTTTTTAATGATGACGAGGCCGGCTTCCCAACCCCATTCCGTAAAAAACTGTTTATACTGTGGCCTGATTGGGCAAAGCTTTGCCCAATCAGGGCACAGAATGCATTCTGTTAAGCATTTAGTGCATTGCAGGGTGTTTGTCGTGGGGCAAACACTCTGCAAACTCATACTCGGCCTGAATCGTTCACCCATCCCTTCCTGACAGCAATAATATATGTTAATGAATTTGGCAAATTTTCAGGGCTTGACATAAATTGGGAGAAATCCATTTTTCCTGGCGCTTTGCCACCTACATTGTCTCATATTAAGGTAATGTCTTCTATAAAGAACGTGGGTATAAATATGTCAGCCTTTCCTCAGGCTTTCATTGCAGATAATATTGCTCCACTATTGTGTATATTTCAAATTCAAAATAAAACTTGCAGTAAAATTACCTCTACCTGCAGTAGGTCATATTAAACTCATTACGATGATATGGATGCCCCAGCTCCTGTACTACCAATATAAAACTTTCCTGTTTGAATGGATACCACTGCACATTTTTATTAAAATGAATAGCATATTTAGGGAGTTAATTTGGCAGATGAAGGCCTCTCGTATAAAATTAGAGCTATTACTATACCCTAGGGATGCTGGAGGATTAGCAGTACCCAACCCGATGATATATTTTTTGCTGCACAACTACAGCACTTAGCAGGATGGAATACTGAACTATCATATTGCTAATTTTCCTGTGTTTGGAGGTTAGCCACCACTGTATGTCCTGGAGGGGGCAGTAGGGGGTGCTTCACTTGGTGCTTTGCCCACAGTGGGTTTAATGTGCTAGGTATGGGATGCTGCTGAGAAAAGGACAGGGAATTCCTACCCTACTAGATATGCCCCAATTTTGGAAAATTATAGGCTCGTTGAGCTTTTTCAGAGGTGGGAGAGAGCCGGGGGAACTACCTTAGTGCAATTAAATGAAAAATGCTCTCTTAAAACCAGCAGCTGAGGGTAGAGTTCTTTCTACATCCAAGATGGTTCTATCAGTTTGTTCAATAGCATCATGCATTACGTGCTCAATTCTCTACAGATGAAGTAGTCTTTTCTCCAACCCCTGCTCTGGATTGAATAGTACAAGCAAAATCAACCAAGGGACTTATTTCTGTTACATACTGTGTAAGATATTACTAGATAGATTTTATTGAATTTCCCTATTTGTTCCAGGGATTGGTAGGAACAGTATATTGGCCCCATCTCTGAGGAGGTATAGAAAGAAATTCTATTTTTTTTCTTTGTTTAAGTGTTGTATTTGTGACGTCCTGTGCAATATGTTTTTTATATTTGTGATTTAAATAAATAATCACCGTTAAACCATTGGGTTATAATTTTTGTCCATCCTCCAATGTTGGCTGTGGTACCAAGTCACAACTCTCTACTGCTATAATATGGATGTTTACTCTCTGGCACCTCTATGTGGCCCTTTGAGATATAACATATAGGGTTCGCATCCAATTTATGCTTTTTATTAATATTGCTCTTATAATACATTTTTACCAACCTACTAGTTTATTTGTTTATCTTTTTATCCATTTGAGATCCATAGCCTATCCTAAATTATGTATATATGTGTATATATATATATATATATATATATATATATATATATATATATACACACACAGTATATATAGATATAGATACATATCTATATCTATATATATATATAAAACATTTTATGGAGCATGAGTTGTTTAACTGTTTGTTTATTTCTTTAAATAACTGTATATTTAATTTATTTTCATTTCATTCATCTGTATTTTATTCATCGCACATTTAATTTTCACACTTTTAACCACTTCCATACCGGGTCATAGGGGATTGACGTCTGCATCAACCCCTTGCCGATGAGAGTGGACGTCATATTGTTTGCCGACGTTCTAGGGGGTGTGAAGCATTTAAATTAGGCGCGTCCCTGCGGCGATCGAACTGCACATGCTCCGTTCAGAAATTTCCCGCCACGCATTGCGCAAAATTACGTTGTTACGTAATTTTTTTTTTAGTAGCGTCGTTTACGTACATTCCCATTCCCGGACGACTTACACAAAAAAAAAAAAAATGAAATCCGACCCGGGAACGACGGCCATACTTAACATGGCCCGTCTAACTATAGACCGGATAATAGCTGCTTTAACTTTACGCAGCAAAAAGCCGACTACAGATGCCGTAAGAGATTGCGACGGGCGATCGTAACTTCGTGGATCGCCGGAAAAAGCTAATTTGCATACCCCGACGCGGAAAACGACGCAAACTCCACCCAGCGGCCGCAAAAAGATTGCAGCGTAGATCCGAAGGCCTACGAAGACGTAAGCCTGTCGGATCGAAGCCCGAAGCAGTCGTATCATGGTTTGAGGATTCAAACTAATGATACGACGCGGGAAATTTGAAATTACTCCAGTCTATCAGGAGATAGACCGGCGTAATGGCTCTGTGAATCTGGCCCTATAACTTTTGCGCAAACCAATCAATATACGATTATTGCGTTTGTTTTACCAAAAATATGTAGAAGAATACGTATCGGTCTAAACTGAGGAAAAAAAATGTTTTTTTTTTTTAAATGTGATATTTATTAAATAAAAAAGTAAAAAATATTGTTTTTTTTTTTAAATTGTCGCTCTTCTTTTGTTTATAGCGCAAAAAATAAAAACTGCAGAGATGATAAAATACCACCAAAAGAAAGCTCTACAGTATTTGTGTGGGGAAAAAACATAACAATTAAATTTGGGTACAGTGTTGCATGACCGCGCAATTGTCATTTAAAGTGCAACAGCGCTGAAAACTAAAAATTGGTCTGGGCAGGAAGGGGGTGAAAATGCCCTGTATGGCAGGGGTTAAAAACCTCTTTTTGAATTTAGATGTCTCTCTTTATGTTTATTTTATTTTGGGATACCAAATATGTATTTTTATGTTGCTTTAATTTAAAATGGGTGGAACTTTGGCCAGTGACATTATCACGCTGCAATACAGAGGCACTATTTTTAATTAAATTTGTGCAGTTTTAAATGATTACACATGCTCATGTGTGTTCTCCCCATGACATATATGATTCCTTTTACAGGGCATACCATTTGTGGCCGGATGATCCATGGTGAAAGGTGGTGCCATGTTGCATACACCTTAAGCACAGTTGATCGCTTGAATTTTAGAGCTTCTATCTGTCTGATAAGCAAGCTTTGGCACAGGGGTTCGGTGTGACTCACTGAAGTGGACACAATTGGTGGAGTGATTTTGAAATCCTGACTGCAGTTATTTGTGGATTTCAATTTTGGACATTGATTTACTCTAAAGGAGCAGACACATTATATGATTTTTCATGATAATATGTTAATTCCCTTATTGATGTTACTTTTTTTACAGATTGTGATTATGTGGTTTTTAGTTCTCATTGTTTTAATGGGAAAGTGCACCTATATTTTACACATTGTTTAGGGTATTGTGTAGTTGAATAGTGTGCAGCTTTTCCATTGGGTTATGTCCACTGAGAGCAAAATGTGTTGGTATACTCTCCCTCTTAAATTGCATGCTTTCCAACCTGTTTACATACTGTTCAGACAGTGTACAATATTTGTGGCTATTGTCTACATATCTATCACGCAATGCTCATTCAGTTCTATTTTTTGCACTTTTAACTGCAAGAGCAAACAGCATGAGTGACACTAGATCTCACCACCTGCTAGGTGACTGGCAATAAGTGACACCCAGCTTACAGTACAGTCACCTTCTCCAGCACCGCAGTGATGATTTCAATCCAACCAATCCTGCAAGATATGACAGAAAGCTCCACTGTTAGGTACCTAACCCACTTATATCCATAATTTATTTGGCTCCCACTTTCTAACAACATAATATGCAACTTCATCAATGATCACCAAAGTAAATAAGACACTTCACCACTGACCATTAACGAAGCAGGACATTTCAAAGCTGATCACCAATGTAAAGGAGCACCAATGCACTGACCTCCAACATAAGTAAGCTCTTTACTACTGACCCCCCCACAACTGAGTCTATTCCAAAACTGACCACATTGTAAGGGACCACCCTACGACTGACCAACATAAGGGGGCATGTTAGCTCTGATGTTTATAGTAAGGGGCACATCATTGGTTACCAACATAAATGGGCACTATACAGAAAACAGACTAATATTTGCAGCTATAGGGGATCTGAAAAGCATACTAAATGGGTTACTGAAAGCAACTTCCAGTTGCCAAAGGGATAGGTTCAGCAAAAGGAAGGTTTGGGTTGTTAATTTATTTTTTGTCCATGCAAAGTGGGTCTTAAGCCCGATAGATACGATCTGACTTTTTGACAACAAACTTCAAAATTAGCAGGTTTTCCAAAAAATTTGAACGTGTGTACGCTCCATCAGACAAACTTCTTTGGTTTTCATCGGACAAAAGTTCGCTCTGCAAACGGACAAACTATTCAGCAACAAAAGTCCTACACTGCAAAGTCCTGCCGTGTGTAAAGAAATCCATCGGACTTTAGTCTGAAGTACAAATACGCATGCTCAGAACCAATGTTAAAATCAACCAACAATAGCAGAAGTTGACCAAAGGGTGGCAGTAAAGAACAGAAAAGAGCATAAAAACACAATTACGTCACTACGTTCAAGTTTGTTGGCTGAAAAAGTCCTGTCATGTGTATGCTATTGGCGTTCACGGCAAACTCCCTTCGGACAAAAATCAGCAGAAAAGTTTGTTTGAAGTCCGATCGTGTGTATGAGGCTTAAAGAGTCACTAAAGGATTTTTTTTTTTAGCTAAATAGCTTCCTTTACCTTACTTCAGTGCTGTTTTCATGTCCTCATTGTTTGTTTTTGCTTTGATGTTGCTGTATTTCTGCTCTGATCTCCACACTTCCTGGTTGTCTGTTTCCTTATAACCACAGTGCTGGGAGCTTTCTCACTGTGGTCACTAATCAAGGAGGTGTGATTACTGTTTGTAAACTGAAAGTAGATTGGGCTGAGGGGTTTTAGACAAACCATCACTGCCCTGTATTGGCTGTCTGGCTCTGTACATCAGAGAGACAGGAAATAACAGCAAAAACGAAACTAGAACTGTAGGTTGATTATATGATTGATTTTTATCTATTTTTAATCATTTTTAAAAGGAATCAGTTAACTTTTATGTCTCTATACCCTGTAAACAGTAATTTCAGCCCAAATATTTTTTTTTTCCGTTAGTGACCGTTTAAGTTATCAGTTCCTGACATGTTGCAATGAGTCTCTCAGGGCTAAGAACATCACACAGACTGTTACCTGCAAAGATACCTCCGGGATGGGTTGCAGGAAAGAAAATTGCTCCATTCTCTTAGCAACACTTTTGGTGGTATTTGATCACCTCTGCCGGGTTTTTTTTGCGCTATAAACAAATAAAGAGCGTCAATTTTGAAAAAAAAACACAGAGGGACAGATTTAGGTAGACTTACGACGGCATATCTACACATACGCCGTCGTAAACTCTGAATGTCCGCCGTCGTATCCCGGCGCCTGATTCAAAGAATCAGATACGTTGGGATTGAGCTAATTTATGAGCGGCGTAAGTCTCTTACGCCGTCGTATCTTGGTTGCATATTTACGCTAAATATATATATCCCCCCTAGGGGAGAAAAACACTGTGCTAACGTGAAATAATTAAATAAAATTAAATGAATGAATGAGAAAAGCTGCCAGTACCAATTACTAAACCAAAGTAACCCACAGAAATACAAAAAAATATAGGTACAGCGCTGATCATATAATAATACAAATAATGACAAGTGAATGATGTAATAAATTCATAAATGAAATGACAAGAAAAAGGCTAATGTGATAAAGTGAAAAAAATAAAAAATCAGAAGTGATTCAATAAGTAAAGTCCATAATAAAAAATCAGAAGTGATTCAATAAGTAAAGTCCATAACCAATGAAACAAATCAATAGAACAACATCTTCTTCCACCAAAAAGAGCCACCCAGTGAGTAGGTTGTCTCCTTACCACAAAATTTGACCGTAAGAGTAGCGGTCAAATAAGCCTAGGGATATTTATAGTCGTCCCGATCAGACTTCTCCAAAGCAACAAACAGCAGTATATGATGGTTCCAAAGCAACAGGAAAAGCATAGGATGGCTCCGCAGCATAAGTTGAATGGAATGTGGGATGCTTCAAGGGCTCATGGGAGAAGGAACAAAGACAAAAAAAAAACATGGTGTAGTATGTAGAAACCAGGTTTAATGCACATAAAATAAATAAATTGCACTCACAATTTAGTTGTTGGTGCAGCGCATAGAATGAATGAAGGATGTGGCGTCTCCTCTCCTTCGTTCTGGTGCATTAGGGCTCCGTGCTGTGTAATTCGTGTCATGTAGACATGATGACGTACCACTGCTTAGGCCACACCTACGCGTTTCGTCATCAAAAGACGTCGTCGGGGATAGGCTGCAAAGCTGCCCGTTGCAAGTCTTCAAGCGGCTTGTGAGGGTCCACCTTAACCTCCCATGTTGTTCGGAAGACCACCAGAAAGTCGAAGCTCTACCTGTCCTTCCAGGAATTCTGACTTTGTCTTGGTATCAGCTTCTTGTAGTCACCTATGTAGCCAAAATTTAACTGACACCCCTGATAGGAGCCAACCCGACTCCTGTGACCAAGATGCACTGCCTTGGGGCTGGATCCTCTGACCTCTCGATGAGATCTCTGTCTCCTGGCTTGTGGCTGGGTCCTCTGACCCCTCAATGAGACCTCTGTCTCCCACACTGAAAGTGATCTCCAAACTGGAAGCTTCCAGTTTGGAGATCACTTTCAGTGTGGGAGACAGAGGGGTGTCAGTTAAATTTTGGCTACATAGGTGACTACAAGAAGCTGGTTAAGGTGGACCCTCACAAGCCGCTTGAAGACTTGCAACGGGCAGCTTTGCAGCCTATCCCCGACGACGTCTTTTGATGACGAAACGTGCAGGTGTGGCCTAAGCAGTGGTACGTCATCACGTCTACATGACACGGATTACACAGCACGGAGCCCTAACGCACTAGAACGAAGGAGAGTAGACGCTGCATCCTTCATTCTATGCGCTGCACCAACAACTAAATTGTGAGTGCAATTTATTCATTTTATGTGCATTAAACCCGGTTTCTACATACTACACCATGTTTTTTTTGTCTTTGTTCCTTCTCCCATGAGCCCTTGAAGCATCCCACATTCCATTCAACTTATGCTGTGGAGCCGTCCTATGCTTTTCCTGTTGCTTTGGAACCATCATATACTGCTGTTTGTTGCTTTGGAGAAGTCTGATCGGGACGACTATAAATATCCCTAGGCTTATTTGACCGCTACTCTTACGGTCAAATTTTGTGGTAAGGAGACAACCTACTCACTGGGTGGCTCTTTTTGGTGGAAGAAGACTTTGTTCTATTGATTTGTTTCATTGGTTATGGACTTTACTTATTGAATCACTTCTGATTTTTTATTATGGACTTTACTTATTGAATCACTTCAGATTTTTTTTTTCACTTTATCACATTAGCATATTTACGCTAGTCGCTAGGTGGCACTTCCTCCGATTTACGTGTCGAATATGTAAATTAGCTAGATACGTCGATTCACGAACGTACGCACGGCCGGCGCAGTAAGATACGCCGTTTACGTAAGACCTTTTTCAGGAGTAAAGATAAAGTATGGACGCCGGAACAGCCGTCGAATTTCACGTTGTTTACGTCGTTTGTGTAAGCCGATTCAGAATGGGGCTGGGCGTAAGTTACGTTCACGTTGTTTTCATTGACTATTTGCAAAGTGATTTGGAGCATGCGCACTGGGATACGTCCACGGCCGGCGCATGTGCAGTTTGTTTGGCGCGTCATTTACGTGGGGTGACCGTTAATTTCAATATAACACGCCCCCTACCTGCTCAATTTGAATTGCGTGCAGATACACCGGCCCATTTATGCTACACCGCCACACAACTTACGGAGCAAGTGCTTTGTGAATACAGCACTTGCCTGTAAAAGTTGCAGAGGCGTAGCGTAAATAGAATACGCTACGCCCGCAAAAAGATACGCTCTCCATCCTGAAACTAGGCCAGTATCTTTTACTTTTTGATATAATAAATATACCAATTTAAAAAAATATATATATATTTTCTCAGTTTAGGCTGCTACGTATTGTTCTACATATTTTTGGTAAAAAAAAATCACAATAAGCGTATAGTGATTGGTTTGCGCAAAAGTTATAGTGCCTACAAAATAAGGGATAGAATTATGACATTTTATTATAATTTTTTTACTAGTAATGGCAGTTATCTGCGGTTTTTGTCAGGACTGCGATATTATGGTGGACACATCGGACACTTTTGACACATTTTTGGGACCATTCACATTTATACAGCGAATAGTGCTATACATATGCACTGATTACTGTATAAATGTGACTGGCAGGGAATGGGGTTAACACTAGGGGGCGATCAAGGGATTAAATGTGTTCCCTGGGAGTGATTCTTACTGTGGGGGGAGGGGACTGACTGGGGTAGGTGACCGATCTGTGTACCTATGTACAAGGTACACAGCATCGGTCTCCTCTCCCTGACAGGATGTGGATCTCTGTGTTTACACACAGAGATCTATGTCCATGGCTCTGTAATGGCCGATCGCGGGCAGTCGGCAGACATCGTGGCCGTCCTCCCGGCATTGTAGAGCCACCTAGTGGCCGTCATTTGATAATGGCCTGGGTTTCAAGTAGTTAATAAGCACATATAGTCCTAACACTATTGAGAACCTGGGTGGTGGGCATGATGAGGTGCATTGCTGATCATGACAATTTAAAAAATGCAGTACAGCAGGATATCCCATAAACATTCTATATAATTGTCTAAATTATACACTATATCATATTTAATATAACAATTTATCTGAGTACTTACTCTGCAACCCTCTGTTGGTGGTTACCTTATGGTAAAAACAAAATGTATTTCCCTCAAATTATAAAAACTTCAAACTAAAAGGTCTAGTTGAATCAAAAAGGAAAGTGCCCAGACAAATGGTTTAGCCTGGTACAGAACATTTTTAACCCTTAAAAACATCACCATAAAAATACAAAGAAATTGTACAAAGACCATGATGTGCAGAAATATGAGATAGAAGGTAGCAGAATTAAAATAATTTTTAAATTTAGTCCTGGCAAGCACTGCTTGTTTTCTTAACTGCAGCCAACAGATCGGATTGGATGTTTCATCATCATTAACGTTTTTTTCATGTCTAGGACACGTGCCACTTTGCGTGGCTCTATGTTGTGTGTTTAATGATGTCACTCACTTTAACAAGTATAAAAGAGGAACTGAGATGTACAGACAATCACCCACTGAGTTGAAATTAAAAATCAGTACAATGAAGATCATCCTGCTTTTTGCCCTGTTGGGTCTGAGCTTCTGTAGCGATGGTGGTAAGCACTATTAATCATTAAATAATATTTGTATTATATTGCATATTTTTAATGGCCTTCAAGCAGTATTAAACTATGTCTATGTTGCATTATAGATACTGACTGTCCAATAACAAAGCCTAATCCTAATGCAGATGACCCTAATTGTTTGGCACTAGCAGTACAGGTACAGTAGCAATCAACATGAAAAAAATGTTTTGTTCTTATTTATTTGCTTTATTTGTCATCAAGACAAGGTAGAGTGTACTGTCTTAAATTTACTTCAATAGGTACCTGGGTAATGCATTCTATGGGTAATTGACATCCAGTACAACTGCTCAAAAATGAAATCACATTTTTATGTTACCCCTAATTTTATGATTGGATAATAGAACGAATTATAGGGCCCAGATTTCCGCTGGTATAGAACTGTTCTTGGTTACATTTTGTTCCAAAAATATTACATCTTGTATTATTTTTTGTCATCTAAAGATATATTGCATCTTTAGTTTTACCTTTAAAAGCAATGTCCTCACTTTTACATGATTACTGTACTAAAGAAATAGAGAGGATGTTTACTTAAATTTGTTTGTTCACTTTGTGAATAAGGAAAAAATGTGTTCACATTTAATACACAGGGTCATTACTTAAGGCAGCCTATACATTATTTTGTTGTTCAATCAGTGGTTCAACAATTTTAGATCAGATTCCCCCATCCACACACTCAATGTGGATGTGGGAGTCACTCCAGCAGTGCTTTTGTGTTCTGTCGGTGGGGAGCAAGTGGCACTGATCATTATTTTAGTATGCTAAGGGAACATTCACTTTGCTAAGTAAACAGTCTATTCATTTGAGAGGTATCTGAGTTCAGAGGTATCTTAATTTAGCGTGGTCTTACAAAGTTCTACTTGCCAAACAAACTATCATCGGCCTGTATTACAATGCATTTCTTTGTTAATAATGTTGGATATATTCATCACTAACTTATGTCATTCATTTTCAGAATCTTGGATATTTGTGGGGCGCTGTTGGCAAATACCTCTGTGCATACAATAAATTTAAGGTACATTTTATTGTGTCTGTAACAAGGTGTTACAAAATAACCATATCTTGAAAGCACTGCTTATAAAGAGCCAATATACAAAAATAATGTGTGTGGAGCATCTCATTTATCCAGGTCATGGCATACCTAGTCATAGTTAGTCACATTATTCAGTTTTAATTATCTACTACTAGGTATGAAAAAAAAAAAGTAGAAATTTGTCCCATGAAGCAGTTTCTTTAAAACATTGGAGAGAGCTGAGAATAACAAGTTATTTAGAAATGTGAGTTATGTATTAGAGATATTACCCTTTGTAATGTAATGTGGATATGACTAATAAAAGCGAGAACGTAGATTAAATAGAAATAAACATATATCTAAATAAGCATACAATTTTTCAAAATCTCTCATAGTTTTTTTTTTTTTTTTTTATGTACCTACTATGGTTTGTTTTATCTCTTCTTTTTTTGCTGTCTGTATACCGAATGGGGGTTTTCTATTTAATTTCCATCCTATACATGAAACAGGAAATCAGAGCAATGCTCAATGAAATAGGGGTCATTTTCTTCTTAGATAGCTGTTAAAAAAAAACAGGTGTTCCCACATTGCAAGATTTCCCCTCAACTCTTGTCCTGGTGACAATTGTAACATTTTACATTTTCCATAATCTTACATTCTGCATCAATGGTCATCAGGACAAACAGGGAAGGTGAAACTTCTTAGCAGGGACACAGACAGCAATAAAAACATATTTGAGAGCACTAAACAAACAGTCAAAGCTTTTATTGATAAAACTGGTTCATAGCAGAAAAAATCCAAACAGACTCCTTTATCGGTTCCTATGTTGCATTTGTTAACACTGGGATAACTTGCCTTCTGAAACTGTTCCAAACAGAAAACCCCAGATTTGTCTGATATCTGCTTATTAGACGTGTGCACACTGAAATATTTTGTTTCATAATTTCGTTTTCGTCCGAATTTTTTTTTTATTTAGTTACTCCCGAAATTTGTTTTTAATTATTTTGTTTTTCGTTAAAAAAATGCATTCATCTGAAAATCCAAATTAAGGTTCATTGAAGGCTTATGGTGTATGTCGAATGTTCTAAGAAAAAAAAAAAAAGAAGATTCGACAGAATCTTAAAAAAAAAAAAAAATTGACTCTTCATGTCTCTCTATGTTGAATCTTCATGTCTCTCTATGTCAAACCGTTTCTCTCTATGTCAAATCTTTTCTCTCTATGTCGAATCTTCTTCATGTCTCTATAATGTCGAATCTTTTCTCCCTATGTCGAATATTTTCTCTCTATGAGGACTCTTCTTCATGTCTCTATAATGTCGAATCTTTTCTCCATATGTCGAATCTTTTCTCTCTATGTCGACTCTTCTTCATGTCTCTATAATGTCAAATCTTTTCTCTCTATGTCGACTCTTCTTCATGTCTCTATAATGTCGAATCTTTTCTCTCTATATCGAATCTTTTCTCTCTATGTCGACTCTTCTTCATGTCTCTATAATGTCGAATCTTTTCTCTCTATGTCGAATCTTTTCTCTCTATGTCGAATCTTTTCTCTCTATGTAGAATAATATTGGACTAATAGAGTTAAGGTTAGGCACATTCGACCGCAATGAAAATTAAAAAAAAACATTTGTTTATGTTGGATCAATCGGTTTTCTTTTTCTGTGCTTTCGTTATCGTTTGTTAAAACGATAACGAAATTACCTGAAATTCTTACAAAAATGCATTCGGACAAAAACGAATGCACATGTCTACTGCTTATCTGAGTCCATGAAGGCAGACCTGAGTTCTGATGAAGGGGAGTCTGTTAGGCCCCTGAAATACATTTGCTTTTTTTCTGCTATAGATGTTTGTTTGGGTCCTATACAGAAAATTCAGAACCTTTAATAACATTTACAAATACAGATAATAATAATACAAAAAGCCATAATGTTCAAAAGGTTGAGGTGGTGGGGAACAGATTTAAAAATAAAAGTCATGATGTTTTGAAGGTTTTCAATGAATCTAAACAAGCACTGCTTGTTTTCATTGGTGTTTCTTTAACCACTTCCTTACTGAGCACATAAACCCCTTCCTGACCAGGTGAAATTTCAGCTTGTGGCACTGCATCACTTTAACTGACAATTGCGCGGTCGTGCGACGTGGCTCCCAAACAAAATTGGCGTCCTTTTTTCCCCACAAATAGAGCTTTCTTTTGGTGGTATTTGATCGCCTCTGCGGTTTTTATTTTTTGCGCTATAAACAAAAATAGAGCAACAATTTTGAAAAAAAAAACTATATTTTTTACTTGTTGCTGTAATAAATAGCCCAATTTTGAAAAAAAAAAAAATTTTTTCTCAGTCTAGGCGATACGTATTCTTCTACATATTTTTGGTAAAAAAAAAAAAAAAAAATCGCAAGAAGCGTCTGGTTTGCGCAAAAGTTATTGCGCTAACAAAATAGGGGACAGAATTATTATTATTTTTTATTATTTTTTTTTTACTACTAATGGCGACGATCAGCATTTTTTTCGTGACTGCGACATTATGGCGGAGACATCGGACACTTTTGACACATTTTTGGCGCCATTCACATTTATACTGCGATCAGTGCTATAAATATGCACTAATTACTGTATAAATGTGACTGGCATTGAAGGGGTTAACACTAGGGGGTGAGGAAGGGGTTAATGTGTATACTAAATTGTGTTCTAACTGTGGGGGGAGGGGGGGTGACTGGGGGAGTTGACCGATGCTGTGTCCCTATGTACAAGAGACACAGATCGCTCTCCTCTCTCCCCTGACAGGACATGGATCTCTGTGTTTACACAGAGATCCACGTCTTGTCCCTGCAGCCGCCGATCCCGAGTGCCTGGCGGACATCACGGCCGCCAGGCACGCGCATCAGTGTAGGACAAGGAAGAAGATCCACCGTGGAGGATTTAAGAGGCAGATTATGGACTTCCGCATAGCAACAGCTATTTCGGGTAAGTAAAACATTTTTTTTTCTTTTTTTTTGTTGATTTTTGGTGTACAATTTTTTTTCAGGGTGAAACACCACTTTAACAACTGTACATTCTGACTGAGAAGAGAAGTGAATTGAATATGTAGTGAAGGGCCGCAATGTGTATTGGAAGTGAGGAGAAAATTCTCAGGGAAAGCAGGAAAAATGACAGTTAAGATAAATTGACTTGTTAATAAGACTTATCGGTCAGGGGCTATGGATGATAATGCTCTTTTATTTACATCAAGACATTCTTGTGACATTTGTAACTGAATGAATTTATGGCTTTATAAATACACAGGAATGTCCTGATTTAAATAAAACACAATTATTCATGCATGATCCCTCTTTGATAGCAATTTTATTATTGTTATTTTTACTGTTCACATAAAGGGCGGGAATATACTGAGGCCTAATGTAAAACAAAGTATACCCACATTAGACCTCAGAGAATATAAAGGACATGATCTAAGCGCTAGGATATGTTTTTAGGGGGTAAATGCCTATGACTTTTATATAAGCCATAAGGGGCATGGCAATATTTTGCTCCCTCAAAAACTGCCATGTATATATGCATATGCTGTATATTTATAATTGTATGTACACACATAGGTATATACAGTATATAACCTGAATGATGAGAGTTATTTTACTGGGACTGCCAAGCAGTTACATTCATCTGCTCCCTCATCACATTGTGACTGTTTCTCTTTCCCTGCTATTATCATCTCTGAGGTGGAGAATCAGGGAGGGAGATCATTTCCTCTCATTTTGCTGCAGTGGGAGACAGAACAACATCTCCTTTCCTCATCACAGCCACATAAACTGCTGTACAGTGGAGATAAGTGATAATCACTATTGTGGCATACATTATATCAGCTTCATAAATGGACACTTTAATCACTGCCACTAGATTGGATTAGGTGTTTCTGAAAGCACTTTCTTTTTAAAATTACATTTGCCGTGACACTTTAGTTACATTTCCTTTCTATAGAACATCCTGGCAGACAGGAGCACATAAACCAGCTGGCACCTGTCTACAGGTTACATTAAAGTGTTATTGATTTGTTGAAATTGCTTTAAGAGATCCATTTTTTTATTAGGACAGTTACAATAACTGTATAAAATATATTTTATATAAACCATTTGCTGTGTATTATATGATTAATGACAACAGATGCTTTCACTTTTTCCTTTCAGTAAGTTTGACTCTGTGTTATTTTTTTAGGAGGATCAAAACATAGAGAATTACAACGCCGGAGCAGAGATATTTATCAAGGCAGTGGTACGGAGTACTCATTTTAAGACTTTACGTATAGATTAGCTGTTCAAGAATAGATTTTTCTATTAGGAAAATATTAACTAAAATCTTGAAAAAAATTACCTCTACTACACTGGAAGATTACAGTGGTGGGGTTGGAGGAAACAGGATGGAGGAGGTTTTCAACAGAAAAGGAATCAGCACAAGGGACACATCCTACTGACTGTAAGTTATGCCCCTTGTGCTGAATTTTCTTTTTTAGATTGGCTGCCTTTAGGCTTTAAACTGAATGTAAAATATATATTTTTAATAACAAACATATATACTTGCCTGTTCTGTGCAGATCCTTCTGAGTGCCCCCATAGCACGCAACTTGTTATGGGGCACTAATGCAGGCTTGATCCTGAGTTCTATGGCCCGGATTCACGTCAGACTTACTCCGACATATCTAAAGATATGCTGTCGTAAGTACAAATGTGCGCCGTCGTGTCTCTGCGCCGATTCCCCAAGCTAGATACGTTGTTAACGTGCCTACGCTGTTGTATCGTGGGCCGGTGTATCATGGGCACATAGTTACGCTGGACGCATTCAGCGTACCCATGTTAAATATGCAAATGAGTAAGATTTGCGTAAGGGTTACGTCCAGCGTAAAGTTATTCCTCATATAGGAGGCGCAACCCGTGCAAAGGTATGGACCAGGGAACGAACGCCGTGGATTTTTACGCCATTTACGTAGTACGTGAATAGGTGCTGTGCGTAGGTTACGTTCACGTGGTAGGCAGTGTTTTGATGTATCTTAGCCAGTTATTTTGACGTGGCTGTGAGCATGCGCACTGGGATGCGTCCAAGATATGACTCATGCACAGTTCGTTTTTTGAAGCTCAGCCCATCATTTGCATGGTGTCATGCTTCATTTAAATGTTACACGCCCACTTCCAGCCCACTTCCACCTACTTTGACTTACGTCGGCTTATGCCGACAACTATACCATGCTTGCCGCTCAACGTTGCGCTGCCGAGGAGCAAAGAAGATACGCTACCCTGGCAGAAAGATGTGCCGAGGTATATGAATCTAGCTGTATGTGTCTATTAAAACGCAACTCAGTCTCATCTCTGCTCTCTGCTCAATGAAGAGAGAAAGAGAGGGAAAGAAAGAGAGAGAGAGACATTACTCTCAGGTACAGCACTGGATAGAACAAACAAAACAAAATAAAATTGCGCTGCTAAAAATATGAAGAAAAGCTGCCAGCACTAACAGTGAAACAACCTGTGAGTAAACAATAAAAGAAAAATAAGTGCAGCACTTGTAAACGTGAATTTGCATGAAGAAATTTACACAAATCCCATCCAAATGGGTGAGATTATAATGGGTGATCCAAAAACACAATACAAAAATGTACAGAGAGGGTGGTGAGACCCTTAGGATACAATCAGTGGAGTGTGAAATATAAAATATGGAGGAAGTCCTTCAAATAACAAAGTATAAAAACAGGCAAGTCTTCATATAAAACACTCCTATGAACCACTCCTGTGTTACTGGAGATTCAGATGGTATGCGTGATCCACTTTAATGGGCATGCAGGATAGCCAAACTGATAGATATAAGAGGATGGGTACTCTTACCGCATGAGGTGGACACATATGCCAGGAGCACTGTGTCAGATGCGCTTGTGAGAGCTCCTCGGATGGATGGCTCTATGGAGAGTGATGGTTGGAGGAATTGTAGATCCTTCCCAGGGATCCCAGGGTCCAAGATAGAGGGTGGTTCCAGGCTTTCAGATGAAACAACACGGCTGTGCATGTAGCTGGAAGCCTCTCTGGAAGCTGTGCTTCTGGTACAGAGAGGCTTCCAGCTGCATGCACAGCCGTGTTGTTCCATCTGAAAGCCTGGAACCACCCTCTATCTTGGACCCTGGGATCCCTGGGAAGGATCTACAATTCCTCCAACCATCACTCTCCATAGAGCCGTCCATCCGAGGAGCTCTCACAAGCGCATCTGACACAGTGCTCCTGGCATATGTGTCCACCTCATGCGGTAAGAGTACCCATCCTCTTATATCTATCAGTTTGGCTATCCTGCATGCCCATTAAAGTGGATCACGCATACCATCTGAATCTCCAGTAACACAGGAGTGGTTCATAGGAGTGTTTTATATGAAGACTTGCCTGTTTTTATACAGTACTTTGTTATTTGAAGGACTTCCTCCATATTTTATATTTCACACTCCACTGATTGTATCCTAAGGGTCTCACCACCCTCTCTGTACATTTTTGTATTGTGTTTTTGGATCACCCATTATAATCTCACCCATTTGGATGGGATTTGTGTAAATTGCTTCATGCAAATTCACGTTTACAAGCGCTGCACTTATTTTTCTTTTACAGCACTGGATAGAGATCAGGCTCAATTGAGTATAATGGGGGATGGGGGAAGAAGCAGAACACAAAAGTTTATCTTACTGAAAATAATGCATTACATTAAAAAAATATCTACCTTTAGAACCACCTTAACCCCTTATGGACCGCCGCATGTACATTTACGTCGGCAGAATGGCACCGACAGGCACATCAACGTATATAGATGAGGTGGCGGCTATTCGTTTTTGTCCGCCCCCTCCGGATCGCTCCCAGCCAATCCGTGAACTACCCCTGCAGTGCACTTCCACCTCCTGTGTAAACACAGGAAGGAGGAAGTGATGTGATCTCTCCCATCAGCGTTTTTTTCAACCACCGCTGAGGAGAGATCACATCGCACAGTAAGTCTGCACAACACTACACTGACACACACTACACATAAACACATTTAACCCCCGCGATCGCCCGCCCCCCCCCCCCCCTGTCACAGTGTCAATGAATGCAGTAATCATACATGTATGATTACTGTATTTAGTGTGAGTGTGACAGGCAGTTAGTGTTAGGTCCACGGTAGCCCCGTACCCCCCCTAATAAAGTTTTAACCCCTTGATCACCGCCCTAGTTAACCCTTTCACTCCCTATTGCCAGCATCACTAAGCGATCATTTTTCTGATCGCTGTATTAGTGTAGCTGTTCCCTCTAGGTAGCTAATTTTTTTTATTGCGATTTTTTTTTTACTACAGACATCTGGCTAAATACATTTTGGCTTAAATGTTTGACTAAAATGTAGTTTATTTGATTTTTCTTATAACAAAAAGTTAAAAATATTATTTTTTTTTCAAAAATGTCGCTCTATTTTTGTATATAGCGCAAAGGCGATCAAATACCACCAAAAGAAAGCTCTATTTGTGGGAAGAAAAGGACGCAAATTTTGTTTGGGAGCCACCTCGCACGACCACGCAATTGTCAGTTAAAGCGACGCAGTGCCGAATCGCAAAGAGGGGCCTGGTCATTTACCTGCATTTTGGTCCGGGTCTTAAGTGGTTAAATGATGCAGATTATAGACATGGAAAAAGATACTACCCAAATCACAGAAATGAATGAAATTCCCTTACTGTATCTACCATTTTCATTTAACCACCTATAGACTGCCTCCTGCACATTTACGTTGGCAGAATGGCACGGCTGGGCACATGCACGTACAGGTAGGTCCTCTGCTAATGCCCAGCCGTGGGTCGTGGGCGCGTGCCCACGACCCGGTCCGAAGATCCGCGATCGGTCCCCGGAGCTGAAGAAGGGGGAGAGCCCTGTTTAAACACGGCTTCCCCGTTTTTCACTGTGGCGGTGTTATCGATCATGTGATCCCTTTTATACACCCCTCTACAGTTGTGAACACACATTAGGTCACACATAACCCCTTCATCACCCCCTTGTGGTTAACTCCCAAACTACAATTGTCATTTTCACAATAAACAATGCATTTTTTGCTGTGAAAATGACAATGGTCCCAAAAATGTGTCAAAATTGTCCAAAGTGTCCACCATAATATCGAAGTCACGAAAAAAATTGCTGATCGCCGCCATTAGTAGTAGTAAAAAAAAAAAAAAAAACGTTCCCCTATTTTGTAAACGCTATAAATTTTGAGCAAACCAACCGATAAACGCTTAAAAAATAGGTAGAAGAATATGTATCGGCCTAAACTGAGGAAAAATTATATTTTTTTATATATTTTTGGGGGATATTTATTATAGTAAAAAATATTGAATTTTTTTAAAAATTGTCGCTCTATTGTTGTTTATTGGCGCAAAAAATAAAAACCGCAGAGGTGATCAAATACCACCAAAAAAAAGCTATATTTGTGAGAAAAAAAAGGATGCCAATTTTGTTTGGAAGCTACGTCGCACGGCCGCGTAATTGTCTGTTAAAGCGACGCAGTGCCGAATCGCAAAACCTGGCCGGATCTTAAGTGGTTAAAGAGGAGTTCCAGTCTGTAAATGAAGAAAAAAGTCAGCAGCTAAACATAGTTGCTGACTTTTAATATTTAGACACTTACCTGTCCAGGGATCCTGTAATGTCGGCACCCCTGGCTGATTCATCAATCGATTTTGGGTGCAGGCTCTGTAGTATGGGAAACAGGAAGTGAAGCCTTGCGGTTTCACAGCCTGTTTCCTACTAAGCATGTGCAAGTCACATGGCGGGTGGGGGGGGGGGGGGGGCAGTGAGGCTGTAAACAAACCAAGCTTCCCCTTTTGGGAGGTATTTTATTATTACTGTATCATCTCTAATAATGTACTTTATACTCTTTTGCAGAAGTGTACAGCCTGCCAAGTTGATAACATTCTTGGTACTGGTAATGGTATTGTAAGTCTCTCTCTATCTACCTATATTTTTTATATCTCATTTTAATATAATGTATGCCACGTGTTTCCAACTCATGAGCCACATTCAAACATGACAAATGACAGAAAACCTAATTATTTCAGTAATCCTAATTCAATCTTCCAATCATGCACAAGGCAAAATCTTCATTTTATTTTCAAATGCTTCTCCTCATAATTTATTATTTACATGTGAGCATTTTGTGCTCCATGAGAAAAATCCACCTCAGTAAACCAGTTCAATGAACAATGAAGATGTGCAAAGTCCAGGAATCTATGCTAACCAATCACATTTTGTCTTTCATAGAATTACAGCATATAGAGCAAAGAAACATGATTACTGATTGTCAATTGGTCACTGTGCTCTGCTGTTTGCATTTGTAAGTTAAAATAATGGCAACTTTTTTTTTTATAAAAGATTGGCATCACTTTTGATAATTTACAGAAATTAAATAACTTATGCTTTGCTCCATGAAAAATAAATATAAACACAGTGGTAAATGTATTAATGCATGCATATCAATATATAGCCGGCAGAACACAATGATCACTTCTGATGGATTGACTTCAGTACAACCAGCCTGCCCACAGGTGGATCAAATTTTGTCCACTCCTTGCCAAATGCGTCGAGATTTGTTCCACCTATGGCTGGCTTAACCACTCTGCACTTCAACTATAGTTCCCTGTTGGCACCCCTCAGGATCAATGATTATAAATTTAAGCTGGTAGATGGAATGTCTGCGTATAGAAAAATATTTGGAAACAGGGAGCTCTGACTGATCTGCCCACATTGAGGATTTATGTTGTAATGATCTATATTTCGTCCTCTGTGTCATCTCCTTGATATAGTTTTAAACCACAGGGGAACTAATGTATAAACTACAAAAGAGCGCTGACATGCGTTGTACCCTTTGATGTTGTTTTTTGCCCGTGTATGGGTGTGTAAAAGATGAACCCTCAATCATGTTAGAACAATGTGCACAGGACAAACATGGAAAATATCCATTTTGTTTAAGACATTAAAAGGTCAAAGGCTGTAGATTAGGAAGAACCAGATTCACTACAACTACTGTATACTGTCCAATATGGACTTGTCTTTTCTATGTGTTTTTTTATTCTCTATGATACAAAATGGTGGAAGGATGTGTGCACAGGTGTTACATGTTTCCAGTTACAAATAACATTTAGTCACACCCTATTTGTGCCTATGGAACTGTTCAAGATGGTGTGACTCCAACTTCCACCGAATTGAAAAAGGTTCCTGCACTATTTATGGTGATTTCATGTGCAACTTGCATTGATATCACACAGATATCGGAGAGCCCCACATGAAATCGCACTGATTTGAGAATTTGAAATCACATTGAAGTAGCTCGATTTTTAAGCCACATTCATTGTGTTTCAGTTTTTTCACATACTTTACCTGAGCAAGGTAAAAAATGTTATACACATTGCATGGATTTATCATTTATGAAGTTTGTGTATTTTGCAATATTTCAATAAATCACACAAGGTGCTGCAGGACAAGTGTTATAGTGTATCTTCTATATATGGGAGCAGAGGGTATAACTCATAGACTGTGTGAATGCATCAGGATTGGACTGGAGGTAAGTGTTTCCAGCAATAAATATATATACAGTATTTCACAAAAGTAAGTACACCCCTCACATTTTGGAAAATATTGTATTATAGCTTTTCATGTGACAACACTGTACACTTGGCTACAATGTAAAGTAGTGAGTGTACAGCTTGTAAAACAGTGTACATTTTCTGTCCCCTCAAAATAACTCAACACACAGCCAATAATGTCTAAACCGCTGGCAATAGGGTATAGCCCTAAGTGAAAATGTCTAGATTGGGCCCAAAGTGTCATAAGTTTGTGTGGCCGTCATTATTTTCCAGCACTGCCTTAACCCTCTCGGGATTGATGTTCACCAGAGCTTCACAGGTTGCCACTGGAGTCCTCTTCGACTCCTCCATGATAACATCACAGAGCTGGTGAATGTTAGCGACCTTGTGCTCCTCCACCTTCCATTTGAGGATGCCCCACAGATGCTCAATAGGGGTTATGTCTTAAGACATGATTGGCCAGTGCATCACCTTTACCCTCATGCCGCGTACACACGATCACTTTTTGTGATGAAAAAAAAACGTAATTTTATCTGACGAAACAAAACGACGTTTTTCAAACTTCATTTTCAAAAACGACATTGCATACACACCATCGTTTTTTGGTCGTTTTTTTGAAGACATAAAATGACGTTTTGCCCACACACGATCATTTTAAATGACGTTTTTTAAAACGTCGTTTTTTCATCACAAAAAGTGATCGTGTGTACGCGGCATCAGTCTCCAAAGGGAAGGGATCATGCTCTGCTTCAGTATGTCACAGTACATGTTGGCATTCATTCTTTACTCAATGAACTGTAGCTCCCCAGTGCGGTCCCAGACCATGACACTCCCACCACCATGCTTGACTGTTGTCTTTGTACTCCTCCTCACCTGGTTGCTGCCACACACACTTGATGCCATCTGATCAAAATAAGTTTAACGTGTTCTCATCAGACCAGATTGTTAGTATTGTTGTCTTCAGCAAACTGTTTGCAGGCTTTCTTGTGAATTATCATTAGAAGACACTTCCCTCTGGGATGACAGCCATGCAGACCAATTTGATGCAGTGTGCAGAGTATAGTCTGAGCACTAACAGGCTCAGAACAGACCCCCCCACTCCTTAAACCTTTGCAGCAATGCTGGCAGTACTACACTACACTACACTAATACATCTATTTCCCAGACAACCTCTGGAAATGAAGCTGAGCATGTGCACTTAACTTCTTTGGTTGACCATGGTGAGGCCTATTCTGAGTAGAACCTGTCCTGTTAAAACACTGTATGGTCTTGGCCACCATGCTGCAGCTCACTTTCAGGGTCTTGGCATAATATATGGCATATAATGTTCTCATAGCCTAGGCCATCTTTATGTAGATCAACAATTCTTTTTTCGGATCCTCAGAGAGTTCTTTGCCAAGAGGTGTCATGTTGAACTTCCAGTGACCATTATGAGAGAGAGAGTGATAACACAAAATTTGAGTGAGACCTGAGACCTTGTAACACTAACGAGTCACATGACACCGGGAAGGAAAAATTGCTAATTTGGCCCTATTTGGACATTTTCACTTAGGGGTGTACTCACTTTTGTTGCCAGTGGTTTACACATTAATGGCTGTGTGTTGAGTTATTTTGAGGAGACAGCAAATTTACACTGTTATACAAGCTGTACACTCACTACTTTACATTGTAGCAAAGTGTAAATTCTTCACTGTTGTCACATGAAAAGATATAATAAAAATATTGCAAAAATGTTTGGGGTCTACTCACTTTTGTGAGATACTGTATATAACACAAATTATTCCATTCTCACAGAAATATATATCAAAGTTCACAAACTTTCATAGTAAATGTCCAAATGACAAAAGTAAAAAGTGTGCGTGCCTCTGATCATTAACCACTTAAGACCCGGACCTTTAGGCAGCTAAAGCACCCGAACGGGGAAGCTGTGTTTACACACTGCTCTCCCCGTTCTTCAGCTCCGGGGACTGATCGTGGGACTCCAGCGGCGATCGGGTCCCGCGGTCCCAGTCACGGAGCTTCGGACCGGCCGTAAATATATCCCCATGTTTTTTGGGACCTGTTACTGTGAATATTGTAGATATTGTGAACACTTTCTAATCTTATGCAGTAATGTACACAAATATTTAAAAAGAAAACGCCAACATTAGAAACACAAATGAGCACTGACCACACACACAACTACGATGCAAAGAATTATTTTTTTAAAGTAAGTACATTTTTCAGAAACTTGAACTTGTTTGTTCTATATAAGTCATCTGCAATCTTTAAAGCTACACGTTAGAGGTATTGCGTGAAATATTTGACATGCATGCATACACAATCCTGTTGCATTTTGTTTATAGGAAAAAATTTTGGTGCCAGCTGGAGAAAGCGCAACCGAGGCCCTTAAAGCTGTTTTAGAGGTTCTGGTAAGTTTGCTTGTTCACTCGCTTCATTTATTTTTGTTTATATCAGCTGGTCATAGAGATGATTTGAGAATGTTCACCATTTCTTTTTGTAAAGCCTGTGGTCTGTGAACTCTACCCGATGCCAAAAAAAGTGCACACATAAATGTGAGACACAAAACGTGCAACGGTTGTACATATGATCCTCCAAAGAAGAAGGACCTTTACCCTGATCCCCGGGACGTTAGGCTCAAGATGGTCACTGAAGTATTTACACATGGTCCATCTGACTGAAGCCATATGAACTCCATTCTCTGGGAGGTCTGCTGAAACAGACCGACCCAAGAACTAGGTGGGGCTCCCCCAAAGGGAGGACCAATGAGAGAGGGTGGAATAAGCCAGAAGGCCATGTCCACCCCATCCCAAGACATTCAGGGCAGGCCCGAGGACCTACAGCCTACCAGTCAAGTGCAAAATGTGTACAACAATATAAAAAATAAAACAATCGACAAACAAGCAATAAATAAAGTGGGGGAAGGAAGTGGAAAGAGGAAGTAATTGTGCCATTGTGCTTGTACAATGGCCAGCTCTTCGGCCAGGAATAAAAAAAAAATCCTCTGGTCCTAGCCAAAAAGCTTGGCCCTAAATGCAGGTGCGGAAAAATTATGCAAAGTGCAGTGACCTTGGTGCCATAACTCAAAGTGATCCACATCACATTGAGACTATGGCACCCCTGGACTGCCACTTCAGGGATACGTATGTACACCACAGGCTTCTTTTGATCGCAGCCCTCAGCCAGACCAATAAAGCCCCATTCTTACCAGGAAGACATCAGAACTTTAAGAACTTAGGAAGAGCCCCAGGAGGAAAAAGGCCCCACCACCACTGCTTCCATCTAATTAAATTTGGTAAGTACTAACAGGACCACCACCACTAATATGAGGAAAACACACTTCCCAGAAGTGCATGCCTATCTCGCTACAAGAATATGCAAACACTAATCTTGTAGAGAGATAGACACACGCTTCTGGTAAGTATGTTTGCCCATATTAGTGGTGGTAGTCACCTTAGAGCAAAGATTTTTTCTTCATTTGAAAGAATAATATTGGTGATGGGGATATTTTTAGTCGTTACACCATTGGATTGCTTTATTTTAACTTATTTTGTTTAAAATACATTTTGGTTAAACTATTTTGATATATAGTTTGAAGGATGGTGTTTTTTTTTTTACTAAAGGCAAATCTGGGGTCCAGATCTGAAATGAGGGGAAGCTCTGCAGATTTCTATCATCCAATCATGTGTAAGCAAAAAATGCTGCATGTCCCTCTCAGATCTACAGTGACTGCACTTCCAAGTGCACTTGTAGTGCACAGTAGATTTGTCTTTAGTAAAAAAAAAAAAAAAAAAAAAAAAAACTTTTATTGGATCGTAATAATTATTGAATATTTCATTGTGAATGAATTTTCACACTGAAGAATGTTATATACTGTATTATTGAGTCAGTGCTGCAATTATTATTTAAGTGTTCTTGCATAGCATCACTTATTGTTCTCTCACATATATATTATTCTTATTATTCTTATAGCATAGACGAGTAATAAATCAAAGCGTGCGGATTGTTCCCGATCGCGTTGCTATTACTTTGTGGAACGTTTCGCCAAATCGTTCGCAAAATATTGTCATTTTTCCGGTGACATTTTCCCATAGGAACGAATAGTGAGAGGTAGAGTGCGGAATGTCAAAAACTGCGACCACTCCCTCATTTTCAAGCCAACCTACACAAATCTTATATCATAACATTCAGCTGTCCCTGCTGCCACTGCATATGTCCACGGCTAAGCGATCGTCCTAAGCTTTTTTACAGTACGGCCATTTGTTTGCAACACACGCCATCCATTATTTCAATGGAAGTCAATGGAGGTCAAAGTCTAGAAACCTAAAATTTGCTGGTCAATTTGTAAACTGCGACTGTGCCTTCAATTTTAATATATCGGAGACATACTATAGATCAAAATGTAGGCCTGGGTCTTGTTATTCGTAAAATATAAAGATATTCACTGTACAATTTATAGTTTTTAAAATACAATCATTTGAAGAAGGACACGTTTTTAAAAACAGCAAGCAAGTATTCTCTGTGCTTAGAGAGCTTGCATATGTTTACATTGGTTTCCTAGGAGTCGCTGAGGTAAATAACTGCTCACACACAGCTATGAGGAGTTTATATAGCTCCTCCCACACAGCTGTAAGGGGATTCTGGCTTTTAAAATACAATCTCCAGGGGCACTGTCTCCAGTCAGGAGTATTGGTGGAGGGAAGAACACGTCACACAATTTCCCCAGAAATTGTAGCTTTTCTAGTTTATTATAAATTGGAATAGACATAATTGAAAAAAAAACTGACACCTCAGTTCTACAGTTGACTAAAATAGTAAAATGTTGGACAAAAGTATCCATCACACATTTATAAAATTACACCAGCTCAGCACATTTAGGTATTAATGGTGGCATTCACTGAACATTCACTGGTGGTGAAAAGTTTACAGCATATTTATACAAATTCACTAGGAATATTCACCTCCAGTGAATTATTGTTTAATGTCATTGTAACGGAACCACAAATGGGACAGGGGTTAAAGCCGTTTAGGATATTCTATTCCTGAACACAAGGCAGCTACCGACACTCCACAGTCAGGCAAACTAAGCCCAATAATGACACACAGCTCTGTTTGAGGTTCAACAGTAAATAGCCCCTTTATTGAGAAATACAGCTCTTATATACAGTTTAGGATACTGCAGTAACCAAATGAACAATGACCCAGCTTCACCCACAACATCACACAATGTTTACCTAATGAGCCCCAATACACATCTTTTTTAACAGACATCCTGTCTCCAGGCCCTGACCTAATTTACATGAGCCAATTAACTATGGCTGATGACTCATACACCTGACCTTTAGGCTGCCTGTTAACTTACAATACGCATTATCATCAATAGACATTCACACAATACAGGGTCAATTGGCACAAGCCACAATGAAAGATCCTTAGAAGTTAGTCTGGATTACATTTACATTACACAGGCAGCCAGGTAGCTAACTTAATTACCACAATAGACAATAGAATGCAATCACACCCCACCTCATCACAGCAAGCTTTATAGTACACTACAGCCAACACAAAATATGTATACAATGTATACCGTATTAAATCTGACTAGCACAGATCATAGTGGGGTTCTCATTCACCCTGTGCCCCTATTAGAGACACAGGGTGATCTACACATAAAAGGTATCGGGGAAGCTGAAACTGGAGTATCTCATACTTTCTAAGAGCTTCTGGGTCCCACAAGCCCTTTCCGTAAGTCATATTCACTGTTTTATACATATGTCTTTAAGTGTATGTGCCATAACTCCCAAAATGACAAAAAATACTGCAAAATATCACTCGCCAAAGACAGCTTGCTCATCAGACCTGCAGGGAAGCAACACATGCAGTATATACTCTATCAGTACATCAGGATCTCTAGTGTGCATTGGTCTTATAAATAAGAGAAGGTAGACAGGTGATTTTTAAATAATTAATTAGATGATTCTTAATAAGATTATTTTCTGCTATGGTAAACGCTAATTGTTTATTTGCTAAAGAAATAGACACTTAGCTTAGCGAATAAAGTGTAGCTGTTTTGAATACAATCATCCAATCACATGCAGGCAAAATCATGTTTATCTAATTCTTTTGTGCATTATTTGGCTTTCTAAGTGAACAATGTGTCATCTAGTTTACTAAGGCTGACCATACATGGCTTGGTGTATCTCATTCAGTCCCACAGGCTGAAATAGAGCCATCAGTCTATTGCCCCATCAAAGGTAAACACAGTGGTTGAGGTCATCTTGATTTCTGGCTATTATATTCACCAATCACAGCACCTGTAACCGCCTGAATACCTGAACATCCAATAGGATGCAGACACTGTTGGGCTTATCATTTTCTACCTGGCTCAGTCAATTTAAGATTTATTTTTGTTAAGCTGGATGGTGCTTGCAGGACCACTTATTGCTTGGCCAATGTTGGCCAATTCAGCAGGAATCATCTGAAATTCCTCCTGTGTATTGCCAGCTTACGCTAAGTAAATATTTCATTTGCAAAGTAAACCGTCTGTATTACATTGATAAATCAAAACCCTTGGTTCCCTTGACTTCCAATATAAAGAGAACCTGTCCCAAGAAAGTAAGCGGATAAAACTAAAACTGATGAGTTATAGTCATGTAAGTGATATACACTTAAAAAGGGGGACAACATAAAGATTGAATGAGAATATTATTGTACATTCATAGGTGCGCTGGGACCGTGGTTTGTGAATGGGAATTTTTTTTATGTGGCTTGAACCACCAGCTGGTGTGTGCAGGCAGTCCATTGAATGAAGTGTATAGGGTACTGGCCTTACTATAATAATTTGTCTAAAGAAATGTGCTAATGATCTTTTTGGGCTTTTACTTTTTCAGAAACTACTGCAAATAGACGAATTAAAGGCAAAGCTTCTTTGCTTATTGGTAAGACTAAAACTTGACAACTGAGACATTGTATTTTGTTTCTTATTTTAAATATCATCATATTTTCCAATACAGTTCTCTGCAAATACATTGTTTTAAGGCAATTCATAAGGGCTGCTCTTTTTTATACAATTTGGTATATTATAGCATTGAAATATGTGCGACTATAACAAAAATTAGCACCTGACTCATGTAAAACATACTGTATATCATTTATTAAATACAACAATATGTCTTCTCATATTTTAATAAATAGAAGGTGTATTACTGGTGCATGTCTCTCTTTACTGTATTATATGATGATTTACATGATTTTTTTTTTATATATATATATATAACTTTATTGCCTATATATACTAATTAGAAATAATATCCTCCAATAGGCAGGGGACCTTTTACAATCACCGTGCCTGAAGGATGCCCTTGTGGTATGTATATATCATATCATCTGTAAATTAGAAATGTCAAAAAAATAGACTGTGTCATGTTATTTAGAACTATTGGTTGCTATGGGATCAGATCTGAACAATTACAAATCATTTGGACATTTGTCTAATAGTAAACACAGGTTTTTACTGATTTACAGATTTATCATGAAGGGTAATGAACATTATAATACATCTTCATGATATTTTAATCAAGATGAACCCCATGCAGATATAAGAAACAATATGTAATCCAGATATTCAGTCAATAAAATTCATAAATGTTTTTGACAGAGAGAGCTGCAGAATAGTAGAAAGTTAGTGACAAAGCTGTTGAGAAAAGTCAGGACTGCTAAGGTTGTCTTCTTCATCTCAATACTTCATGAACACAATGACAAATCTTTTGGCGGGTAAAAAAAGTATATAGATGTATCTGGAGTTTAACTCTTAGCGTGTCATAATTTATTCAAAGAAATATATGACGGTGTAAACAGTTTTGCTATTATTTGTGCTTTTTCAATGAATGTCTGTCATGTGGATATGAGTTGTTATGTGAACTGCTGTATTTCATTTCAGAATATTGCTCCGGACATATTACTTAATCTGAAAAAACTTTATTGTGAGGTAATTATTTCCTAGATATTATTATACTGTATTCAAAAATAGAAATATTAGGGAATTTTACAGCTCTGAAAAAATCCAACATGAATGATCGGGAATATTCCCCAAGCAAACCTGTATAATCAAATTGTTCATCGTGTAAGTAAAAATATGTGTGTCACTACTTCATACAATCTGTGATTTTATAAAACTGCTTTATACTGTGTGGGGGATTTTTTTTTTGTTAATGAAATAATTTATAGAGACAAATATCTTACCTTTCTAAGGCAACAGTGCTGAGGAATTGGCACTATGTGAGGTCTATTGATGATCTTCATGACCTGTGATAGTCTTCAGATTGATCTCTGTGTTCCTGTGGATCACCTTGGATCCTGAACCCAACCTGTACATGGGGCTTTTACTTCTACCCAAGTCAAAATTATGACTCCCTTTTGGTGGTAAAATGTATGTAAACCCAAAAATAAATGATTATATTGCATATTATATTTCAGCTCACCAGTCCTTAGATGTGATGACTGCAATAGTTTAAAAAAATATTCCTTTTATGTTCACCTGGTACTCCTATCAGTACACTTCCTGTTCTAGAGTGACAATTCTTTCCTACTATACTGTATATGTGGGGGAGAAGTGTTATCACTAGGGATGAGCCAAACACCCCTGGGTTCCGTTCGCACCAGAACCTGCAAACAGACCAAAAGTTTGTGTGAACTTTAGAACCCTGTTAAAGTCTATGGGACTCGAACGTTTGAAATCTAAAGTACTAATTTTAAAGGTTAACCCTCCTAGCGGTATCCCCGAGCGTGACTCGGGGTGGATTTTCAATATAAAAATCGGTAACCCTGAGTCACGCTCGGGGTGAATATGCAGAGCCTGCAGCGCGCGCTGGCTTACCTTTTATCCAGGCAGGGTACTGTACTTACCTTGTCCCTGGATCCAGAGATGCATCACCGCTGTCTGAGCGAGCGGCATCCTCGCTCGACTCACACAGTGCCTCCGTGTGCCGCCGATCTCTGGTGCCTGCGACGTAACGGCGCACGGGGGCGGATAATGGCGCCAAATTCAAAAAAGTAAACAAACACATTACATACAGTATACTGTAATCTTATAGATTACAGTACTGTATGTAAAAAATACACACCCCCCTTGTCCCTAGTGGTCTGCCCTGTGTCCCACATGTACTTTTATATAATAAAAACATTTTTTTTTGTGCCTGCAAACTGTAGATTGTCCATAGCAACCAAAAGTGTCCCTTTATGTCAAAAGTGATTTTAGAGCAGCTGGAAAACAGCGATAATAAATTATAATCATTTGCAGAATTGAGCGAAAGCGATTTGTGGGGAAATCCGTCATAACAATATAAAAGTAATGACAGCGACAATTCTGCAACTAAGCAAGTTTCAGTGTTTTTGATTTGATTACATTATTGAATAATTTTTATTATAATTACATTATTATTTGTTATAATTATATATAGTTATTTATTATATTATAATTTTATGATTTTGTGTTTCAAACTTTATCATACCCGGGATGTCATGTTTGGACAAATTTAAGTGAGTTATTCCTAAGAATTGCAGGCCTACAGTATAAAACGCCAAATTTCCATGCAAAAAATTGTACCGCTTTTGGTACGTAATTCCAGACAGAATCATACCGCCAGGGAGGTTAATATGCAAGTTATGTATAAATGCAAAAAAAGTTTTAAAAAACTGATGTTTTTTCAGGAGCAGTGATTTTAATAATGCTTAAAGTGAAACAATAAAATTCTTTTTTTATGAATGACTTTTCTCTGTATTGCTGGTATCCGACAATTCATTATAGCCACGCGTGATTTTAAATTACTTTTTTCCTTCAGAAATTACATTTTGTGCAGGGACAGTTTTAAGCACAGGAAACAAGCGCTACTTTACAGGCATACTATACACCCCCCTAGGTGTGAAATTTAAAGGAATATTTTTATTGTTTCACTTAAAGGAATTATTAAAATCACTGCTGCCAAAAAAAAAATAAGTTTTTAAAACTTTTTTTTGCATTGATACATGTCCCCTGGGGCAGGATCCAGGTCCCCAAACACTTTTTATTACAATAACTTGCATATTAGCCTTTAAAATTAGCACTTTAGATTTCAAACGTTCGAGTCCCATAGACTTTAACAGGGTTCTAAAGTTCACACGAACTTGCCGCAAACACCTCAAATAGTTTGCGTCGAACATGAGTTCTACTCGAACGCGAAGCTCATCCCTAGTTATCACGTTGTGCTGCTTCCTGCTGATCTAGACAACAAAACATTCCTCCCTCACCTTGCCTCCTTAGCATAAAGGGGAGATGTTCTGTAGTCCAAAATGTACACAGGAAGTTACACACTCACTGGATTTTTAGTAGATGAACAGGTATTTTGTTATGCTGTAAGCTTTTGTAAAGATGCAAATCAAGGAGAAATGTGAATGCATTTAAGAGAGGTGATAGATAGATAGATAGATAGATAGATAGATAGATAGATAGATAGATAGATAGATAGATAGATAGATAGATAGATAGATAGATAGATAGATAGATAGATAGATAGATAGATAGCAGAAAAAAAGTGGTCCATTGTGTCTGCCCGTTTTTCTTTCTTAGGCCTCGTACACACGAGCAGACAGATTTGTTCAAATCTGTCTGTCCGACAGATTTGAACAAATCTGTCTGCTGGGATTTTGGTTTGCTCGCGTGTACACACGAGCAAACCAAAATCCCCGCCAGCAGACAGCGCGCTGACGTGTCGGTGACGTGGCGGTGATGTTGACGCCGCCACGTCACCGCACCAGGAAGTAAAACACTTCCGCGCATGCGTCGAAACCATTCGGCGCGTGTGCGAGAAGACATGTCTGCTGGTTAGCATACTAACCAGCAGACATGTCGGGCGGACAGGTTCCCAGCTGACAGATTTCGGGGGGTTTTTTCATACACTTTTGTAGTGGAAAAATTTCCTCCATTCCTGAATAATATACACTGCTGGAATACACTGTAGAAATTGTATATGTTATATTACTTTTTTTATTTGAAATGTTTTCATTGAAAGAAAGCAAGAACCTCTGTGGCCAGGTTGGGTTAGCTTTAACATTGATTTACTTTATGTGTCGGATAAAATATGAATTTACATCCATTCTTTTCTGTTTTATAGTTAACGGACACAAGTGTAACTGATGCTGATGCTGCCGCTGCTGCCGCTGCTGGAGTGTCACAATTATTAGTAAGAACCTTTTATAATGTGAATGCAAAGTATTGTAAAGAATGGCAACCAATTATTAATCATTTCTGTGTTGGGAATGAGTTAAAATCTGACTGCTAGGCATAGCTACATTTTCTACATCCAGTTTGCTCTACTTGAAGCTTGGCAACTATACACTGTTCACATGTATTCAATTCCAAACCTGCCATGGCAAATGACAATAGCAGAATACATTTTTAAATCCTGAACATTTGCTAAATGTATTCCAAAAGGTCTTCAAAATATTTTACTATTGTAGCACTACCCCCAAAGGAGCTGCTAGTTTGTTGTGGGTATCTGTACTCTGATTATCAACCCCTTAAACTGCCTCAAACCCTCCCTTGGCACAACTGGTATTATTAAGGAATGTGGATCCTGACTGACTGACACAATTCTATCACACCACAGTAGGATTTATAAATAAACCATTACCTTTGTGTTGTAATGAGTCTAGGATAATGAATAGACAGCACACAGGTTTAAACTTAACCAAGAGAACTTTACTTTTCAGGCAACTAAAGTAAATAACAAAGTAAAACAGTTAGTGGACTGCTTAGAGGGCCCTGTAAGAGTCAATGGTTATGATAAATATATAACAGGTTTTACTATAGTACTTGATGTAGACCTGTGTAAGCACACGGTAAAGGGTTTCCTCCAGTGAGATATGTCTAATACTGAAGCACCTCTTCACCAGGCCTCACCCAGCTCTCACTAAAAAACAGCAAATCTGTGCAACCTAATACAGCCAAATGCTTTAGATAAACGAGTATATGTTTATATGTACATGAGCAACTGCCTCTTTCTGACAGGCAGTCTTTAAACCGTCAGTGTTACTAGGAAGGTTTGGTTGATCAGACCAAACCTCAATATGATCGTTTTCAACAATCTACAGATATACTCGGGTTGGCATTTGTTGGCGCGCAATGAGTAATTTGTAATCCAAATATTGTTGGAAAGGTGCCCCTCTCACCCAACCAGGCCTGGCCTCCCTGGATTGTTCTGTCAGCAAAAACTCAGACACTTGGTCCTTTCCGTCACTGACAGTTCCCAGTCTTCCACGCGGCCGTCACACACTGCTGATCGAACTGGTCACCAGATGCTCTTGGACACGGTCCGATCACTCCATCAGGAATCCCCTCACATGATGGGGCGATCCGCATAGGCAGGTATAGGCCCCAGGCTTCTCTGTTGCTAAATTAATTCCCCCTGTAAACAAAGAAATCAGAAGCAAAAATGATTTTATGACCTCCAATTACCGGTACTCCATTTCCTGTCTGGTACAGCCAGGGTCTGTGCTCCGTAGGTGGTGAAGGGCAGCACAGGGGAGACAGTGGGCTTTATTAGACCCCTAATGTCTCCATAATGAGTACCTGTCACCTGCCCAATGCTATTACATGATGGTTCATTACCTTTGATAGCAATCAAGTAAAAAAAATACATAAATAAAACAAAAAGATTTAAAAACAAAACTATAATAACATTTTAAAAACATATTGTCACCCCACACAAATGGGCAAATGCCCAGTGTGTTGGATGCATATGTAAACAGCGATCGCACTCCGTGTGACATATCACCACTAACATCATAATGAGTGCAATAATTCTAGCACAAGAGCGCCTGGTTAATGCTAAACTGATGAGCTCTAAAGGCTTTTAAAGCTTTACCTATGGAGATTTGTGGGTATCATATTGTTTTCTGATATCATGGTCACACTCAAATATCATATGACATAAAATATTGCAACTTTCATCATTTTGTTCTACAAGGTCTTTGCTTTCAGAAAAGATATAATGTTCTGGGGGTTTAACAAATTTTATTGCCTCAGATGATGAATTTTTTTGCATGTGTACAAAGCATGAATAAACTGCTCTAGAGCCAAACTAGTTACACAATGTTTATCAAACTTCTGAACAAGGTGTTTTTGATGATGTATTAGACAGATTGGCCCAGATTCGCAAACGATTTACGTCGGCGTATCAAAAGATACGCCGTCGTAAGTTCAAATGTGCGCCGTCTCATCTCTGCCCTGATTCACAAAGCGAGATACGTCGAAAAAAATAGCTTCAGCTGTCTGACGTAATTTGCCTACGCCGCTGTATCGTGGGCGCATAGTTACGCTAGACGCATTCGGCAATCCCATTTTAAATATGCAAATGAGTAAGATACTCCAATTCACGAACGTAGATGCGCCCGGTTGCTTCATATACGAGATTTGCGTAAGGCTTACCCCTCATATAGCAGGCGCAGGTAATGCAAAGGTATGGGCCAGGGAATGACGCCGTCAAATTTTACGTTGCGTACACCGTTTACGTAATACTACATGAATAGGGCTGTGCGTAGGTTATATTCACGTTGTAGGTATTGTGTCGACATATCTTAGGGAGTATATGCAACGTGATTCTGAGCATGCGGGCGCATGCCCAGTTCGACCGGCCATTCATTTGCATGGGGTCACGCTTAATTTAAATAGATGACGCCCACCTCCTTCCTACTTTGAATTAGGCGGGCTTACACCGGCCAATTTATGCTACGACGCCGCAACTTACGGAGCAAGTGCTTTGTGAATACAGCACTTACCTTTCTAAGTTACATCGGCGTAGCGTATATATGAGATGCGCTACGCCGGAATAAATATACGCCACCCTATGTGAATCTGGGCCATTGTCTCTGCAATTGGGAATGATTACTGTTTAGAAGAGTCCCCAACTGCAGTCACTTCTCGATCATCAGTCCCTAAACCCAATTGGCCAGACACCAAGGGCTGGTACACACGGAATCTGGTGCATCTTTCCACAGTAGTCAGAGTCTATATATTACATTATATTGCTTTTCTGCAATTTGCATATTGAGATTATATATATATATATATATATAAAACCCCTTTTCACCCATTTTAAAACAGGGAAAACTTGCATGTGCTTTGGAAAAACAGCTTGGATTTAAAGAAGGAGAACTGGTAAGAATATTTTCCAAAATGTATGTAAATGAATGTATATTCTTACACTTAATTCTTGAAACCACTTTAACAGGTTCTGTTGCAATTAGGCTATAGATAAAAAAAAGTCATGTACGTAAGCAATGTTTATTTTCTCAGGCTTTATAATAACTGCAATAACATATTCAGCGTAAAGTATAACTAAAGGCAAACAAATAGGCCACCGCCCCTATCTATAACTGGCCTTTGCATCAAGGAGCATATAGAAGGGCAATGCACATCAAACACAACCAAAGGAAATTACCAGCTTAACTCACCGACCAGTCTGAAAACAACTAAATTATTCTGTCTAAAAGTATGTGTTAAAATCAGGGGTTTAGTTTGCACATATATTCAAATACATGAGTAAGCGGCAGAGCCACTTCACAGCACCCCACTGTTATCTGCCATCCTAACTCTATGGGCTCCCTCAAGGCTCGCCTGCCATCTATCCATTATATTGCATGTGCTTTTACTGTGGAGGCTCTCAAAATGTTGTAGAATTAGGATTCTCTTGCTGTGGAAGGATTTACTGTCACTTCCTGTTTTGGTAAATCTCCCCTATGGGATAAAAATAAACAATACCACACTAGTACCCCAAAACTTTTTGCTATAATAAATATCAAATTAAAAAAAAAAATGTCTTCAGTTTAGGCCGATATGTATTCTCCTACATATTTCCTACATGATTGGTTTGTGCAAAAGTTATAGGGCCAGATTCAGGTACAATTACATTGGCGCATAGTATCAGAGATACACTACGCCGCCGTATTTTACCTGGCTCTACGACGAATTCATGTAGATTTTGGCCCGTAAGGTACGGCGGCGTAGTGTATTTCTCGCGGCGGAATCGAAATACGCGATTAGGGGGCGTGAAGCATTTAAATTAGGCGCGTCCCCATGGCGATCGAACTGCGCATGCTCCGTTCAGAAATTTCCTGCCGTGCATTGCGCGAAATAACGTTGTTACGTCATTTTTTGTTTGAGTAACGTCGTTTAACGACGGCCATACTTAACATGGGCTGTCTAATATTAGACCAGATAAAAGCTGGAATAACTTTACGTGGCAAAAAGATGACTAAAGATGCCGTAAGAGATTGCGAATGACGTTCGTAACTTCGTGGATCGTCGGAAAACGCTCATTTGCATACCCCGACGTGGAAAACAACGGGAACTCCACCCTGCGGCCGCAAATTTATTGCAGCGTAGATCCGAAGGCGTACGAACACGTAAGCCAGTCGTATTGAAGCCCGAAGCCGTCGTTTCATGGTTTGAGGATTCAGACCAATGAAACGACGCAAGTAATTTGAAAGTACTCCGGTCTAACGCGAGATAGACCGGAGTAAGGGCTCTGTGAATCTGGCCCATAGTGTCTACAAAATAGGATATAGATTTATGGCATTTTTATTTCTTTACATTTTTTACTACTAATGGCGGCGATCAGCAATTTTTGTTGAGACTGCGACATTGTGACAGACATATAGGACACTTTTGACAAATTTTTGGAACCATTCACATTTATACAGAGATCAGTGCTATAAAAAATGCATTGATTACTGTGCAAAAGTGACTGGCAGGAAAGGGGTTAACACTAGAGGGCGATCAAGGGGTTAAATGTGTGTTCTAGGGAGTGATTCTAACTGTGGGGGGAGGGGACTGACTGGGGGAGGTGATATGTACAAGGAACACACCATCAGTCTCCTCTCCCTGACAGTACGTGGATCTGTGTGTTATGTGTGTAAATTCCGATCGTCTGTGTGGAACTATGACAGAGAAAAAAACACGCATGTTCAGAATCAGGTCGACGCATTCTCGGAAGCATTGAACTTAATTTTTCTCGGCACGTCGTAGTGTTGTACTTCACTGCATTTTGGTCGGTCTGAATTTGAAGTAACAGTGCGTATGCAAGACAGCTTGAACGGAATTCCGTTGGAAAAATCCGCCAGAGTTTATCCCAAAGAAAATTCCAATCGTGTGTACGGGGCATAAAATGAAATCAAAATTTGCTGCCAAAATGAACACAGTCCCACACTCACCGCAAATGTTTGCCCCCGGCATACTTTAACAAACTTTATCTTATTGTCATAACACAACTTATACTGTGTTATGCCCCGTACACACGATCGGATTTTCCGATGGCCTGAAATCCAATGTAATTTTTCATCAGAATTCCGTTCAAGCTGTCTTGCATATACAGTAGGTGACCGCGATATTGTGTCAATCTCACTCCCTTTCTCAGCGAGATTGACCACCTACGAGCCCCATCGCAGGAGCCAGTGCCGAGCTGGCTTGCCGCGATGGAGACAAAGCCGTCATAGATGCGACGGGGATCCGACTTGGATTCCCGCCAAATCTACATGCGGCGTTTGGTATGAATCATGAGGGAGAACTCCACGCCAAATTTTAAATAAAAATCCAGCATGGGTTCCCTACCAGGCCCTTAGGTCTGCTATGGATTGTAAGGAGAACCCCCCCTACACCAAAAAAAAATGGCGTGGGGGTTCCCCCACAATTCATACCAGACCTGTATTCAAAGCACGCTGCCCGGCCGGCAGGAAAGGAGTGGGGGCGAGCGAGCGCCCCCCCTGAGCTGTACCAGGCCACATGCCCTCAACATTGGGGGGTCAGGTGCTCTAGGGAAGGGGGGCGCACTGTGGCCCCCCCACCCCAGAGCACCCTGTCCCCATGTTGATAAGGACAGGGCCTCTTCCCGACAACCCTGGCCGTTGGTTGTCGGGGTGTGCAGGCGGGAGGCTTATCAGAATCTGAGAGCCCCTTTTAACAAGAGGGCCCCCAGATACCTGCCCCCCACCCTAAGTGAATGAATATTGTACCCCTACCCATTCACCTGGAGGCAAAGTGTAAAAATAAACACAACACAGGGTTTTTAAAGTATTTTATTAGTCAGCTCCAGGGGGCCCCCCCTCTTCTTTAGCTCTTTTACCAGGGGGCCTTCTTCTTCCGCTCTCCAGGGGTCTTCTCCGCTCTCCGGGGGTCTTATCCACTCTCCGGGGGTCTTCTTCCATCTTCTTCACTTTGCGGGGGTCTTCTTCCTCTCTCCGGGGGTCTTCTCCGCTCTCCGGGGGTCTTCATCTGCTCTCCAGGGGGTCTTCTTCCGCTCTCCGGGGGTCTTCTTCCGCTCTCCGCTGTTGTCTCAGCGTTCTCCGGTGCCTTCTTCTTCAGGACTGGCCGCCACTATCTTTGTGTTAGCTTAATTACTAGCGGCGGCCAGTCCGCTCTTCTGTGATGCCTTCTTCTCTTCTTCTCTTCTCCAGATGTTGACTCGATGCTTATTCCCGCTGTTATGTCGGGCGTGGCTCCCAGCGACTTATATAGGCCTCTCTTATGACGTCACAGTCCCATCATGCTCTGGTACCTACCCACATGGGTAGGTACCACGTAGGTAGGTACCAGAGCATGATGGGACTGTGATGTCATAAGAGAGGCCTATATAAGTCGATGGGAGCCGCGCCCAGCATAACAGCAGGAAGAAGCGTCGAGTCAACATCTGGAGAAGAGATTAGAGCTAACACAAAGATAGCGGCGGCCAGTCCTGAAGAAGGCACCGGAGAGCGCCGAGTCAACAGCGGAGAGAGGAAGAAGACCCCCGGAGAGCAGAAGAAGATCCCCGGAGAGCGGAAGAAGACCCCCGCAGAGTGGAGAAGATGGAAGAAGACCCCCGCAGAGTGGAGAAGATGGAAGAAGACCCCAGCAGAGTGGAGAAGACCCCCCGACGAGTGGAGAAGACCCCCGGAGAGCGGAAGAAGAAGGCCCCCCTGGTAAAAGAGCTAAAGAAGAGGGGGTGGCCCCCCGGAGCTGACTAATAAAATACTTTAAAAACCCTGTGTTGTGTTTATTTTTACACTTTGCCTCCAGGTGAATGGATAGGGGTACAATGTACCCCATATTCATTCACTTAGGGTGGGGGGCCGGTATCTGGGGGCCCTCTTATTAAAGGAGGCTCTCAGATACCGATAAGCCCCCCGCCCGCAGACCCAGACAACTAACGGCCAGGGTTGTCAGGAAGAGGCCCTGTCCTTATCAACATGGGGACAGGGTGCTCTAGGGTGGGGGGGCCGCAGTGCGCCCCTCTTCCCCAGAGCACCTGACCCCCCCCCCATGTTGAGGGCTCGCTCACCCCCACTCCTTTCCTGACTGGCCAGGCAGCCTGCTTTGGATACGGGTCTGGTATGGATTGTTCTCCTTACAATCCATAGCAGACCTAAGGGCCTGGTATGCCTCCTGGGGGAGAACCCACGCCGGATTTTTATTTAAAATTTGGCGTGGAGTTCTCCCTCATGATTCATACCAAATGCTGCGTGTAGATTTGGTGGGAATCCATGTCGGATCCCAGTTGCATCTATGACGTGCTAGCTGGAATGTGCTTTTTCTATTCCAGCGAGTGTGAGATTTCGGCACTCTGTCGCCGAGAATCAGCGCGATGCTGTCGTGCTGAAAACGCCAAAATTCCAACCGTCCAAAATGTGGTGACGTAAAACACTACAAAGAGACAAAAAAAATTAATTTCAATGCCTCCGAGCATGCATCGACTTGATTCTGAGCATGCGTGGGTTTTTTCTCCATCAGAGTTGCAGAGAGACGATAGGAATTTCCTATTGTTTTTTTCTATCTGAAAAAAATAAAACTTGTTCTATTTCCAAACACTGATGGGAAAACATCCAATGGGGCCCCCACACGATCGGAATTTCTGATGAAAAAAAGTCCAACATACTTTTTTCATCGGAAATTCCGATCGTGTGTATGTGGCATTAAGAGCTTCAAGACAGAGCATGACTGCACTAACAATGCCAAGGTCAATGTGTTAATAAAATATTTCCAATAAAATCATAGCAATTTTGAAACCAACTAAAAAATACAGCAAATATGTAAAGCATTAAACACATTAAATAATGGGACTTCGTATTAACCTCTAAAACATTCTCTATGTGGGTTTAGGATTTCACTAATTGTTTGTTTCATTTTTTAAGGAAAATGCACTAAAAACCCTCAGTCGGGAAGCTCTGCAGGGACTGGTTGAGAAACTCCTCCTTCTTACTGGGGTAAATTGTTTTGTTGGTTCGTGATTTGTGTATAAATTCCTCATTCTGATACATACAGCTAATATTACATTCGGTGAACTGTACAGTGGGATTGAGCAGCCAGGAGACAAAGAAAACTTTTCATTTATTACATTCTCCAGAATAAAAATTCCACCAAACTACTTTACAGATTAAGAAAAAATATGTCTTGTAACCTCTTTATGAGGTTTGTTTACAGTTGCATAAATGTAAGAGTATAAAGACCTAAAACAATATTCCACACCTTAGTGTGTTAATTATCTTATCTTATCTTTATTATAGAAAGTCGGTTTGGTTAGCGATGTATTATGTCACCTGGTAAGTTTGAAATGCATTCCTTAGTATTCCTTAGTAAATATGGCTTTGTGCAATCAGCAAGTGGTTAAGTACAGTTTATCTAAAGCAACAGTATATGCTCAAAGACAGAGTTCACTAACAATGATAGCTTCATTGTTATTGAACGGTGAATAATTGTATCCAAACTTTATGTTCACTATTACATCCCACTATGCTTAAAGATCTACTTTGGTCTAACCAAATCCTCTCTATGTCTCATTAGAAATAATTTGATTGTGTTGCACAAAAGTAATCAAGTCTACAAAATAAGGGATAGATTCCTTTTTATTATTTTTTTTATTAGTAATGGCGGTGATCTGACTGTGACATTGCGGTGGACAGATTGAACACTTTTGATACTATTTTGGGACCATTGGACATTTATAAAGCGACCAAAGCTATAACAATGCTCTGATTACTGTGTAAATGTCACTGACAGGGAAGGGGTTAAACACTGGGGGGCGATCAAGGGCTTAAGTGTGTTCCCTCAATGTGTTCTAACTGTAGGGGGCATGAGCTCACTAGAACATGACAGATCACTGCTCTGATCACTGGGAGCAGTAGATCCCTGTCATGTTGCTAGGCAAAACAGGGAAATTTCTTGTTTACATAGACATCTCCCTCTTTTGCCTCTCTGGGCCATGATTGCAAGACACCGGTGGACATCCAGTTTTTTTGGTCTTTCATATATTTGAATGTTTTAGTAAAATTATTTCTAAAAAAATGTTTTCAAATCCAAAGATACTCAAGTTTCCAATCTCCTACTGAGGTCAATGTGAGACCTCTGCAATTGCGGGCCCAACGATTCACTGTTTGCTGTGCAAAATCCCCCATTGATATTAAAAAACAGACATTCAGTAGGTAGCAGGATTGCCTGTCAGTCACTGCTATACCCCCCCTTTGAAAAGTGACCCACTGCAGATTGCTTTTCAGAGGACACTATGCACGACCACCAGTATGAAAGACCCCTTATGTGTTTTGTTGTCTGCCTCTATTCAAAGGTTCTTGTCTTTATTAACCACTTCCATACCAGGCACTTACGCACCTTCCAACCCAAGCCAATTTTCATCTTTCATCGCTGTCGCACTTTGAATGACGCTGTACCCAAACAAAATTGGCGTACTTTTTTTCCCACAAGTAGAGCTTTCTTTTGGTGGTTTGATTTGATTTGATTTGATTACCTCTGTGTTTTTTATTTTTTGCGCAACAACTAATAAAAGACTGAAAGAAAAAGTTTATTTCTTTCTGTTAAATACGTTTTCTCTTTCAATCATGGGCACTGATATGGTGGCACTGATGGGCACCGATAAGGTGGCACTGATGGACACCAATGAGGTGGCACTGATGGGTACTTATGGGTGGCACAGATGGGCACGGATTGGCACTAAGGGGTGGCACTGATGGATACTGTGGGGTGGCACTGATGGACACTGAGGGGTGGCACTGATGGATCAATCTTGCCAGTCAGTGCCCATGTGTGGACACTGACTGGCATTTTTTTTAATGGCCTTTTTTGTTTACTGACTTTTTTTTATTGCCCTTCCCTGGTGGTCTAGTGTGGGCATCCGAGGGGGGGCTGCACTGATAAACAATCAGCGCGAACCCCCCCTGTCAGAAGAGCCGCCAATCGTCTCTCCTTTACTTGTGTCTGTCAGACGCGAGTGAGGAAGAGCCATCAACGGCTCTTCCTGTTTACATCGTGATCAGCCGTGATTGGACACGGCTGATCACATGGTAACGAGCCTCCGCTGGAGACTCGTTACCGAGATCGGAGATGCAGGGTGTCAGACTGACACCCCTCATCACCGATCACCATGCTGTGGTCCCTCACGGGCGTGCGCGACTTGAAATCCTGCAGGACGTCAATAAACGTCCAGTCAGGATTTCAGAACCACTTCCCGGACGTCCATCTGCGATTGACCGGGCGGGAAGTGGTTAAACAATAGTACCCGGTATTCTGAATTAAAGTGCTATTAAACGCAAAAGAAAACATTAATTTTATTGCAGCTTACCAATTCTTAGATGTGATGGCTGCATTAGTTTTCTTTTTTTAGAATTTCTTTCCTTTATTTTCTTTAGGTAATCCTGTTGTTTTTCAACAGAACAAGCTATCTTACAGATGTAGCAGTTAGAGAGTTGAGACAACCCATATAACACTGACAGGGGTGCATGCAATGATCACATTTTATGTATTTATGTAAAACCTTTATCCCTTTATCCCAAATGGAAAAAACAGTTTGCAGTAACTATGTATATTTTTGTACATTTTTAAAAAATCCTAATACATTTTCTATTTACTTAAATATGACCTACTGCTACTAAAGTCCCATTATGAGAGTTTTTTCTATTTATATATCTTATGGATTTGGAATATCATCAGCTACTATTTTCATTTTGATATCTATATTAACAGTCCAGATAGTACAAGCCTGACATGAAGCAATATGGTTTCTAGTTAATAGATAGTTAATGTTTATATCTTGTTTTTTCTTCCCAAGATCAACCCTTTGCCTGGCGGTATTGGTAAATGAATTAAGGCTGGAAACTACTTGCAGCATTAATATGCGTGTGGTAAGTTTATTATTATATATATTTTCTTAAATACATCTATCAGGATTTTACTTCAAGAAAATAAAAGAAAAGAAATGGACTTATAATAAAATCAGACATTTCATCTTAAGGGAACCTGTGAGGTCAGAAATATGGGGACTGACATTGCTGGCTTGGTATTTAAATTGCAGGTTCCTGAGCAGTCAAATACACCGGTTCCCTTTAAACTCATATCAGCAATGGCGGCTTCTGTACTGTTTACAGACAAAATGTAATGATATTTTATATTAGATGTTTTATATTAGGACGTCACTATCATCTAATTGTTCCCCTCAAACTGTAAAAAAAAATATATATTACTTAAAGACAAACTGTCACCAAATCCATTCAGGGCAAAGTGACAATGTCAGAGCAAAGGGACTTCCCAACACACTGATACTCACCTTGCCTCCCTCCACTTCTTCCTCCATCACAGCTGTCTCCACAATTCTCCATGTCAGACACTAGGGGGAGCAGTGACATCACTTCTCTGTAATGATAGACCCAAGCACTGTCACATCCCTCATACCCGAAGCACGGGGGATTTTCACTGGCTGGTAGCAGCTCTAGTGGGTGAGGGTAGGTGGAGTGATGACAAGGTACCGTATTTATCGGTGTATACTGCACTCTTTTTTCCCCTTAAAATCGATACTGTTGCAGCAGTGTTTGTTTTTGAATTAGGCGCCAAGCAGGGCAAAGCCAAGAGGAGCCGAGTGCCCCAGCCTAGAGCCGAGCTGAGCCGAGTGTACTGCGCACTCGACTAGGCTCGGCCATGCTTTGCTCCCCCCGCAGCCACGCGAGAGAAGCCAAGAGGAGCCAAACACACAGGGAATCCGGCTCCTCTAGGCTTGGCGCCTAATTCAAAAATGAAGGACCCTGCAGACGGACACCTGGACGCCAGGAAGCCGCAGACAGACACGTGGACGGACTCCGTGCAAGGAAGCCACAGATGGACACCAACAAGGCTAGACGGACCCCGCGCACGGCCGCAAACGAACGCCGGACAAGGCCGCCGATGGAGAAAAATGTATGTTTTTTTTTCCCTTAAACTACTTTTTTTCCTTAAATTGCCTTCCTAAGTTTAGGGTGCGCCGTTATACACCAGCGAGCGGTATACCCTGATAAATACGATAAGTATCAGTGCATTAGAGAGGTCATCTATCTCTTTACAGCAGAACTTTACCCCTGAACAAAGATTTTCCAGCATCCAGACTTTTTATTACAGAGACATACTGGGGGAGATTTACTAAAACTGGGACACACATAATCTGGTGCAGCTGTGCATAGTAACCACAATCAGCTTCTCATTTCAGTGTGTTTAATGAAAGGGGATCCCCACTTTCATGGCAAAAAAATAGCAAATAAAAAATAATATAGCATATATAGTTGTGACACAATTCATATGGTAATCGAATGTTACTAAAAATTACCTTTCCTTTTCAATCTGCAACACTGAAATGCTCTGTAAAATGCAATATGGCTACCTGGAGGTGGTCTGTACACAGATGGTGTACAAAACACCCCCCAGAAATATACTATCCCGCTGGTGTGAATGGATTTTGACCATCCCCTGCAACCAATATGTAATTTTTGGTGTGACACTCTCAAAAGGGAAATTACGTCTAAAAGGGATGCAGGCCATGCAGCCTTCCACCTTAGAGCCCTACGGGTGCAGCAGCTGATTGATATTTACAAAACCACTCCCATGGACACAGACACACAAACAATAATCTCCTTAGAATAACAAAAGGTAGGAATCTGCAACACAGTTTCTTAAAATCCCTGCAATGTAGATAGATCACCCAGAGGGGGATTTTTTGGGAAGATGAATGGAGCCAAATACAGGGCAATCTTGGAAGAACAGCCACTATGATTGTTATTATGGTGTAGGGAATCACTGGCACTAAAATAACATATCTGAATGATGGCTGTAGCTTTAGGCATCATTCAGATATCACCACTCAAACCCGAGGATGTCATATGACGTGCGGCGGGTGGGAAGCGGTTAATTGAACAAGCTGAAGTTAGAAGCTGATTGGCTACCATGCACAGCTTCACCAGATGTGCGCTCTCCAGTTTTAGTAAATCAACCCAATGTGACTGTTTTATTTCCAGGTTCTGACAATGTCTTTAAAACACTTTGTATTAGAATCTGCACTCATTGTTCTGCTAGTTTGTGAGATCAGTGCTAGGTACTATGCTGTCCAAAAATATATTTGTGATATAATCACAACAGAGGTAAAGCCAATGTTCACACTTCTTACAATCCAAATGTCTAAAAATGATGAGAGAGGTAGTGTGAGCAGTATTGGTGAGCAGACCTCATATTCAGCACATGGTAGCCCTTCCCTCCTTTTTCCAGACATTTGGATAGTCTTATTCTTCCACAATAGTCCTCTTTGTTGAGTACATCACACATTTGTGCTTACAGTTGCAAGAAGGCCTCCGATTTATGACATTGTGACATCAAGCCAGGGCAGGTTCCAAAGAAGGAGACATTAAGGGTTTTACTGGACTTGGGTGGGAACATTGCACCTGGGCAAACAAGTTGACCTACTCAATGAAAATCAGATTTGGTTTCTTATCAGGGTGGCACATAATATAAGAAAATGAATAATGCCTGGGAAATACCCCATGCTATGGAGGAGGAAGAGGAGACATCTGAAAGTAAAATGAAGAGAAGCGTGTACAGCAATTTAGATTATAAAAGAAAGGCAAGGGGAGGCACAAAGGCCTGGTAATTTCATAATATAGAGAAAGTGAACCAAATCTGATGAGTGAACGGAGATCAGATTAGGATTAGGAGAACCACAGCTGGGAATGAGTAGAACAGAGATGGAGGAGGGAGGAGGGTACTAAATATTCATGATTTTCTTCTTAAATCCCATCATTGATGCCACCAACATAAAGACTTTCAGTTTCCTGTTTTTTTTTAAGCTCCGATACACAACATATCCAACAAAAAATCACGCTTACTTAATAGGCAGAAAACCTGGGCCAAATGGTCAGTTTGGTGCTTTAATGTACAGCCTCCACTGTCTTTTCTGAGAAGTTATGTTATTGCAATGGAATCGTAACATAACAGTGCTGCACCGAGTTTTTGGAGAGTGACAATGAAGAGGGTTTTGGATTCAAAATTAATGAATTGCCAGAGGGGCAAATATTTCAATATTATCTCATATGAATAGATGCCGTGTTATAGGACTAAGGCCGCGTACACACGAGGGGATATGTCCGCTGAAAACGGTCCGATGGACCGTTTCAGCAGACATCTCCGCTCGTGTGTATGGGCTAGCGGACAGATTTCTCCACCCGACAGATTTCAAAGCAAGCTTTGAAATCTATCCGGTGGGAATCTGTCCGCCCGACATGTCTGCTGGTTAGTACACTTACCAGCAGACATGTCATCCCCCACCGCCGCCGCGCCGCTGCCGAATGGATTCGGCGCATGCACGGAAGTGTTTTACTTCCTGGTGCGGTGACGTGGCGGTGACGCGGTGGCGTCAACGTCACCGCCGCGTCACCGCCACGTCACCGTGCCGTCCGGCGGCGGGGAATTTGATCCGATGGTGTGTACACGCCATCGGATCAAACTCCCGATCGGACATATCCGATGGAAATGGTCCGCGGATCGTTTTCATCGGATATGTCCGATCGTGTGTACGCGGCCTAAGAGGTTCTTTCTCATAATTCATATTACTGACTGTATGTGTTGTTAACAAGACCTCCACTTTTAAATGCATTGAATTTAACCTCATTACTGATTAAAACACTTTAAATCTATATATCATCTATATATCTATATATTATTTTTGTTATGTTTTTTGTGTGCAGATAAGTGCATAAGATAAAATATTCTTAATGTTGCAGTACTCAATGCATTATATTTAGTTGTTTATTGATATGGCTCATTAAAATTTATTTTCTAGGTGCATTTTGGACTTCAAACGTAGCAAATAGGACAGCATGAATAAAAAAATACAAAAAATAAAATCAATATTTTTTTTCAGATTTTCTTATATTTTCTTTCTTTCATTTCCATGTGCCACAAAACTCTTAACTCTAACTTTATTCTCTAATTAATAAACTTTATTCAAATCAATAAATTGTGTGCAATTGTGTTATTTTTTACCCAGAATATTTAGAATATGATGTGTAAAGTATACAGTTTATTATTTGGGAAGGATAACTTCTAACTGGAACTTTCAGTATAAGGTATTGTACTTAGGAATGGGCTATCTGTTCGAATAAAAAAATAGCCAAACAGTGAACAATTTGGGGTGTTTGCGGCAAATTCGAAAAGCCACAAAACACCCTTTAAAAGTCTATGGGGGAGATCAAAAGTGCTATTTTTAAAGGTTAATATGCAAGTTATTTTCATAAAAAGTGTTTGGAGACCTGGGTCCTGCCCCAGGGGACATGTATCAATGCAAAAAAAAATGCTTAAAGTGAAAATATAAAAGTGAAATATTCCTTTAAATTTCGTACCTGGGGGTGTCTATAGTATGCCTGTAATGTAGCGCATGTTTGCCATGCTTAGAAAAGTCCCTACAGCAAAATGAGTAATTTAAAACTGATTGCGGCTATAATGAATTGCCAGGTCCCGACAAATTGCTAATTTTAAAGGCTTATATGCAACTTATTGTCATAAAAAGTGTTTGGGGACCTGGGTCCTGGGTCCTGCCCAGGGGACATGTATCAACGCAAAAAAAAGTTTTAAAAACTGCAGTTTTTTCAAGAGCAGTGATTTTATTAATGCTTAAAGTGAAACAAAAAAAGTTTTTCCTTTTAAATTTCGTACCTGGAGGGTGTCTATAGTAAAGCATGTTTCCTGTGCTCAGAAAAGTCTCTGCACAAAATGACATTTTTAATGGAAAAAAAAAAGTAATTTAAAACTACTCGTGGCTATAATGAATTGTCGGGTCCCAATAAAAGTAATTGAAAAACAAAAAAACAGCATGTGTTCCCCCTTAGTCCATTACCAGGCCCTTTGGTCTGGTATGAAGATTAAGGGGAACCCCCGAACCAAAAAAAAATTAAACATGAAAAAAAAAAGCGTGGGGGTCCCAACCAAATTGGTATGGATATTAACCACTTGCCCACCGCGCTGTAGACATTTTACTGCTACAGCACGGTGGAGTTATCTTGGGACGACGTCCTTGGGATGTCGTCGTGCACTTCCGCAATTGCGCATCCCCTGGGATGCGCTCGTGGAAGTGTCCCTGCTCGCCGGGTCTAGAAGACCCGGCGCATCACGGATCACGGTAAATTACCGCTGATAGCGGCCGTTTGCCACGTGATAGCGCCGTCAAATGACGGCGCGATCACTTGTAAACAAACCGGCGTCATTTGATGACGCTGGTTCCTCCCTCTTCTCTCTGTACCGTTCGGTACAGTGTAAGAGGAGAGGGGAGGGGGGAGCGGGTGGCAGCAGCAGTGCTGTGGTTGGATCTGTGACAAATGCAGTCACAGATCCATCCATACCAGCTCAGCCATCCCTGCCCCAGTACTCTGCAATACCCCAGTACCCTGCACAATACCCCAGTACCCTGCACAATACTCTGCAATACCCCAGTACCCTGCACAATACCCCAGTACCCTGCAATACCCCAGTACTCTGCAATACCCCAGTACTTTGCAATACCCCAATACCCTGCAATACCCCAATACCCTGCGCAATACTCTGCAATACCCCAATACCCTGCGCAATACTCTGCAATACCCTGCGCAATACTCTGCAATACCCCAATACCCTGCGCAATACTCTGCAATACCCCAATACTCTGCAATACCCCATGCAATACTCTGCAATACCCCGCGCAATACTCTGCAATACTCTGCAATACCCTGCGCAATACTCTGCAATACCCCAATACCCTGCGCGATACACTGCAATACCCCAATACCCTGCGCGATACTCTGCAATACCCCAATACCCTGCGCGATACTCTGCAATACCCCAATACTCTGCAATACCAATTTTTTAAAGCACCCCTTGTGCTTGCATATGAAAACAGTGTTCAAGCTACACATGTGAGGTATCTCTGCGAACGTTAGAGCAAGAGCAATCATTTTGGCCCTAGCCCTCCTCCGTAACTAAAAACATGTAACCAAGAAAAGTAATTAAAGCGTCGCCTATGGGGATTTTTAAGTAGCAACGTTTGGCACCATTCCATGAGTGTGCGCAATTTTGAAGTGTAACATGTTGGGTATATATTTACTCGGCGTAACATTATCTTTCACATTATGAAAAAAAATTGGGCTAACTTTACTGTTTTTTTTTTTTTTTTTTTAAGCATGCAATATAAAAAGTTGTTACGGCCGCCATTGTATTCTCTAGGGTCTTTGCTAAAAAAAGCATATATAATGTTTTGGGGTTCTATGTAATTTTCTAGCAAATAAATGATGATTTTTCCATGTAGGAGAGATGGTCCATTTTTGGTTTGGTGGTATTTTGGTTTGGTAGGCATGTTTGGTTCCACACTTGTATTTCTTTTTGATTTTTCAGTGCTCTTTTTTGCCAGACCAACTATAGGTAGGGGCATGGTCAGGTGATCACCTGCCCCTTATCTATTGATTAGCACTCCTGTGCTCCCATTTAGGAGACTTTAAAATTCATAGTCAGGACACTAACCCTTTTATGGATTTTAAGGGGAACCCTGCACCTATTCATACCAGACCTAAAGGGTCTGGTTATTGAATTTGGGGGGACCCCCGCACATTTTTTTTTCCCGAACTCCGAACCCTAACTTTCAGCAATTATTCAGGTTCGGGTCTGGGTTCGGGAAAAACCCAAAGTCCTTACCGAACCCGAACTTTACAGTTCGGGTTCGCTCAACTCTAATTATAATCACTTGCAGAATTAAGCGATAGCGATTTGTGGGGAAATTTGTCATAAAAAAAGTAATGACAGCGACAATTCTGCAACTGAGCAAATTTCAGTGATTTTGAGTTGATTACATTATTGAATAATTGTATTATAATTATATTATTATTTGTTGTAATTATTTATAATTATTTATTATATAATGATATATGATTTTGTTTTTTAAACTTTTTCATAGCCAAGATGTCTACTAGACTATTGTTCGGACAGATTTAAGTGAGTTATTCCTAAGGCCGCGTACACACGATCAGTCCATCCGAAGAGAACGGTCCAAAGGACCGTTTTCATCGGTTAACCGATGAAGCTGACTGATGGTCTGATGTGCCTACACACCATTGGTTAAAAAAACCATTGTGTCAGAACGCGTTGACGTAAAACACAACGACGTGCTGAAAAAAAACCTAATTTCAATGCTTTCGAGCATGCGTCGACTTGATTCTGATGCTTCTTGATGCTTTTTAACCAATGCTTTTGCATACTAATGATCGGTTTTGACCCATCGGTCAGGCAAGTTCTCTTTTTTTTTGACCGAAGGATAACTGACCGATGGGGCCCACACACGATTGGTTTGGACCGATAAAATTGGACCTTCAGTCCGTTTTCATCGGTTTGGACCGATCGTGTGTACACGGCCTAAGAATTATGGGCCTACAATGTAAAACCCCAAATTTCCTTGCAAAATAATGGTACTGCTTTCAGCACCTAAAATCTGAAATAATCATACCGCCAGGGAGGTTAAAAGGATTTTATAGGGGTAAATTGTATGCATTGTTTTTGTTTGTCTCGGTTTATTGTCTTTTTTTGTTTGTAAAATGAATTTTGCTATAATAAAGGAAAAAGGTGATTATAAAAAGAAACAGAAGATGGAGAAATTTACTCTGGTGCATAATGAGCTAGTGGATGCTCATTTTGATGTTGAAGATGAGCTCAAAATTATGTGTCTCAAAATGGCGGACATTGAGGACAGGGCTCGCAGGAACAACATCAAATATAGAGGGGTCCCTGAATCAATCAAGCCTGCAGAGCTTACAATGTACCTCCAGAAGCTTATGATCGCTGCTCTGTCATAGCAAAAATCCACTTTTACCATGTGAAAGACCAGTTGATGCGTTACGCTAGACAACAGCCTGCACTCCCTGACTCGTTTGCTGGTATTGCACTTTATGCTGATCTGTGGCAAGCTACACTGTCAGCGAGGCATAATTTAGTTTCTATTACAAAAATCCTGCGTAATCACAAAATCCTATACACATGGGGTTCCCAGCCAAATTGCTGCTGGAAATGCATAATGAATCACATGCATGCAAGGAATGGAGCTCCTCATAAAATGGTGACTTCTCCCTGTGAATGGTGAGGATGCAGACCCTGACCCCTTCCAGGATAGATGCAATAATCATTGCCAGAACAAGAGGGGTAGATAGGCAATTAATACCTATACCTGTACCTCCAGTGATACACCTACTTGTTTATTACCTTTCTCAGGCCTACAGATCCCTGGTGCCTTCGAACTTATGTGATGGCTCAAAAACCATCCGTTGTTTGGCTAAACCGAGAACTTGTCCCCCCACCTTAATTTACAGGATGATTCCCGTAACCTGTTTTATACAGCAAAAGTTACCTGACTGTTTCCAGTTGGTGCACAACCCAGTTTGGTTTATTTTTCATGTTCTTTCTTCCTTTTAGTTGACTGTTATGCCGTGTACACACGATAATTTTTCGAGTTCTAAAAAACAAAGTTTTTCAGGCTCTAAAAAAAAAAAGTTTTTTTTTTCACTTGATCATTAACTAGATGCCGACCGCCCGCCATCATATTACTGCCGGAATGCGGCTCTCCTGGGCGAGAGCCCGTAGCTCTACGTCAGCTACTTTGTGTGCCCGGCGTGTACGATCGCCGCCGGGCACACGCGATCGCTCGGTACAGAGCGAGGACCAGGAGCTATGTGTGTAAACACACAGCTCCCGGTCCTGTCAGCGGGGGAAACGCTGATCTTCTGTTCATTCAATGTATGAACAGAAGATCAGTGATTTCCCCTAGTGAGGCCACCCCCCCATACAGTTAGAACACACCCAGGAACACACTTAACCCCTTCCCTGCTACCTAGTGTTAACCCATTCACTGCCAATGGCATTTTTATAGTAATCCAATGCATTTTTATAGCATTGATTGCTAAAAAAATGCCAATGTTCCCAAAAATGTGTCAAAAGTGTCCGAAGTGTCCACCATAATGTCGCAGTACTGAAAAAAACGCTGATCGCCGCCATTACTATTAAAAAGATATATATATTAATAAAAAAACGATAAAACTACCCCCTATTTTGTAAACGCTATAACTTTTGCGCAAACCTATCAATAAACGCTAATTGCGATTTTTTTTACGAAAAATATGTAGAAGAATATGTATCGGCCTAAACTGAGTTAAAAAAAAATCATATATTTTTTGGGGATATTTATTATAGCAAAATGTAAAAAATATTGAATTTTTTTTAAAATTGCCACTCTACTTTTGTTTATAGCGCAAAAAATAAAAAACCGCAGAGATGATCAAATACCACCAAAGAAAGCTCTATTTGTGGGAAAAAAAGGACGCCAATTTTGTTTGGGAGCCACGTCACACGACTGTGCAATTGTCAGTTAAAGCGACACAGTGCCGAATCACAAAAAGTGCTCTGGTCATTGGGCAGCAATATGGTCCGGGGGTTAAGTGGTTAAAACAGCCTTGCCTACACACGATCGTGAAAAAAATATGCTCCAGCAAAGCGAGGTGAAGTACAACACGTATGACGGCACTATAAAGGGGAAGTTCCATTCGGATGACGCCACCCTTTGGGCTGCTTTAGCTGCTTTTGTGTTAGTAAAAAACGATTTGTGCTTTTCTGTCTGTTACAGTGTGATGAATGTGCTTACTCCATTACAAAGGGTAGTTTTATCAGAACGAGCGCTCCCGTCTCATAACTTGCTTCTGAGCATGTGCAGGTTTTTCATGTCGTTAAAGCCCACACAAGATGATTTTTTACAACCCTAAATAACAACAACGTTTAAAACATCGTGAAAAAATAGAGCATGTTCAAAAAAAAATTGGCCAGTTTTTCAGAACCCAAAAAATGCTGTGAAGCCCAACACACGATCATTTTAAATGACATTTTTAAAAAAACGTTGTTTTTTACAACCCGAAAAATGATCGTGTGTATGCGGCATAAAGGAAAATTTACCCCAGGTTATACACATATCCAGCAACAGAATGTTAACATGCTTCCTACCAAGTTCTACAAAAAAAAAAGAAAAGAAAGGAGGGCGCACCGACCTTGTGCATTACCACTTAAAAGTTTATTTATACAAGATAAAAAAGCAATGGTCCTACTCACAAACCAATCAGAAGTATGCGCTTTTTCGAAACAGCTGAGACTGGACCTCACGGCACCTGCCAGTCAAACCTTTGACATCAACATGGCTGACGCGTTTCTGGGGCGTACCCCTTTCCTCAAAGCCTAGGTGGTCCGTGGTAGCTCTCTCTTCCTGCATGTCATCCTTTATATGTGCATGTGTACACAGTGGTGCAACAAAACCAAACACTATTGGCCACTGGTTGACGGGTCCCGCCTTTCCTGCGGGGCTCCGCCTACTCTACTCATCACCTGAAGGAGATTGCACTAGTGCAGAGGGTCAGACCTTATTGAGGGGATCTATATATACAGTATAATGAGATCCCTGGGATCACTGGCTCTATATACCAATTGGCAATGCAGCCAGTTACAGCTCAGTATACCAGAACCTAGAGCCAATCTGGCTACATAAGGGCACAGAGATAAAACAGGTACAGACATTGCAATGTTCCCCACCTGACACCGTTCTGTACCCAAGGGATGGCCCGCATCCAGTCTATTCACCGCCGCTCTGTTGCTGTCCTGGGTGGATTACACCAGCGCTCATACATGCTGGAGCGCACGCCACCTTCAATCAGGAAGTGCGGGGCTCTTTTGCGTTCCACCCCGCACTTCCGGTTTCGCCGTACTCGCGCATGCGCGCGACTATGTACATCCACTGTATTGGATTCTCCAAGCGCAGGAAGTGCGGGTGTTTGCGTTCCACCTCGCACTTCCACTTTTGCAGTGCTCGCGCATGCGCGTGCGAATATGCGCGCGCGTTTCACTAGGTTATCCAGATCCAGGAAGTGCAGGTGTTTGCGTTCCACCTGCCACTTCCAGTTGGAACCAACTAGAGATTCGTGTCTGGAGCTCTGACAGTGAAGATACATTTGGACATTACTACAAGGGGCCAAACCCAGCTACCCAAATAAAGGAGTAAACAGAAATGACCATATACCCTGCACCACGTATGCACACCTGCACATACAAATACTAAAATGACAGCAGCCGTGTTGGAGTGTGTATATCCAGTGGGAGACAGTTAACATATCTATCTCCCAATATTGATATACAACCCATATAAACGATAAAACAGTATGTAAAGAAACAGTGTAAAAACTATATAAAATGTATAAAATACATAAAAAACATACATAAAAAAAGATTATATATTAAAAGCAATTAATAGAAACCATATATAGAGGAAACACACATCGTAAGGCATATATAGAAAGAAGGACCTAAATAGTCCAATCTATATAATTAATTAATTAAAAGCGTCCTAAATAAGTATCCTAAAATACAATACACTGGCAGTAGTAATAGTAGTATTATGCCAGGTAATTACATAGGAGTGTGTTTTTATATATACATACATATGACACATAGCGCAACGAGACCTATATAAAGGACTATTGCACATGATATAATATACATCTAAGGAGGTTGGTATCTGTGCACCAACATCCGCACAATACCACCCCTCCTTACACGGGACCCATGGGACAAATCTCATGGGACTGAAGAGAGAGAAGAGATTAATACCACTTACAAACCACACAATTTAGAAGTATCATAGAGTTACAACACTATCTGCTTGCCCAGTTTACCCATATTATCAATGAATGATTAAAATTAATTAATAGAAAAAATATATATTTTACTATCCTACTAGGATAGTAAAATATATATTTTTTCTATTAATTAATTTTAATCATTCATTCCTTTTTTAATAGATAGGCACACTAAGTAGTATAAAATAGAGTGTGGAACAAGTAGGTGAGTAGATGGATGGGTTCCAATCCATAGCGTAGGGCCCCCATATGATAATATGGGTAAACTGGGCAAGCAGATAGTGTTGTAACTCTATGATACTTCTAAATTGTGTGGTTTGTAAGTGGTATTAATCTCTTCTCTCTCTTCAGTCCCATGAGATTTGTCCCATGGGTCCCGTGTAAGGAGGGGTGGTATTGTGCGGATGTTGGTGCACAGATACCAACCTCCTTAGATGTATATTATATCATGTGCAATAGTCCTTTATATAGGTCTTGTTGCGCTATGTGTCATATGTATGTATATGTATACATGTGTGTATATGTACATATACGTATATATAAAAACACACTCCTATGTAATTACCTGGCATAATGCTACTATTACTACTGCCAGTGTATTGTATTTTAGGATACTTATTTAGGACGCTTTTAATTAATTAATTATATAGATTGGACTATTTAGGTCCTTCTTTCTATATATGCCTTACGATGTGTGTTTCCTCTATATATGGTTTCTATTAATTGCTTTTACATTGCTTTTAATATATAATCTTTTTTATGTATGTTTTTTATGTATTTTATACATTTTATATAGTTTTTACACTGTTTCTTTACATACTGTTTTATCGTTTATATGGGTTGTATATCAATATTGGGAGATAGATATGTTAACTGTCTCCCACTGGATATACACACTCCAACACGGCTGCTGTCATTTTAGTATTTGTATGTGCAGGTGTGCATACGTGGTGCAGGGTATATGGTCATTTCTGTTTACTCCTTTATTTGGGTAGCTGGGTTTGGCCCCTTGTAGTAATGTCCAAATGTATCTTCACTATCAGAGCTCCAGACACGACTCTCTAGTTGGTTCCAACCGGAAGTGGCAGGTGGAACGCAAACACCTGCACTTCCTGGATCTGGATAACCTAGTGAAACGCGCATGCATATTCGTGCGCACATCCGCGCGCATGCGCGAGCACTGCAAAAGTGGAAGTGCGAGGTGGAACGCAAACACCCGCACTTCCTGCGCTTGGAGAATCCAATACAGTGGATGTACATAGTCGCGCGCATGCGCGAGTACGGCGAAACCAGAAGTGCGGGGTGGAACGCAAAAGAGCCCCGCACTTCCTGATTAAAGGTGGCGTGCACTCCAGCATGTATGAGCGCTGGTGTAAGCCACCCAGGACAGCAACAGAGCGGCGGTGAATAGACTGGATGCGGGCCATCCCTTGGGTACAGAACGGTGTCAGGTGGGGAACATTGCAATGTCTGTACCTGTTTTATCTCTGTGCCCTTATGTAGCCAGATTGGCTCTAGGTTCTGGTATACTGGGCTGTATCTGGCTGCATTGCCAATTGGTATATAGAGCCAGTGATCCCAGGGATCTCATTATACTGTATATATAGATCCCCTCGATACGGTCTGACCCTCTGCACTAGTGCAATCTCCTTCAGGTGATGAGTAGAGTAGGCGGAGCCCCGCAGGAAAGGCGGGACCCGTCAACCAGTGGCCAATAGTGTTTGGTTTTGTTGCACCACTGTGTACACATGCACATATAAAGGATGACATGCAGGAAGAGAGAGCTACCACGGACCACCTAGGCTTTGAGGAAAGGGGTACGCCCCAGAAACGCGTCAGCCATGTTGATGTCAAAGGTTTGACTGGCAGGTGCCGTGAGGTCCAGTCTCAGCTGTTTCGAAAAAGCGCATACTTCTGATTGGTTTGTGAGTAGGACCATTGCTTTTTTATCTTGTATAAATAAACTTTTTTTTTTTGTTTCATTCTTTTTTATTTAAAGATTAGGAAAATACAGAACATGTATCACAGCAACAAGATTAGTGTACAATATATAGTATCACATTAAATGAACATGGAAGCAATCGTTAGAAAAACAAATATGACATGAGCATGGTACATGCTGCTAAGGACATAGTCAGCAGCAATTCAGCGAGACATCTAGACTGTGTACAGAGAGAAAGGTAGGGAAAAGAAAGGGAAAGACAAAGAAAAATGTACCGTGTCAAAATACAAATAACAAATAAACAACAGACTCAGTACGACAAGCATCGAGGGTGCAGAATGCAAGCTGTAGGTCGGTCAGGGAGGAGAAGAGAGAGAGGAAGAAAGTGGTCGGGCCTGAGAACAACACAATCATTCATCGGTTCTTGACCCAGAGGGTCCACAACTGCCAATGACGGTCAAAAACTCGTTTAGAGCCATGTTTATACGCCAGTAAATTTTCAAAAGCGAAATTTTGTTTTACCATATCAACTAGCTGTGACACGTTAGGAGATATGTTGGATTTCCATTTCCTGGTGATTAACAGCTTAGCAGCTAGTAGGATGTGGTGACAATTTTCCGGCAATCTGGGGGAAAGAGCTCTATACCTATGTTGAGTATTGCTAGGGCAGGAGAAGGTTGAGTAATGATCCCCGTAATTTCAGAAATTGTACAGAACACCTTGTTCCAAAAGCTGGTGAGGTGTCTACATGACCAGAAAATGTGCATGAGCTGGCCCACTCCCCCACAGCCTCTCCAACACAACGGAGAATGTGAAGCTATAAATTTAGATAATCTGTACGGAGTGAGGTACCAGCTCAGGGCAATTTTGTGGGCCAGTTCCCAATGATTTGCACATTTGAAAGCTTGATAAATGGCCTTAAAAGCCGACTGCCATTGATAGGTGGTAAAAGAGTCTCCCAGGTCTGTTTACCATTTCTGGTAAGGGGTGGATTTGTGGAAAGTAAGTTTGCTCTGTAACATGTTGTAGAATAGGGAAGTACCTTTGATTGAAGAAGGGGCTTCTATAAAGAAACGCCAACTTTGTTTATATAAAAGTATTTCAGGGGGGCAAGGGAATTTAGAAGATGAGAGAGTTGGAGATATAAATAATGGTCTGTAGCAGGAATGTGGAATTCGGACTGGATCTGAACAAAGGACTTGAGAGTATCAATATTTAATAACTGTTGGAGGGTTGAAATACCGTTCCTTTCCCAGGCTTGAAAGGATATATTAGGGATCATTAGTTCCACTACCCTAATCGGAATAGGTACAGATACTCCCTGTTCCTGGGGGGGTTTCATGGAGCAAAGTATTCTCCATGCCTCTAAAGAAGCCTGAGTGGGAAGAGGCAATTGGTTTAATGTTCTTGGCTTCCAAGCATCAGCTAGTAGTAGATTTTTTAGTGAGGGAGTAGAGCTGCAGTGTCTTTCGACATCTATCCAAAGTTTGTCTGGCGACAAAGAAAACCAACTCCTAAGCTGGGCTAGGTGAGTAGCTACCCAATAATCACGGAGATCAACCATTCCCATACCCCCAGCGTACCTATGTTTCAGAAGCTGGACATGTGAACATCTGGGTTTCATTTTTTGCCAGACAAAGTTTTTTAAGATTTTATTAAGCGCGACCAAATGTGTTTTTTTAATAGGCATAGGAAGTGTTCTAAAAAGGTATAGAATTTGGGGTAACATGAACATTTTAAAAGTAGCGAGACGGCCCGTCCACGAGAGTTCACATTTAGACATTTTCTGTGCATCCCTAGTTAGTTTTTCAATAAGGGGGGAATAGTTAATATCCGCTATTCACGTGACATCTGAAACTAAACGAATACCCAGGTAAGGAATCCCAGAGGTGCTCCACGTATAAGAAAATGAAGCTTGAAGTTTCTTTCGGAGGACAGGGTCTACCCCCAGATCTAACACCAAGGATTTTGTGTAGTTTACTTTGTAATAAGACAGGGCACTAAAAGTCATAAGGATATCATGGGCTGCTGCCAAGGAGGTATTTGGGTTAGTTAAAAAGATGATTATATCATCTGCGAACAGATTGATAACATGGGAGCTATTCTGAAACTGGAAGCCAGTGATCAATGGGGACATTCTAATTGCTTCTGCTAGGGGCTCGATTAGTAAGTTAAAGATAGATGGGGACAAAGGGCAACCCTGTCTGGTTCCATTCGAAATTGTAAAGGAGCGAGACAGGATGTTGGAGGTATACACTTTTGCAGAGGGCGTAGTGTATAGTGCCAGTATAGCGGATAGAATTGGCCCAGTGAATCCGAATTTCTGAAGAGTGTGGGTCATATACTGCCAATGAATATGGTCGAATGCCTTCTCCGCATCCAGGGATAGCAGCAGAGAAGGCACCCGACTCGCTCCAGCATGGTGAATCAGGCCCAACACTCTCCTGGTTGCGTCAGACGCCTGGCGTCCAGTGACGAAACCTGTTTGATCCGGTTTGATGAGGGTTGGGAGAATGGGAGTCAGTCTACGGGCGATAATCTTTGCATATAATTTGAGATCCGTATTTAATAACGAGATCGGCCTGTAATTAGCTGGTTGGGTAGAGTCCTTACCTGGTTTCGGTATAGTCACAATATAAGCCTGTAACATCTCTTCTGGAAAGGAGGCGGAGGCCATTGCAGCTGTGAACACTGAGGAGAGGTTAGGGGCAATAATGTCTTGAAAACGTTTGTAATAATCATTCGATAGGCCATCAGGCCCGGGCGATTTACCAACTGGCAAAGTGTGGATTGCCTTGTTAATCTCTTGGGGGGTTATAGGTGCGTTAAGCGCTTGTAACTGATCCTCTGTAAGAGTAGGTAGTTGTAACGAAGCCAGAAAGGATTGAATATCGGGGATATTAGGTTGCGGGGTGCTAGGGTCATCTTTCAGATTATATAGGGAACCATAATAGGAAGCAAAAGCGTCAGCAATTTCTTTGGGGTTAACGAGTTTTTGTTTTGAGTTTGGATCTATCAGATGCCCAATTTTAGTTTGTAGCTTTTTCGCTCTAAAGCGATTAGCAAGGAATTTGCCTGCCTTGTTGCCAGAGGAATAGTGTGCTAGTTTGAGGGCTCTGAGGTGTTTATCATGCCGTTCTATTAACAACAGACGGAGGTCTGTACGGAGTTTAGATAGGGCCATGCATGAGGATTGAGAGGGGTTAATCTTATTAGAGGATTCAAGGGTCCTTATATCTCTCAATAAGCTATCAAGCTGCAACGACCTCTGCCTCTTAATGCGTGAACACATCTGAATGAGAATTCCCCTTATGAAAGCTTTGTGAGTGCACCAAACAACAGAAGGGTTGGAGACTGATCTAGAGTTTAACTGAAAAAATTCCTGCAAATGTTTAGTAATGTCCATAACATTCTGTTCGGAATTGAAAAGTTGGGAGTTTACCCTCCAAACATATGCAGGGGTAGGTGTGTGTTTCTCCAGAATTGATATGGAGACCGGAGCGTGGTCCGACCACGTAATATCATGGATACTGGAGGAAGACACAGCTTGCAGAAGTATTTTGTCCACTAGGATCATATCGATCCGAGAATACGAGTTGTGGCGTACGGAGTGAAAAGTAAAGTCCCGTTCCTCGCCATGTTGGCACCTCCAGGCATCATAGAGGTCTTCCTTATGGAGCGTCGGTTGGAGTGCCAAAGGAAGGCGCTTCGGTTTAGAAGAGCTATCCAGACGAGGGTCGGCAGTGATGTTAAAGTCCCCGCAAACCACCAGCTGACCTCGCCTGATTTTCGAGAGTCTGCGGAATAATTTGTTTGCAAAGCGCAGCTGGTGAGTGTTGGGAGCGTAGGCACTTACAATTGTAAAGGGGCTGTTATTGATGTCGCACAAAAGTATTAGAAATCTGCCATCAGGATCCCGGATGAAATCATGGAGGGAAAATGCCACAGAGTTCTTAACTGCAATGAGGACCCCCTTTCGCTTTTGCGGTGCAGATGCGGTGAAGATGTGAGGAAATTGTTTATGATTTAGGGTTGGCAGGGCAGAGTCCAGAAAATGTGTTTCTTGCACACAAATCAGGTCACTCCCTAGTTTAAGAGATTCTCTCCAGAGAGATGCTCTTTTTGCAGGATGGTTGAGCCCCCTCACATTGAATGAAGTTATTTTAATTACCATACGGGCGGTAGGGTAGGAATGCTCACGTTACCTTTAGCCATCAAAAGTAGGTTGATATCCAGGCATGCAGGGGTTGCAGGAGAGCCAACGACCGGAGTGATGATTCGCCGACCGACCAAATCTTTTCCACAAATGTCAAAACGATGCTTTGAAACAAAACCAGAAAAAAAAAGAGAAAATAGCGAAAAAACAACAGTTAAGTAGTAAAAACATTGGCGATCCCAACTGGAATCTGAGTGCAAGGGAAATGCACCATAGTAGGAGGAGGGATATCGTGGTCATAGAAACCTAGCGGACCAGGAAAGGTGATCTCTATTCAAACTGGGTTGGTAGCCAGAGGCAGTTATGTCGTGCGGCTTTTTTGTTTGCGTTTGTGGGAAACGGTTTGCCACATCTCCTGAGCAACCAGTTTGGACGGAGGTGAACGAGATGACGGTTCTTGCTCGGGAAGGATGTCCCAGGAGCGGAGCAAAGCCAGACCTTCTTCTAAAGATGTTATCACAGAGGTGGTGTTGTTGTAGGTAACGGTAAGCTTTGTTGGAAAACCCCAGCGATAAATTATGTCGTGGTTCCTGAGGGCTTTAGTGATAGGCAGAAGTGATTTTCTTTTCTGCAGCGTGTATTGCGAAAGGTCTGCATACACTTGAAGCCGACAAAAAATCGCTCAGGGATTTGCGTTTTTTTACGAAAGTTCGCCATAAGCTGGTCTTTGACATGGTAAAAATGCACTCTCATTATTACGTCTCTCGGGATGTCATCCGAAAGGTAAGAGGGCTTTGGTAAGCGGTGTATTCGGTCGATTACCACTTCAGAGGCAGGAATTGCTGGTAAAACTGCATGAATCAGGTCACAGGCATATTGGTTAAGATGGGTGTTCAGGACAGTTTCAGGGACACCTCTAAGCTTCAAGTTATTTCTCCTTGAGCGGTCCTCAAGGTCTGCGACTTTGGCTCTGAGGGCCTCTAACTGGTCATCCTGCTCATTGTGTGCATCTATGAGGGAGTTGTGGGAAGTAGCAAATTCACCCATTTTGCTCTCCATTTTATCAACTCTCCCCCCCAATTCATGTACTTCAGCTTTGAAATCAGCTACACATTTTAGCATGTCAGTCTGTAATGATGCACGAAGAGATGTCAACATATCTTTTAGGATAGTCTCAGAGACAGGCTGAGCTGTGGCTGGGAAGGAGTTAAATGTATCGGACAGTTCCCTGGTTGTGTTAGCAGAGTTGCAACCGAGGCTTACCTCTATGGGGGATGAGCCAGCCGACAGCCTGGGTTTGGACTTAGCAGGGCTCTGCATGGATGGAGTAGATGCCGCTGGCGATCTGGGCTGAGAAGCCTTGGAAGCTCCGAGCGATGCAGGGCTCTGTGAGGAGCGTGATGAGCCGCTGGAGGAAGACGGCGAGCAGCCGCCGGCGCCATCTTGGGCATGCGTCTGCTCCACAGGGAGAAAGAAGTGCGGGAGCTTCTTGGTGCCGGCGGGATCTTTCTTTTTTCTTGCCATTGCGGAGGTCTCACCCTCCCGCTCAAGCCTTCAAGCTATGTGCCGATTGTCAGGGTCGCCTCTAGCCGTTGCTGTTCCTGGTCCTACGGAGGAGCTACGAGCTCATGCGGCCATCTAGCAGCGCGGTAGCCACGCCCCCCCTATAAATAAACTTTTAAGTGGTAATGCACAAGGTCGGTGCGCCCTCCTTTCTTTTCTTTTTTTTTTGTAGTTCTATGAGCACCCTTGGTTCTGTGGAGGGCTGCAAGACTTCAGACTTTGCTATAAGACTATACTGACTTACCCAGTTTGGCGATACACCAGAGCGCAGGAGAATTTTTTTGTGTCCTACCAAGTTCTACCACTAGATGGCAGCAGTTTCCTTTCCATTATTGGAATGAACCTTAACCACTTTAGCCCCGGACCATATTGCTGTCCAATGACCAGAGCACTTTTTGTGATTCGGCACTGCGTCGCTTTAACTGACAATTGCGCAGTCGTGCGACGTAGCTCCCAAACAAAATTGGCGTTCTTTTTTTCCCACAAATAGAGCTTTCTTTTGGTGGTATTTGATCATCTCTGCGGTTTTTATTTTTTGCGCTAGAAACAAAAATAGAGCGACAATTTTGAAAAAAATGCTATATATTTTACTTTTTGCTATAATAATTATCCCCCAAAAATATATAAAAAAAAAATTCTTCCTCAGTTTAGGCCGATACGTACACTTCTACATATTTTTTTGTTAAAAAAAACGCAATTAGCATTTATTGATTGGTTTGCGCAAAAGTTATAGCGTTTACAAAATAGGGGGTCGTTTTATGGCATTTTTATTAATATTTTTTTTTACTAGTAATGGCGGCGATCAGCATTTCTTTTCAGTACTGCGACATTATGGCAGGCACTTTGGACACTTTTGACACATTTTTGGGGCCATTGGCATTTTTATAGCGATCAATGCTATAAAAATGCATTGTATTACTATAAAAATGCCATTGGCAGTGAAGGGGTTAACACTAGGGGGCAGGGAACGGGTTAAGTGTGTTCATGGGTGTGTTCTAACTGTATGGGGGGGGTGGCCTCACTAGGAGAAATCACTGATCTTCTGTTCATACATTGTATGAACAGAAGATCAGCGTTTCGCCCGCTGACAGGAACGAGAGCTATGTGTTTACACACACAGCTCCCGTTCCCCGCTCTGTAACGAGCAATCGCGGGTGCCCGGCGGCGATCGTACCCACCGGGCACGTGCGCGGGACTCTGAGGTGAGCGGGGACGCGAGCGCGCTGCCTTCGGTGCTGCGCACGCGCCCCCTAGCGGCCGCTTTAAAGCGGACGTATAGCTACGGGCTCTCGCCCAGGAGTGCCACCGTCCCGCAGTAATATGACGGCGGGCGGTCGGCAAGCGGTTAAGATAATGTTACACAATGTGAGAGAATAAACCTATAAACGTAGAGCTCTATGGAAATCTGCTATGGGCATAAAATGTGGCATCCTGTGTGCACAAGAGATGCATTTCTCTAGCAGCAAACACCCATAGTGCACGCACAACAAATTCCCACAAGTATTCACTGTGAATGACAACAAAAATGGTGTATTAATTACTATTAGGGACGCTGTAACCTTTTCTTTATTACAGTACCATGTTGACCCCCGTGGACGCTTCATTATCTTGGTTGCTGAAATGAACCATATTACCTACACGCTAGTAAACCTATCAAAGGTGACCAGATTTTTAAAATGAAATCCGAGGAAATCAGCGACTCTCTGCCCAGTCGCCGCCCGCCTCACAGCCTCTCAAGTCTTACTCTTCGGGCCCTCGGCTACTACTGGATGGGGAGTGGAGGAAGATCACTTTGCCAGGAAAGGCAAGGAGATAGGCAGGTGGCTAGCTTGGATTTGAGCCAAGGCAGAAGAACATGCGAGCGAAGCTGAATGGGCATGCGCCCGAAACTGAATAAACATTCCCGCTGCTCTGACCAACACATGATCATCCGAAAGGGGCACAAATAATGGGAAAAATACAACCCCCCTATGCTAGTAGGCACGACGTAGCGGGGGGGTGTAATTCAGATTTTTTTTATTTTAATTCTGCACTGTCTATCTTTGAAATTGCCCCTGCCCCCTATTAAATCCAATCTGGGGACAAAATCAGGGACAGACTTGGTCCGGGGACAGTGTCCTCAATCAGGGGACTGTCCCCTGAAACTGGGGATGTCTGGTCACCCTACTATAAGCACCAAATGTTAAACCACTGAAATTTATCTGCAAGGTTGTAAATCTTGCTAAATTCATGCAAAAAAAGGAAACTTAATTATATGCAGGGATTTCCATATGGTTATGAACAGAGAACTTGATTCCTCCTCAGTGGCTCTTTAGGTCCTTTCTGCCATGAAGAAAGACTCTTTGACCCCTGGCCCTGCCTTAGAGCCACAGAGAGGGATTACACGTACCACTCTATGGTGCTCAAAAGCTATTCTAGAATTGATTTTTTTCTTACTGACATGCAAGCTTTTTAGAATGTGAACACAACTGATATCCACAATATCATGTGGTCGGACCATGCTCCAGGGACTATTGAGATTGTGGATACCAGTAAAACTTCCCACAAACCTCTGTGGTGCAACAACACGTAGAAGAGAAATTAAAAGAATACTTCCACTTCAATGCAAATGAAGAATGTTCTCCTTCAATGACATGGTGTGTGCATAAAGCATTTGCTAGGGGAACCCTTACCCAGATATTCCCCAGGGAAAAAAAATGTCACAGCTTCACAAGTCCACTTCAGAACTAGAGGCCCAACACAAGAATCCCAGCACCACTTTCCCCAGCATTTTGACCCATCTTAACCAATGTCGCAAAGAATTACGGCAAGAGCTTAGAGCAGACTATGATGTTTACTTCAAAGGGAAGAAACTCCTGGCTTCCCAAATTAAAAAAAACGCAAGCTAAAACCAATCTCACCCGCATTAAACACCACAGCTCCCATACCATACTTAACAACCCTAAAGACAAAGCCAATGCCTTTAGGGATTATTATGAATCCCTCTAAAACCTCAAAAATGACCTGCACACCCACCAACCCATTGACATAGAGATTGACAAATTCCTTCAAGGGGTTTGTCTGCCCTCTTTTGATGTAAACACACTTCAACAACTGAACTGCCCTATCACCTGCGCAGAAGTTGAGACAGTTATCAGATCCCTTCCCATGCATAAGTCACTAGGAGCAGACGGCTTCTCCGCTGAATACTATAAAGCATTCACCTCCCTCTTAGCCCCAAAACTAGTAGATGTTTTTAATGTGGCAGCTTCTTCTGGCTCCTTTCCAAAAGAAATGCTTCAGGCTATCATAGTTACACTACCCACACCGGGCAAGGACTTACCCCAAACACTTTAGGCCAATTTCACTACTGAATTTAGACTTAAAGATCTACGCCAAGATATTAGCCAACAGACTAATGGAAGTTACCCCTCCCTCATAGGCCTGGACCAAGTAGGCAGACAGACAAGCATCAGATGGGACCTTACACAAATTTCAGAATATCTGCCCGATTCACTCAGAAATCATGTCTCTCTATTCGTACCCCACAGCTTGAGTCTATACATCTAGCCTGCTTTCTGACCCCTTTACACTATCTAATGGCATGCACCAAGGCTGCCCATTCTCTCCAATTATTTCTAACTTATCATAGAACCACTAGCGGAAAGTATTAGATCCAACAAAACTATACAAGGTATCATGATCGGTTCCGAAAGCCACAAAATAGGCTTCTTTGCTGACGATATCATTCTGGCTTATTCTAACCCAGAGTCTTCCATCATAGAAATACAAAAGCTACTACACAAATTTGGACAGGTCTCCTTTTACAAAGTCAACATGAATAAATGTTTTGCCTTAAATATTAATGTACCTTTAGAGACCAAAAATCGCTTAAAAAATGATTCCCTTGCAACTGGGACTTTCCCTCAATTACTTACCTTGGTGTGCAGCTAACCTCCTCTTCCACTTCCAAGTATTCTTGCAACTATCCTCCATTGTTAACTAACCTTGAAGAAGAGCTGAACCAAATCGGTAAACTGCACCTAACCTGGATAGGGAGAATAGCCACATACCAAATGCAAATGTTGCCTGAACTGTTATATCACTTCAAAACTTTGCCCATTCCTATCCTCCATATCTGGGCGGGTAAAAAAAAAATAGAATTGCGTTAGCACAACTATATAAACCCAAACTCCTTGGTGGCTTAGGTCTCCCCAATGAAGAAAATATACTACCGAGTAGAGATTTTGGACCAAATGTGTTACTGGTTCTCTTGACAAACTGGCAATAGGTGGTTAGACATAGAACACAAAATCACCCCAGGACATAACCTCCCAACATTGGCAATTGTCGCCTGTATACACCATAGGCCAGAAACTCCTCCTTACCCTACAGTATAAGCCACTATTGCAGCATGGTCCCTCATGATACACCAGAAGTTTGCGGATACTCCCATGTTCAAACTAAAAACCCCACTAGCAGCATATGAATACCTAATCCTTAATCTTTTGACCTGGAAGAATAGAGGTGAACATTTCTCCACGTCTGAAAGAGGGGCTGGACAGATACCAATTGTTACAAATAAAACACTAAACACTAAACAGCCACCAATACATCTATGCCAATAGGACTACCTCAAATCCTATGGGACTACTTGATTACAAAGTATCCTGTGAAACACAAAAGGATATCCCTATTCTATAAATTTACTACTCCCCTATATATGCACGCTAAACTACCTAATATGATAAAATGAGAACAGGAAGTACAAAAATAATTCTCTTTACAACAATGGCATTTAGCTGTAAGATACCTATGCGCCTACATAAAATGGATCCAAATACCCCACCACTTTGCTGGCGAAATTGTCAATCTACAGGCAATCTAATACACATTCTGTGGAACTGCAGGGTGATAAAAACCTTCTGAAAAGGAAGTGTCTTCCCTTATTCAAGACATTACAAGTACCACAATTACATTAGACTCTGCACTCACACTTCTAAGCATTGGCATTGAAAAATTCTCCCCACTACTGAGGAAAGTGGTCGTACATATATTATTTGCAGCCCACATTTCCCTGGCAAAAGAATGGCTCTCTCATACATCTTCAAAATTTGAGGAAGTGATATGGGACCATATGCAGGACAATTACATTTACAATTATATAATAAATATACAATAATAAACCAATACTTTACAATGGAATAAATATTCAATAATAATCAATACTTTACAATGGATTTGAATGGTCGGGGGCCCTTTTTTATTGGTATTATACTGATTTACCAACTTATAATAAACATGTCCAGTTTATATATGTAGCGATACGCCCTCGGGGGGCGCTGGTTAATTTGGGATTGGCGTATTAAGTTACCCTTGTGAGTCGTCTAGGGGTGATTTCAGTGAGCAGAGCAATAAGAGAATGTCCAAACCTGCCGCTGAAGTTTTCTGAATGCTTTATTTCCTGGTCCAACACGACCAACATCAACATGAGGTAGAGAGGAAAGGTTGATGGAAGGAGATAACGTTGCATTATCAGGCTTGGATGAAAAAAAAGCAGTTCTGCCTTCTGCAATAGAACAGTTTGTCGCCACTCTAGCCAGAGTGGGTGAAGTGCCTCCGGACAGACTTCTGCAACAAGCCTGGCAGCCGGAATGTCACTTAAGGTTACTAGGAGGAAAAGTATCTCTCACTGACTTGGCTCTAGTTGAATTTGGTGTTTTTAGGATGAAGACCTCTGCCACAGGCCAATAAACTTTTACCATAAACTATCACATTAACTCAGCCATAACAGCTCGAGTTAACACTATGACCTGTTCAATATTTGTATAACTGTCCCTTTTCTTGAGAAAAGGACCAAACCACATAACAAGGGCCTCGACAATGCAAGGATTCTTCTTTTTTGCTGATCCACCCCTGGCTGCTGCTCCTATGCAGTTTTCATTTCTTATATGAGGGCTAGCTTGAGCCATATTAACATGTGACCAGCCAATAATATTTCATTTTTTTATTCAAATAAATTAACCAAATAACCTGTCAACTTTAAAGCGGATGGCCCCTTAAAAAAAAATATTAAAAGCCAGCAGCTACAAATACTGCAGCTGCTGACTTTTAATATTAGGACACTTACCTGTCCTGGCGTCCAGTGGCGTCCGCAGCAGAGGACAAGTGATCGCTCATCTCTCTGCTGCTCCCTCCTCCATCCACGGTGAGGGAACCAGAAAGTGAAGCGCTCCGGCTTCACTGCCCGGTTCCCTACGGCGCATGCGCGAGTCGCGATGCGCCCGCCGATTGGCTCCCGCTGTGTGCTGGGAGCCGAGTGTTCCCAGCACACAACGGGAAAAACCCGTCTTTTGCCCGAGACTGCGGGCCGGAAGTGGGTGCAAATACCTGTCTTTAGACAGGTATCTGCACTTCCCTCCCCCCTGAAAGGTGTCAAATGTGACACCGGAGGGGGGGAGGGTTCCGATCAGCGGAACTTCACTTTAGGGTGGAGATCCACTTTAACATGTAGTCTGCTCCGGCCTCATAGGTGGGCAGAGCACATTATTTTGCCCCTCCCTTTTCCCTTCTAGAGTTAATGCTCAATACATAATGAAAAAACTACTGGCATACAAATAAAAAAGAGCTCCAGCTTTTAACAGATAATGGGAAATTTGGAGAACTTCACAATATGCCGCTCCACATTTGTGACTTTTGATTTGATTTATGTTTACTCTTTACTGAAACCTATTACATACACCCAGTCATCAAGTGGTAAGATCAAATAATAGGGGTGGTCATTCTAGGAGTTTCTTTACAACTACTATGAATACATAACCACTCCTCGACCAGCATATGTGTCATACTCAGCATTAAGAGTATTTCATTGTTTATATACAGTACTTGTTTATCAAAACTGCAGGTACCAAACTTACTGTGCCCTATCTCAACAAGGTCCAAGGAGGGCTCTTTTCTACTTGTACCTATTGAGAGCCTGCTCACAGTGTGTACCCAGTTTGGGTTGACAGGCTTTACCTCCCGTTGAGGTTGTGATCTGTATTAATATACAGTAGGTGGCCCACACGATAACGTCATTTTTCACATTTATAAGTTTGATATTTGATACACAATTTGTATATGTATTGTGATGTATACAATGCTTTATAATGATACGAGTAAGCTGTAAAACTCAATAAAAATCTAGGGTTAAAATAATAATAATAATAAAAAATATACTAATAAAAATAATAATAAACCTTTCACACAGTAAGCCCCCATTCACATGCAAGAGTCCAAATAGCATGACATGTCACACCCCATTGTCAGAAATTCAATCTTTCAAATAGCAGTAACTTTGAAAAAGGTTCCTGCACTACTTTTTGCCAATTTCATTGTGACTTGCATAGACTTCTGTTGGATTCAATCACAAGCCACAATGAAGTTGGCAGTACAATTTGACATTGCACTGAAGTAGCACGATATCAAAGCCTTGCTGGCATGTACAGTGCTATAAGTTTAACACTTTGAACATGCTTAATCAAAGGAAAAGCTTAAAATGAATGATCTTATTTAACCTCCCTTGATTATTTCAGATTTTAGATGCTGAAAGCGGTACCATTATTTTGCATGAAAATTTGGCGTTTTACAATGTAGGCTTTACATTTTTAAGAATAACTCACTTAAATCTGTCCAAACCACAGTCTAGTTGACATCTCGGGTATGATAAAGTTTGAAACACAAAATCATAAATTATAATATAATAAATAATAACAAATAATAATAATACTTGTATTCAATACATTTTAGTAAATAATATAATCAAAAACACAGATTTTGTTTTGGGTCAAACAAGGATGCAATATAAGTAGTCATATTGCTTCAGTAAACGTCTTGGGTATAGAACATTTTAAAGCATGTTACAGCACAGAGTCTAACCTCACAATCAGGATGATAGAACCTGGTTTCTTTTCTTATTTTCCTTCCAGTGTCGTCACGCTCATAGCAGCAAACCACACACATCCTTGTGGGTGCTGTCTTCTTTTCTGTTGGTGGAATGTGGTCCATAAAGTGATGACCAGTCAGGCGTTCTGGGTTTACTATGCCAACAGCACAATGTCCAGATCTGTTTACAGCCGTTGGCGCTTGAGAAATATAAGTTTGGCACATGGGAGTTTTAACATGGGAGTATCAGCAAACTTTTGGTGTATCATGAAGGACCATGCTGCAATAGTGGCTTGTACTGTAGGGTAAGGAGCAGTTTCTGGCCTATGGTGTATACAGGCGGCGATTGCCAATGCTGGGAGGCTGTGTCCTGGGGTGATTTTGTGTTCTATGTCCGACCACCTATTGCCAGTTTGGCAAGAGAATCAGTAAAACATTTGGTCCAAAATCTCTGCTTTGCAGTATATTTGTGCATTGGGGAAACCTAAGCCACCAAGGTGTTTGGGTTTATATAGTTGTTCTAATGCAATTCTAGTTTTTTTACCCATCCAGATATATTTCTTATAGCTCATAGCAGCAAGCCACACACATCCTTGTGGGTGCTGTCTTCTTTTCTGTTGGTGGAATGTGGTCCATAAAGTGACGACCAGTCAGGTGTTTCAGGTTCACAACACCAGCAGCCTGACGTCCAGATCTGTTTACAGCCAATGGCATTTGGTGCTTGAGAAATATGGGTTTGACAACCTTCCAATCAAAGTCCGCATGAGCTACAGGCCTGTCACTCTTTTTTTTTTTTTCAGGAGAATGAATGCATTACACATGCACTGTTCAAGAAGAACTGAAGATTTTCCTCATCGCAGGATAAAAGATCATGGCCTGGTCAGCTCTGTCCACACCTCCCATGGTATTGTTGTAATCCATCATGGCCTGTGGCTTCATTATGTCTTTTCCACCTTTGGTTTGTACCATGACAGTAGAGGTGTTGTGAATGGTACTTATTAGGCACACATCTTTTTTGTCTAGCCATCTCAGTGCCATAATTTTTCCTTTCTGCCAGGCAACTATTTCTCCTGCCTTGAGCTTTTTATTGCCAAAGGTTGGTGGCATCTCATGCCGGTTAGCCCTAACGGTCCCATATGCATCCGTCTTGTTGAGTAGAAGGAACTCATAGAGTTCTGGGGACATGTAAAAAAATTCTGTGGTGATACAGTAGCCCTGATTCAGCAATGGATCAATCAAAGAAAGAACCAAAGCGGTTGCAATTCCAAAACTGTTGAATTGTTCGCTGAATTTGATCTCTTTCCTGGTGTACAGGACCAAATTCCAAATGTACCCAGTGCTGGATTCACACAGCATAAGGGATTTTATGCCAAATCAAGCTCACTTTGATGTGATAAACTGTATCCAACTGAGTCTTACTTTGTAGGCCATTAGACTTTTGGCAAAACGTATGTCTCTGTCTGGAACATAGGTCTGCTGGATATTCTTCAGAATTATTTGATAAATCTCCAATTTTTTTTTTCAGTTTTGGAGCTGGATGAGAACTCTCATCAAAATCTTCATTATTTGCAAAGTGCAAGTATTTCATTATGAGAGAAAATTTGTATTCCGACATAACTGTGCCAAAAAGTGGCTAGTAACTTGTTGGTGGTCCAATATCTCTTCTGCAGGGGTTTCCCCACCACTCCCTAAAGAATAATCAGGCCCATAAACTTCCAGCTGTCCTCTTTGGTGACTGGTCCCCACTTTCTGCTCCTGGAAATCCTCTGATGGGTAGCAGCTTGTTGCTCCTGGTACCGATTTGTCTCCATAACATTTTTTCAATTACCTGATCGGTCAAAAAGAGTTGGAGGTATGCCAAGAGGTTGTCATCCTCAACATTCACTTTGATCCCAGGTGCTCCAGTAAACGGGAATCTTGGGGGCGCTACATGCTCCGTACCACAGTCAGTCAATCAAGCACCAAGACCGCACATCGCTTTAGGATCATCGCTAAAATCGCTTTCTGCTTCTGATGATGAACTTCCCCAGAGGAATTTTTTCCCCAGCTGGAGCACATTGGATCATGGCTTTGCTGGGGGTTTTTCGCCTTCCTCTGGATCAACTGCCTCACAACCCAACACACAAGTACTCATCTACCACCAAGAGGGGACGCAACCACCCTGGGTAGGGGGTGAGTGTGGCCAATGGAACTTCCCCCCAAGTTTCATCTGCCCTCACTCCCCCACACCCTGCGTACTGGTAATACCCCCTGCCCCCAACTGCACTCGTTCATCTACAAGTCGCTATCACTCAACTGTGCAAGTGATTCTGCATCACTGTTTCTGTCTTCCAGCAGGTCATATACCGCTTTTGAGGTGGAGGCATGCTTTTTTAATATTATGGTTACTGTGCAGTTTACAGACACAAAGTACAGTAAAATTGCAGACAATGGCACTGGGGGGCAATCTAAGGTCACTTTATTTTATTTTGTATTGTAATCCAGTAGGATTACATTGTATCAGTATGTTTGTGCTTTATACTTTTGAATTTGCCACGAATCTCCAGCAAACTCAGGCAACTGCCTGACTCGTAATCCAACCATCCTGAGTGGGTAAAGGCAGAGGATCACCTTGGACATGTCCTGATGGCAGTACAAGCCGCCAGCACCCCACCACCTCACCGACAATTACAGCACAGCTGCCATGCATTCAGCCCAAAATAGTGCCAGCTCCGGGATCGGCCGTGCCACAGTCCCCAGCTCCCAGCCTGAGGGGACACAGTTAATCACTCCCCATCAAGGAAACTCCCCTGCCACGGTCTCCAGGGAGGACATGGACATGATGCCAGAACAAGGAGACCCCCTCCTCAGCACAACCGACTGACAGAGGTAAGAGGCTGGCTTCCTCTCCTGTTCTCTCTCTCTCTCTCTGCAAATGCCCTCAACCTAAAAAGCAATTTTGGCTAACACCACAAATAGAGCCTGTGATGAGACCCTTGCTCGCTCGGTTCTGCTCTCCCGACACTCCTCTGCTTCTATTGGATCAGATTGCCGATTGCAACGTCTGATGGTCCAGTCATCCAAGGTTCCGGGATCCGAACTACAGCTATGTGCTGTTCGAACCCATTAAGAACACACACCAGGCAGGCTGTATGTATGTTCAAACATGACCCTCTTTTTTTCAATATTCATTCTTTATTTATTTTAATACCATACAAATTGTCAGTTGTTCTTTTAAAAAACGAGAAAACATTGTTCCTTATAGATATAACACATATTTTAAGCACTGGTAAACAATATCATATAGATCTTAATTTACTATACTGGGAGGTAGATAATTTGTTACTTAAGGAGGCATCCGGACTGTTAGTTCTATCTAATATTACCATTTTTTGCTCTTTAGCCACTCTCTGTTTAGTTGTTCTCAGCTATCGTTTTTATCCTCTCGGGGGGAAACACCCTTTTTCTCCAGCCATGGTTTCCACATTTCCTCAAAGTCCCTAAGGTTTCCTCTTTTTATATAGACTGCTCTTTCTTTACATATGGACTCATTTATTGCCCTAATCCATTCACTTACTGTCGGCGGTGAAGTTGCTTGCCACCTCATAGCTATTAATTTTCAAGCTTGGAATAGGCATCTTAACCACTTGCTTACTGGGCACTTACACCCCCCTCCTGCCCAGGTGAAATTTCAGCTTCCGGCACTGCGTCGCTTTAACTGACAATTGCGCGGTCGTGCGACGTGGCTCCCAAACAAAATTTACGTCCTTTTTTCCCCACAAGTAGAGCTTTCTTTTGGTGGTATTTGATCGCCTGTGCGATTTTTATTTTTTGCGCTATAAACAAAAAAGAGCGACAATTTTGAAGAAAAATACAATATTTTTTACTTGTTGCTATAATAAATATCCCAATTAAAAAAAAAAAACACATTTTTTTTTCTCAGTTTAGGGCGATACGTATTCTTCTACATATTTTTGGTAAAAAAAAAAAAAAAAAAAAATCGCAATAAGCGACTGGTTTGCGCAAAAGTTATAGCGCTTACAAAATAGGGGAGAGAATTATTATTTTTTATTATTTTTTTTTTACTAGAAATGGCGGCGATCTGCGATTTTTATTTTTACTGCGACGTTATGGCGGACACATCGGACACTTTTGACACATTTTTGGCGCCATTCACATTTATACTGCGATCAGTGCTATAAATATGCACTAATTACAGTATAAATGTGACTGGCATTGAAGGGGTTAACACTAGGGGGTGAGGAAGGGGTTAAATGTGTATGCTAGGTGTGTTCTAACTGTAGGGGGAGGGGGGGGTGACTGGGGGGGTGACCGATCTGTGTCCCTATGTAGGAAGGAACACAGATCGGGCTCCTCCCTTCCAGAGACAGGACATTGTCTCTGTGTCAGCCGGCAATGAGAGATGATCTATGAGAGATCATCTCTCATTCGCCCACAGATCGCATTGCAAACGGCCGCTCTGATTGGCCGTTTGCCGCGATCTGTGATTGGCCGTGTCCAAGGGACACGGACAACACAGGGCTTCCCCGCAGCGCGCTGTACAGCGCGCGCTGGGAACGCCAGAAAGACATGCCGTCAAATGACGGCATGTTGGATATTGAGGTCCGCGCTGTTGCCGTCATCCGACGGTAGCGCGGGCCTCAAGTGGTTAATATTACAACTGTGGTATTTCTTTTCTCCCTCCGTTCCTGCCTATAACCAAGTATACACAGTGTGGCCTCCATCTCCAGCGGGATTCCAAATGTGTCTCTCAGGGTGTCAAGCACACCCTCTCAGTAGCAAGCCAGCTTTGGGCAGCGCCACACCATGTGTACTAGGTCTCCATGCCCCTGGCATCTAGGACACTTATCATCTAGTCTTTTACCAAATTTAAATAGTCGCTTAGGCGTATAATAAGCTCTATTTATCAGCATCAAGTGGGAGATTTTCTGAGGAGGTGAAAGTGAAACCTTTGATCCCATCTCTAGTATTCTCTTCCACTGTTCTTGTGATATTTCCCCTATATCTTCCTCCCAACTTTCTCTTACTTTGAGCAGGTGTGTCCCTGTATTCATCTTTCTGGTTATCTGTGTGTATATTTCAGATATGAGACCCTAACTTTTGAAATAGGGGCATTTTATTCCACACTAATTTTTGTGTCCTAAACTGGGCTTCAAGAGCATGTCCTACCTGGAAATAGGTAAAGAATGAGTGTTGCGGGATAAAAAAACTCCTCCCTAAAGTCCTGGAATTTTCTATAGGTATCTCCCTTATACAGGTGTATCAGCCTTTTTATACCGCATCTTTCCCATTCCCCCACCTTTCCTATCTGTAATATTTCATGTAGCTTAGAGTTATTCCACAGGGGGGTATACTCAGTAAACCCAGTGTAGCCCATTAGCTTCTTAACTTTTTCCCATATTTTAATTATCATTTTAATTGTCGGAGTCCTATATCTAAAGGAGTCTGCTTCTAGTACTTCGATAACCGAGTCGTGTGGGGCCCCAGTCAGCATTACTCTCCCACTAGGGGTCTCCCCTCCAAGGGTATTGCATCCCATTAGTTGTTGCAGTTGTGCCGATAGGAAATAGTCCTCAGGTTGAGGGACAGCCAGTCTCCCTTCCAGTACCGGAAGCTGCAATGTCCGTAATCGAATACTGGGTTGTCCCCCTTTCCTTATTAATTCTCTAAAAAGCATGTCAATTTTATTGAACCATTTTCTACCAACCCAGACCAGACTATTATGCATTATATACAACAATTGTGGCTGCCAGATCATCTTGATTAAGCTGCATCTGCCAGCCACTGATAACGGGAGCCGTTTCCAGATACCAATTTTTTGTTTAAATTTAACCAATAGGGGAATTAGGTTTTTATCTATGTATTGTTTGGGATCTTTCGTTACCCGTATCCCTAGATATTTCAATGTATCCACCACCTTCAATTGTGGTATTCCCACTACCCCAGCTTCTCCAATTGGATCTACCGGTAGCAGCTCTGATTTTCCCCAATTTATCTCAAGACCCGTAAAGCTACCAAATTCCTCCACTTTATTCATTGCTCTTACCAGAGAATGTTCCGTGTCACCCAAGTAGAGGAGAATATCATCGGCATAAAGCACGATTCTTTCATCTCCCATCATCCTTTGGAATCCAACTATCTCAGTGCTTGACCTTATAGCAATCGCTAATGGTTCCATCGCTAGGGCGAAGAGCAGGGGCGACAAAGGGCACCCCTGTCTCGTCCCCCTCTCTAATAGGATCTTTTTTGAAAATTCATTGTTAACTCTAATTTTGGTCCTAGGGCTATCATAAAGCATTTTTATCCAGCCGGTAAATTTCGGGCCAAATACGAACTTTCCCAGCACCCTCCAAATATATCCCCATTCTACACTGTAAAATGCTTTTGTCACATCTAATGACAATACGGCTCTCGTTCCCTCTGACTCTGTCGGGGTTTATAAATTTAAGAAGGTCCTTCTTATATTCATCTATTGGCTATTAATCCCGTTTGATCTGGATGAATCAGTTTTGTGATCAATCTATTAAGCCTCGCTGCCAAAACTTTGGCCACTATTTTGGCGTCCGAGCACAGAAGGGAAATTGGTCTGTATGAAGCCGGGTCTAAGGGGTCCTTGCCATCTTTTAATATAAGTATTATGGTTGCCTCTAACATTGACACTGGGAGTCTCCCCTCCATGGCTGCTCCATTCAGTGCTTCTAACAGCTCAGGTAATAATATTTCTTCGTAGTATTTATACATTTCTGTCGGGAGTCCATCTAGACCGGGCAACATTTGATTTTCCATATCAGCCACTGCTTGCTGGATTTCTATAAGTGATATTGGGTTTTCCAACTCATCTCTTTCTGCTTGTGTGATAGATGGGATGTCTAACCTCCCCAGGAACTCCTCCATCTCTACTTCCATCCCCACCTTCTGTGCGGTAAACAGATTTTCGTAATATCCCTGAAAGGTCTGCACTATCTCTACTGTGTCTGCTGTTGTTACTCCTCCTGCAGCTCTGATGGCCCGAATATCAGAGGGTGTGGAGTTCAACTTCACCAATTGCGCCAGCATCCTTCCAGCACTCTCACCCTCTACGAAGGAGGACTGTCGCAAAAAGACTCGTCTAGTCTCCACCTCTCTCATAAATGCCATCCTATACGCTAATTGTTTTTTCTAGCCGTGTTGCTTTCTTCTCTACCGTGGGGTCGGTAACATAGTTATTTTCTGCTGCCAGTGCTTCTCTACGGGTATTTTGTTCTCCTTCTCTCGCTTGTTTATTGAATTTGGCCACTTGCTGGATCAGGATACCCCTCAGGTATGCCTTCAGGGTATCCCATATTATTCCCGTCCCTGTAAATTCTTCATTCAGATCCACAAATTCCCTCAATTTGGGCAAAATCCCATCTGCTTCATTTATTAGCTCCAACCAGTAAGGGTTAATTTGCCATTCTTTCCTAATTTTTTGTCCCTCTAGATTTACTGTTAGAACCATTGGGGAATGGTCCGACACTTCTCTTGGCAAATATTCTATCTTTCCCATGATCCTTAATGCTCTCTCATTCCCCAGGGCCATATCTATCCTGGAGAGTGTGGAGTGCGAGCTTGAGTAGCAGGAGTATTGCTGGATGCCCGGGCTCCTCACTCTCCACATGTCGACTAGTCCAACTTCATCCATAAATTGGCTCAAGCGGCTTTTCCCCATGGGGTCTAGATGCAACAGTACCGGAAAACTCTCGGCCCCTGGATCTAAAACCTCATTGAAATCTCCTACCACTACTACCGGTATATCTCCCTTACCCTGAATAAATTCATTTAATCTTAACATTATATACATTTTAAAAGAGGGGGGGATATAAATATTCGCTATTATATAGGTTCTACCAAAAATTGTACAATGCAAAAAAACATATCGACCATACTCATCTATGCTGGTCTGCTTACAGGAAAACCCCACTCCAGCTCTCACCATTACTCCCACCCCTTGCGAATAGGAAGAGTGCACTGAGTGAAACTGAATTGGGAATTTTTTACTTTGGAGGTGTTGGATTGTATCCCTTGTTAAGTGTGTTTCCTGCAGGCAGATGAGATCCACCCCATATTTTTCCATAGTGGAGAGTACTGCTGTTCTTTTGACTACTGTCCCCAGGCCCCTGACATTCCATGAGCCCATCTTTATTATCCTATTCTGCATTCAGAGGTGTGGAGTATCTCATAAAGGATCTTAGATACCTAACCCAATAAGCTAATCCCAAGCCAAAGACCACTACAGAAAAAAGTAAGAAAAAAAAAAAAAACACAGATACATAACTCCTCACTACCCCTATTTCAATATTGTGACTGGTGATCCTGTGCCTACTACTCATTAACCATACCTCTTTAAACATCGTGGCTCAACCCCTAACAAGAGGTATATATATCTATCATCAAAGATTATTTCTATACAAATTTCAAGTTCTATTTTTATGTAACAATCCTCTTCCCCTTGTGTATTTCCATGCCACCTTACAGTGTATTTCATTATTTGTGCAGTAACATTAATTTTCGTACTCTCCATCTCATCAAACTCAAATTTTTTCTCCTTCTATGCTAATTTCAAACTCTATTGTGTAACGTTCTTCTTCACATTGTGTATTACCATACATCCTTCCAGTATCTTTCATTATTTTTGCAATCCCATTGATTTCCATGCGCTCCTTCAGATCATTTTTTTCATACATTAGTAAACAATTTTTCCCTGGGTATCCTATTCTTCCCCACACCCCCCTCCACCCAATAAGAGAGCTCTAGGGTGCCCCCCTATTGGGGGAGCCCTGAATGGTACTCTATGTGCTCTTTCGATAGTGAATGTTGCTGAAAATGTCTCTCTTCCAAAAGTTTCAATGAGCCATTTTTCCAAAAATCTTACCGGATTGGCACCCTCGCTCTTTTTCGGCATCCCAACCAGTCTGACGTTGTCTCTTCTGAGCCTATTTTCCATCTCGTCCATTTTTTATGCATATCTGCCCATCTGTTCCTTCAAGTATTTCACTTTGTTTATTAATGGGAATACATCGTCTTCCAATTGACTGGTCCGTGCCTCCAGGGTGGATGTTCTTTCTGACGTTTTTTGTAACTCTGACCTAACCGCTACTAAATCCTCTTTTACTTCCTTCATCTGGGCGCAAAGTTCTTTTAGTGTGCTCTTACAGGCATTCACCACTATAAATACATCCTTTATTGTTGGTTCCATTTCTGATGGTAAGTAGCGGTTAGTAGCGGTTAATAACAATCAGTGGCAAGCATTAGAAGCACTTTAAGGTCAGCGAGCAATTATATCTGTATGTCTGTTACCTACTGATTTGTGCCCAGATCATGGAGCCAACAGGAAGTCTCCACGGCTATATCTATAATACAGTGTGCCGCTCTTATATCACCGGAGATACTGCACACCAGGGTACAGCAGCCAAAAAATATGGATATCCAAAGCGTCAGGTATATATGGTGAATAATATAGTGAATAATATCGGTAGCTGTATATAGCAGTTAGCAGTCAGTGATAGTCAATGGCAGCGCTTGAAGATCAACAAGACAAGGAGAGCAACCGATGACCGAACAGTTAACATCTCTCAGCCAGCTAGTAAAATTAATAAAGTTCATCATTCCAGCAGCTGCGGCATTGTTATAGTAATAGTAATATTCCTCAGCGTCAATCTGTATCAGTCTGTAATAAAACTTTACTCACGTGCCCCGGCAAGTAATAGAAATAGCAGGAGATCCCAAAAGCATAGCACACCGAGATCCTCTTATCCATACGGGGATATTATCCGCTTTATATCACTGCTATATTAACATCCCCAGCAGTTGTCCATGGATCCTTGGTTTAAGGCTTCTGTCCCAGGATCTCAAGGGCTCCAGTCGCTTCTCATAAAATCACCTGTATCAGTAATGTCCCATCTCATGTAATACATGAAGTATGATTTTATTAGCCACCTTGTGTAACAGATGTCAAGTAGAAACACTTTAGTATCTCCAGGTCCATGCCAGAGCCTCTGAACCAGAGCATACTCTAGCCCTTGTACCCATCCCAGTATCTGAAAACCCTGTCTCTGAATTCATGCTCAAGTCTGTGCTCCTAACACTGAAAAAAGATTTATTCAGGGACTTCAGCTCCCCATCGCTCAGATTCATGATAGAGTAGACTGCTTAAAAGAAATTGCTGACACCATGAAGGAAAATATACATGACCACGTCAAAGCACATAATGAACTTTTAGATGCACACGACCATCAGGCAGAAGAAATACATTGCCTTAACCACTTCCCAACTGGCTCCAGTACATATCTGGCGCCAGAATGGCTCTCCTGCATGAATTAATGTATATGTATGGCAGCTCCTTTAAGAGCCATAGCAGGCACTGCATTGCGAGGGACCTGATGCATGTAGCCAGTGGGCGTTGTCGGCACCCATGATCACAGTGTTAACCCCTTCCTGTCAGTGACATTTACACAGTAATCAGTGCATTTGTATGCACTGATCGTCGTATATTTGTCAATGGTCCCAAAAAAGTGTCTAAAGTGTCCGATATGTCCCGCTCAAAATCACAGATCGCTACCATTACTAGTAAAAAAAAAATACATAAATCTATTCCCTATTTTGTAGACGCTATAACTTTTGCGCAAACCAATCAATATACCCTTATTGTGATTTTTTTAACCAAAAATATGTAGAATATATATTGGCCTAAACTGATGAAGAAATCAGCTTTTTTTTTTTACATTTTTTGGGAGGATATTTATTATAGCAAAAAAATGTTTTCACAATTGTCGCTCTTTTTTGATTATATTGATTATATTTTGATTTTTGACTATAATTTAGGAGATGGCATGCACGCGAGGACGTGACATGCCTCCAGGTGGGAGGAACCAGGGAATTGCCGAGTCGGGACGCGTCTCCGGGGAACGAGGAAGGACTGCGGTGGCTGAGTGGAGAGAGAAGCAGAGGTAGGGTGACGGCCAATATCGCCGCGCTACATGCCGCACGTCACACACTACACAGCCAGCGGGAAGTAAGGTCAGCCGGCATGTAACATGATATGCGGCGGAGGAGCTGAGCTGAGACCGGATGGGTGCCCCCCCACATCTCCCCCGCCGATTTCACAGCTTCCTTGCAGTCGGGAACCAGCGACCAGTTTTGACAGACCCTCACTCCAGAGAGAAGGGGAAGGGTAGAGGCTAAAGCAGTCGAGGTAAGGAGGTAAGGACGCGCTGCTGGCCTCCCCAAGGCTCCCCTTGGTCGGTAAAACATTGAGAAGAAGACCCAGAAGGTATGATACCCACCTTATATTATTAAGAGTGAAGGCTGAGATTGCTGAGATTGTTATGAATGCCAGGATCAATATCATGTCCAGGTAAAGCTGACAGAAGCCTAATGAACATCAATCTACTGTATAAATATCACCTTTAACATATGCATAAAATGGCTACCAAAGGTAGGGGTGAGAGCAAATAAGGAGATCTTAGAAAGAATTAACTTTAAGGAATTAAAGAGAAAATCAATCCCACTTACAAAGCATCGCACATAGATTTGTGGCATCTATAACACCAGGACATTATAAAAAGCGCTTGTGTATTTACTGTTTACTGTGTGTAAGAGCACTGCTAAACCTGCAAAAACGAAATAAAGGTGCATTACACACAGTACATAGAGGCCCAAGAGCTGGCTCTATAAATACGGACAGTTTCCGGAGGAGGCCGCTGAGGACAGCTGGTGAATCAAATAAAAAAAACTATCATACGGATATAAAAACACCAATCTATACTTAATAAATAGACTGCTCTTAAATATAAGTAAACAGCATAATCGGGCAAAGATGGGACTAGTAAGCGCCCTGAACTCAAAACAATCTTGAGGTACAGAGAGGGCACCTAAACATCAATTTTTTTTACCACAGGTCAAAACCAGAAAAAACGATTAGAGACATCAAATAATCTAAGGCAGGGATCCTCAAACTACGGCCCTCCAGATGTTGTAGAACTACACATCCCATGAGGCATTGTAACACACTGACATTCACAGACATGACTAGGCATTATGGGAATTGTAGTTCCTGAACAACTGGAGGGCCGTAGTTTGAAGACCCATGATCTAAGGGATCAAAGAGATCAGATACAACTACAACAGAGGCATATTCTCTATAAGCTGGAAGATCAGGAAAATAGAAACAGGAGACAAAATCTGAGAATAAGATCAATACCAGAGGAGAAAGGAGAAGAGTTGAGGAAAATAATACAGAGAATATTCAACCCGCTACTGGAAAGAGCACTAGAAGATCCAATTAGGATTGAAAGAGTACACTGTGTAGGAAATCCTAAAAGAACTGATACAGAGCAAACAAGAGAGGTTATAGTGAGATTTAGGTTATATGAAGAAAATGAATGAATCTGGAAAAAATTGAGGGGACAACTCCCACTTGTATTTGGAGGATCCGGACTTCAGATATTCACTGACCTAGCTCCTGAGACTCTGGCAAGGCGAATGCTATTAAAACCGCTCTTAAACCAGTTAATAACTCAGAAAATTAAGTATAACTGGGGGTTCCCTGCATGCCTAATCGGGTCTAAAGAAGGGAGGTCTGCAATCCTGAGATTTCCAGAAGACCTTAAAGAATTCTGCAGCAGACTAGATATTCAAATCCCAGATTTATCTAGGTGGGCATAGAGAGAGAGAAGGTGGGTAGGAGAAGGGGTAAAAAAGAGAACTAAAAATGTGGTTCTGTACCTCTGGGGGTGCATGACCACCCCCCCTGTTCAAGATGACCAGGAGGGGGAGTCAATCCCAGGTCCCGCCTGGGGCTAGCTGAACCAAGATATGGAGGTTAGTTCAGAGGCCATTAGTTGGCCAATAGGGGGGAAGGGGGGTTTGGGAGGGCTGGAAGGAGAGAAGGGAGGTGGGGAGGGGAAGAAATGGGGGGGAGGGAGGGAGGGTTGTGGATCTGCCTCACTAAATTAGTCAGAAGAGAGAGTAAATCGAAGAAAGAAATATGTCATACCCAGGAACGGAGATGAGGAAAAAAGGAAAAAATAAGATGCCGGTAATAAAATGTTTATCATACAATGTAAAAGGCCTTAACAGTCCCGCAAAGAGGCATAAAGTGCTAAAGGAACTGAAAAGATATAGAATGGATATAGCCTTCCTACAGGAAACTCATCTTACATTAGAATCCAACATTAAGTTATACTCGCCAGACTTCCCCATATGGTACTACGGTGATACCATTTCCAAACGTGCCAGGGGAGTGGCTATAGGAATAGACAAGGGGGCCAGATTCCTATTAACTGTCAGATTAACAGATCCGGAAAGAGAGATTCCTCTTTTTAAGAGGGAAATTAGAAGAGATGAAATGTACCCTAGTGAACATCTATGCCCCAAATGCATACCAGACAAAATACCTCATAGAAATATTAGGAAAGTTAAGAGACTTTAGGCTGGGAAAGGTAATCTTGGGAGAGGACCTGAACTTTTGCATCGATCCGGAAGTAGATAAGACATCCCAGATACAAGGGACCAAAAATACACAGTTAAGAAAGATAAAAAAACAGCCTATACAGAAGCCAACTGGCCGATGCGTGGAGAATTCTTAATCCGGAGCAATGGGACTATACATTCTACTCCCCAGTACATGGGTGCTAGTCGTGTATCGATTATATTCTTGTCGATCACAGCATACTGGAAATGGTGATCGATGCAAGATTAGAAACCATGACACTATCAGACCATGCTCCTATAAGTATATCCCTAAACATCCCTGGTAATCAGAAGCCATTTCAAAACTGGAGGCTCAATGAGGAATTAGTGGTAGACGAGACCAGTTTAGCAAGGGTGAAAAAAGAGTTAGAGGAATACTTTAGGATAAACGACACAAATGAAATATCCAAAGCAACACTATGGGAAGCCAACAAAGCCCTGATAAGAGGTAGCCTGATATCAGAAGGGGCAAGGAGAAAAAAAGAAAAGAGCTTTAAAAGAAATAAATTAATAGCTGAGATATTTAAGTTAGAACAAAAACATGAAAAAGCGGAGAAGCAAGAAGATCTAGAATTAGTTAATAAACAAAACAAACTTAAATAACTTATGGACCAGGAAACGAGAAGGGAATTTTACTTAATTGCAAAGGAAAGGTACATGTGGGGAAATAAAACAAACAAACATCTGGCCAGGATGGTACAGAAAAGGAAATCAAGAATTACATTATCAAAATTAAAAATGAGAAAGGAGAGGTTGTATACACAAAAGATATAGCTGAAACTTTCAGAGTCTACTATGAGAAGTTATATGCGGTGGAACAGAAGAACTGGCAAAAGGATGAGAAAAAAAAAATCTCAGATTTCCTAAAGGAAGCGGAACTACCAAAAATCTGTCAGAATGATACGTTAGCGATGGTAAGGCCCATACAGAAAATGAAATTAAGATAGCTTTAACAGGCACAGTGTCGGGTAAAAGGCTGGGCCTAGACGGCCTCACAGTATTATACTATAAAAAAATGTAAGGAGATACTCCTCCCAAGACTCTGTCAATATTTTAATGGCCTAGGAAAAGATTAAAAAGAAGAAAAAAGAAGAAAGAAGAAAGAAGAAAAAGGTTGCGCTCAGAGGCACAATATGACGTTGTGAAAAAATTATAATAAACATAACAGTGTAAGTGAATAAACAAAATTAGGTCAAAAATATGAGTAAACATCTAATTAATACAACCAAATCGTAATTAGTCCATTAGAACTGGTATCACAAGGTGTAATTAGATGGTAAATTAATGATTGTCCAAATTTCCCAAAGACAATGATGATCATAGATTGCAGTATCAGGAGGAGCTCCCTATCGATCTCGCAGGATTCTGCAGACACATCAGAGGGAATATAGATAAAGGTGTGCTCTTACCAGATCCTGGTGTAATTCAGACATATCGATCCACTGGCATCAAAAGGGGGAGAGAGATCTCATCATCCGCTTACGATACTTCCTCATAGGACTGATAGATTTCGCTGGATCCAGTACTTCCCACAGACTCCTCGTTTCCAATACTCCCACAAGTGTAAAACTCCTCGTCCAGTACGGAGAACCGAGGGGGGGAAAAAAATGAGGGCTCGCAATGGTGAAATACTTCCAGGAAGTTTATTAAAATGTATGCGGCAAATTATACATTTGAATTCGCGGCTAAAAAGTTAAAAACAAAACAGCAACAGAAATTAGTTACGTACACCCGCGCATCCGGGGTCACGTAAAACGCGGTGACGTTAGTGCGTGGCTCCGCCCTGACCGGTTTCGTCACAAAATGACGTTGTCAAAGGGCACGGGCGACGCACTGAACGTTCACCTTATATTCGATCGGAGACGCAACCAAGCCTCTCTTTCACATTGCAGTCTCCAATGAAAGGAGACCGCAAAACCGGAAGAAGTAGGAGTAGAGGTGGCCGGGAATCCGGAAGTGCCCTACCAACGAGGACAGACTAACACAGATAGGCAAGGTCTGTGTAAACATAGTCTGATCCAACCCGAAAGGCGGAACTCACTGGTCTCCCGACCTCCAGTCCTCCTCAACATGTAGTACCAACGAAGCCGTTGTCTGTCACAAAACTTACATGTCTTTTAACATCTTTAAGGAGGGGGCAAAAAAATTAACATTTCTATGTCCCCGAGTGGCAGCCTAATAAAGCCGCCACCCCAAAAAGACAGAATTAAGTCAAATTTCAATACCTCATCGTGACATAGGCAAAAGGAAATTATATATATATATATATGCAAATATACATTCTCATCGTAATGAAGAAAAAAATTCAAAAATTTACATACAGGAATTAAATAAAAATGATATACAATTGTATAAAAATAGCATATACATTTTTACTCCAATAATATCAAAAAGAGGAAAAAGTTAGTATACCCTCTTTTATGCAGCCATCTAGTGGTTTAAACAGAAATAAACCATTCTCTAATAAAGGAAGGAGCTAATGGGAGCACCGTCCACTTCATCCCTCACATCCACCAGAGAAGAAAGAAAGGGGGGGGGGGGGGGGGGGTTTACCAAAAAAACAGAAAAAATAATAAAAATAAAAATTTATGATTTAAAACATAAAAAAATTTTAGACAGTAGGACATTGAAGCCCAAAGCGAATTCATGAGTTGTCTAAAAAAGCATTCACTTCTATGTCCACATTTAAGCCCTGCGGCTTGAGACACTTCAGGCGATAAATCCAGCTCATTTCTAGTTTAGAAATAGCTATCCTCTTAGATCCTCCTCTCCAATGGGATTTGAGGATATCAATGGCAACAATAGAAGTGCCGCTGGGATTCTTAGCGTGCACTTCTCTGTAGTGTCTGGAAACCGAGTGTTTTTTGTATCCCCTTCTTATATTACCAATATGTTCATTAACTCTGACCTGAAAAGCTCTCACTGTGCGTCCCACATATTGAAGCCCACATGGACAGGTCAGCAAGTAAACGACATGGGTCATGGAGCATGTAATAAAGGATCGAATATTGAAAGTTTGAGAAGTACTATGGGAGACAAAACTCAAAGTTTTCCGTTCCTTCACTGCATTAACCTTACACACAGCACATTTATTGCACTTGTGGTAACCTATAATGCTTTGAAAAAACATTGGTTTATTCCGAGGGGGGTCAACCACTCCTGGGGCCAGGGAATCTCTTAATGAAGGGACTCCTCTGAAAACCACTTGAGGCAGTTCGGGAAGTGCAGGACCAAGGATTGGGTCCTCTTTGATCAGGTGCCAGTGTTTTCGAACCAATTTTTTGATAACATAATGTTGATTAGAATAATTGGTGATAAAAGGAGAAATAAATTGATTTTTTGAACTCCCAGTGGGGACACATTTGTCCTGTAGAAGTGAACCTCTATCAACCGATTCAATTTCAAATCTTAGTTTAAGGAGGTCATCTTCCAAGTAACCTTTATCTAGGAACCTTGATGTCAACATTTTGGCCTGCTCTCCAAAGTCTTCTATTTTACTACAATTACGCCTAAGGCGCAAAAATTGGCTCTTAGGGACTGAATCCAGCCAAGCTTTATGGTGACAACTATCGCGGGGGATGAAAGAGTTGCGGTCTGTTGACTTGAAAAAAGTGGAGGTCACAAATTGACCCTCCTCCACTCTTATTTCAAGATCCAGGAAGTTTATCTTCCTCTGATCCGCCTCATATTTGAACTTAATCCCCCTGTCGTTGATATTGAGAGAGTTCATAAAGTCATCCAGAGACTCCCTGGATCCTCTCCATAGGAGGAGGACGTCATCTATATATCTTGCCCACAGAACCAGTTCGGGTCTGCGGTCCATATAGACGACGTCCTCCTCCCATTTCCCCATAAAGAGGTTGGCCAGGCTGGGGGCAAATTTAGCCCCCATCGCGACCCCCCTCTTTTGTAGGAAAAAGTTACCACTAAACCAAAAGAAGTTGTGTGTGGTTGCAAATTGGAGGAGATCCATGATAAATCCCTGCTGAACAGCAGATAAATCCGAATCTCTTTCCAAAAAATGTTTGACAGAGGAGATCCCCCAATCATGGGGTATGATGGTATATAAGGACGTCACGTCCGCGGTAACCAACCATAAACCCTCCTCATGAGGGGTACCATTCATAATGTTGATGACATGTTTGCTATCTCGGATAAAGGCTGGTAAGGCCCTAACAAGTGGTTGTAGGTAACAGTCTATATACTTCCCTGCCCTAGAAGAAATAGAGTTAATTCCACTAATTATAGGTCTCCCTGGCGGGTGAACTGGATCTTTGTGGATCTTGGGCAGGTAGTAGATCACTGGAATCCTAGAGGAGGCTGGGATGAGAAAAGCTTTCTCCTTTTTATTCAGAACTCCTGATTTGAATCCTTCCTTCACTATTTTTAACAGAACTCTCCTAAAGGATGACCGGGGATCCCTAGTGAGCGGAGAGTAAGTATCCCTATCCCCTACCAGAAGGTCAAGTTCGTTCAGGTAGTCAGTCTTATTAAGTATCACTATTCCGCCCCCTTTATCAGCGGGGCGGATAACGATACGTTTCTCTTCGCAGAGTTGGTCAAATCCCATTTTTAAAGAATTACTAAGTCTGGCCTTTCTAATATTGATTTTCTCAAGATCTCTCAGTAATACATCCCTAAAGACTTTAATATTAGGCGCCAAACCTCCCGGAGGGTTAAACAGGGAGGCGTTGGACAAGTTAGAGTGTTGGACGTCTGTGTCTACATTTGTAAGTTCTCTAGTAGGTTTAGAGAGAAAAAATCTTTTCATACTCAATTTTCTAGAGAATTTATGTATATCCATGTGAGTGTCAAATTTATTTAATGATTGGGGAGGGGCAAACTTTAATCCTTTGTCAAGAAGGGTAATCTCCTCTGACGTCAGCGTGACAGTGCTGAGATTAAAGATCCCCTGACCTACTATACTCTTTTTCTTTTTGTTCTTTGATTTCCTGGCCCCAGGAGTGGTTGACCCCCCTCGGAATAAACCAATGTTTTTTCAAAGCATTATAGGTTACCACAAGTGCAATAAATGTGCTGTGTGTAAGGTTAATGCAGTGAAGGAACGGAAAACTTTGAGTTTTGTCTCCCATAGTACTTCTCAAACTTTCAATATTCGATCCTTTATTACATGCTCCATGACCCATGTCGTTTACTTGCTGACCTGTCCATGTGGGCTTCAATATGTGGGACGCACAGTGAGAGCTTTTCAGGTCAGAGTTAATGAACATATTGGTAATATAAGAAGGGGATACAAAAAACACTCGGTTTCCAGACACTACAGAGAAGTGCACGCTAAGAATCCCAGCGGCACTTCTATTGTTGCCATTGATATCCTCAAATCCCATTGGAGAGGAGGATCTAAGAGGATAGCTATTTCTAAACTAGAAATGAGCTGGATTTATCGCCTGAAGTGTCTCAAGCCGCAGGGCTTAAATGTGGACATAGAAGTGAATGCTTTTTTAGACAACTCATGAATTCGCTTTGGGCTTCAATGTCCTACTGTCTAAAATTTTTTTATGTTTTAAATCATAAATTTTTATTTTTATTATTTTTTCTGTTTTTTTGGTAAACCCCCCCCCCCCCCCCCCCCTTTCTTTCTTCTCTGGTGGATGTGAGGGATGAAGTGGACGGTGCTCCCATTAGCTCCTTCCTTTATTAGAGAATGGTTTATTTCTGTTTAAACCACTAGATGGCTGCATAAAAGAGGGTATACTAACTTTTTCCTCTTTTTGATATTATTGGAGTAAAAATGTATATGCTATTTTTATACAATTGTATATAATTTTTATTTAATTCCTGTATGTAAATTTTTGAATTTTTTTCTTCATTACGATGAGAATGTATATTTGCATATATATATATATATAATTTCCTTTTGCCTATGTCACGATGAGGTATTGAAATTTGACTTAATTCTGTCTTTTTGGGGTGGCGGCTTTATTAGGCTGCCACTCGGGGACATAGAAATGTTAATTTTTTTGCCCCCTCCTTAAAGATGTTAAAAGACATGTAAGTTTTGTGACAGACAACGGCTTCGTTGGTACTACATGTTGAGGAGGACTGGAGGTCGGGAGACCAGTGAGTTCCGCCTTTCGGGTTGGATCAGACTATGTTTACACAGACCTTGCCTATCTGTGTTAGTCTGTCCTCGTTGGTAGGGCACTTCCGGATTCCCGGCCACCTCTACTCCTACTTCTTCCGGTTTTGCGGTCTCCTTTCATTGGAGACTGCAATGTGAAAGAGAGGCTTGGTTGCGTCTCCGATCGAATATAAGGTGAACGTTCAGTGCGTCGCCCGTGCCCTTTGACAACGTCATTTTGTGACGAAACCGGTCAGGGCGGAGCCACGCACTAACGTCACCGCGTTTTACGTGACCCCGGATGCGCGGATGTACGTAACTAATTTCTGTTGCTGTTTTGTTTTTAACTTTTTAGCCGCGAATTCAAATGTATAATTTGCCGCATACATTTTAATAAACTTCCTGGAAGTATTTCACCATTGCGAGCCCTCATTTTTTTTCCCCCCTCGGTTCTCCGTACTGGACGAGGAGTTTTACACTTGTGGGAGTATTGGAAACGAGGAGTCTGTGGGAAGTACTGGATCCAGCGAAATCTATCAGTCCTATGAGGAAGTATCGTAAGCGGATGATGAGATCTCTCTCCCCCTTTTGATGCCAGTGGATCGATATGTCTGAATTACACCAGGATCTGGTAAGAGCACACCTTTATCTATATTCCCTCTGATGTGTCTGCAGAATCCTGCGAGATCGATAGGGAGCTCCTCCTGATACTGCAATCTATGATCATCATTGTCTTTGGGAAATTTGGACAATCATTAATTTACCATCTAATTACACCTTGTGATACCAGTTCTAATGGACTAATTACGATTTGGTTGTATTAATTAGATGTTTACTCATATTTTTGACCTAATTTTGTTTATTCACTTACACTGTTATGTTTATTATAATTTTTTCACAACGTCCTATTGTGCCTCTGAGCGCAACCTTTTTATTTTTTCTTCTTTTTTGCTTTTCATGTATATCACATGTATAAGGTTGCCGCTGGATACCTGTGTTCACTTATTTTGTTCATTTATTTATTCACAATTAATTAATTTTTACTTTAATTATTCAATTAAGTAACTCGTTCATTAACCTTTAGTTATTGATTCATATCACCTATATTAATTAATTCACTCACCATTAGCGCGAGAAATTCCCCCTTTGGATAGAACTAGGAAAAGATTACACATTAACTGGTTGCAGACCGCCGCATGTACATTTACGTCAGCAAAATGGCACATCAACGTATATATATACGTGCCTGCCTTGCCGCGGGTCGGGGGTCCGATCGGGACCCCCCGGTACATGCAACGGTCCAGTTTGGCGTGGGAGTGATCCAAAACGAGGGGGCCGGGGTTCGTTTTTGTCCGCCCCCTCCGGATCGCTCCCAGCCAATGCGCGCGCTCCCCCCGCTCTGCACTTCCTCCTCCTGTGTAAACACAGGAAGGAGGAAGTGATGTGATCTCTCCCCTTGGCGGTTTTTTCAACCACCGCTGAGGAGAGATCACATCTCACAGTAAGTCTGCACAACACTACACTGACACACAGACACATAGGCACATTTAACCCCCGCGATCGTGCCCCCCCACCCCCTCCCCCCTGTCACAGTGTCACTGAATACAGTGATCATATGTATGATCACTGCAGTTAGTGTCAGTGTGACAGTCAGTTAGCCCCCGTACCCCCCTAATAAAGTTTTAACCCCTTGATCCCCACCCTAGTTAACCCTTTCACTCCCTATTGCCAGCGTCACTAAGCGATCATTTTTCTGATCGCTGTATTAGTGTCGCTGTTCCCGCTAGGTAGCTATTTTTTTTCAATTGCTATTTTTTTTTTACTAAAGACATGTGGCTAAATAAATTTTGGCCTAAATGTTTGACTAAAATTTTGTTTATTTGATTTTTATTATAACTAAAAATAAAAAATATTGTTTTTTTTCAAAAATGTTGCTCTATTTTTGTATATAGCGCAGAAAATAAAAATCGCAGAGGCGATCAAATACCACCAAAATAAAGCTCTATTTGTGGAAAGAAAAAGAAGCAAATTTTGTTTGGAAGCCACATCGCACGACCGCGCAATTGTCTGTTAAAGCGACGCAGTGCCAAATCGCAAAAAGGGGCCTGGTCATTTACCTGCATTTTGGTCCGGGTCTTAAGTGGTTAAGTAAAGAAGCTTCAGTGGCGACCATTACAGTCATCCCAAAGGAAGGCAACGGCGTTAAAATATGCTCGGGTTATAGGCCAATATCTCTGTTGAATACAGACATAAGGTTATTCGCAAAGGTATTGGCCGAAAGAGTAAAACAAGAAATGACAAAACTGGTCCATCCAGACCAGACGGGATTTACTAAAGGAAGAGAGGGGAGAGATAATGGAGTAATAGCACTCCTAATACTCCAAAAAATGAAGAGAATGGGTCCCCAGGTCTACTCCTGTCGATCGACGCCGAAAAAGCGTTCGACAGGGTAGACTGGGGACTCATGTTACAAACTCTGGAAAATATGGGGTTTGGGCAGAAGATGATGGAGTGGATTGGGACTCTCTATCAATCCCCAACAGCTAGGATAAAAAAAAAAAAAAACGGCAGTCTATCTTATCTCTTTATGATGAAAAAAGGAACAAGACAGGGGTGCCCCTTATCACCACTTCTATTCGTACTGTCTATTGAACCCCTGCTGGCCAGGATCCATAAATGTCCGGATATAAAAGGAGTCAAAATAGAAAAGGAGGAGCACAAACTATACGCATTCGCATACAATGTCATCTTCTACTTAGTAAATCCCAAAACATTAATCCCAAAGCTACTAAATCTATGCAGACAGTATGGAGAAGTATCAAACTTCAAATTAAACATCACCAAAACTAAAATACTGAATGTAAATATACCCAAGATAGCTGAACGAACCCTAAGAACGGAGTATCAATTCCCCTGGGTGAAAGAGCTTAAATACTTAGTGATTAAACTAGCAAATTCAACCAAAAAGATTTATGACATCAATTATATTCCACTTTTAGACAAAATCAAAACAGAAATAAAAAGGATAAAAATAGATCAATCTCATGGACTGGACGAATTAACTTCAAAATGGTTCTTCTACCAAAAATCTTATAAAAATTCCAGATGATTCCTATCACACTGTCAAAACAACTGTTCAGAACCCTCAAAAACGTGATTATGAACTATATCTGGAGAAATAAGAAACATAGAATCTCTCTCCAGATTTTAAAACAACCAAGAAATAAGGGGGGACTTGCAGTACCCGATATTAAAAAATATTATGACGCAGTAGTATTGTCGAGAGTAGTGGAGTGGGTCATAGTCAATGAAGAAAAAATGTGGGTCAGTTTAGAGAATGCACTAGCGAAGGCGAGATTAGACAATATAATTTGGAACCCCCCCCAATTCAGGTCTCTGGACACGAACACACACGAGATAACAAGAAATGCACTTAAAATATAGGAAACAATACATTAAAAAAACGATAAGAAATTGAATTCATCTCTTATTGCATTGAAAGATAATGATTACTTTTCACCAGGTAAAGTAAAGGTGGGTGGAAATTGGATCAAAAACGACACGACGCAATTAAGGGATATAATTCAAGACGGTCACTTATTAGCACTATGGGATTTAAAACAATTTTTTTTTATGACAATAAATAACTGGAGGTATCAACAGCTAAGTCATTTCATCCAAAAATTACCACAACCATTAAGGTCAGGAGAACAGTTAACAGATACGGAAAAACTATGTACCACGGAAAGCACCAACGGTACTATTTCAAAGGTATATAAGATCTTCCTGGAGATGGACGAGCAGGGGATACCTCCATTTATTAAAAATGGGAAAGGGAATTAGGGCCACTATAGAGAAAATCTTAAAACTGACGCACACCTCGGCAGTAGACAGTCGGACGGCGGAAATGAATTTCAAATGCATAACCGGCTGGTATATAACACCAGTGAAACTGAGCAAATTTAAGGATGGGCAGTCAGCTGACTGCTGGAGGGGCTGCAGGTCCCTAGGAACAATGGCCCACCTATGGTGGTAGTGTCCCAAAGTTAAGAGATATTGGGAGAAAATTCTGGGATTTGTAGAGGAAATTACAAAGAAGAAAATTAAAAGTGACCCGTGGACTGTCCTCTTTCACGGAGGGGAAGAAGGGATTAAAAGATACAAAGAATCTCTTGTACCCCATTTACTTAATGCAGCCAAGAGGCTAATACCCAGAAAGTGGCAAGAGGTCGAGTGCCCCTCGATATGGGAATGGATCGATGCAGTGGAAGAGACATATACAATGGAAAATTTAAGAAATAACTTAGAGGACAACAATGAGAGTCAAAATAAGAAATGGGACAAATGGAGAGCATTTAAGAGGTCATGGAGTTACGCAGAAAATCTACAGGAAGACACTTAAAGATATCTGAGAGAGAACTAGGTAAAATAAAGGCGAAATCGGCTAATAAAGATGAGGAAGGGAGAGAGAGGGAGAGGGGGGTAAATGGTTAGAAATGTATCAGAGGAAATGTATATTATAAAAACTGCTTTCAGTTTCATGGAAAAAAAAGGAAACATAATCCAAATAAAGAGTAGTAATAAAAAGACATTTCACTAATGATGCAAAACCAAAATAGAGACGCCAAAGGGCTGGAAAAAATGAGCGCATTAAGCAAACTCTATGAGGTGAAGTCTGAAGTGGAAAAAAAAATATATAATATAGGGATACCTGGGAAGTTTCCAAACCACTGACTGAGGATACAGAAGGGATAGCAGCCAGGGGTCTTTCCAACAGGAGGAGATGCAGAAACTACAGCTGCTAGAGTGGGAATGCCTGCACACAGAGTTTGGGTAGATGGGATTCTGTAAGATTTAAGCTTTATACCAGTCCTACTCTTTATATTCAGTATGCATATCTCCCCTTTTTATTGGCTCTATGTCATATGTTTTCTGAGCTTGTGAGTAAGTGTAATGCCACGTACATACAATTGGGTTTACCGTCGGAAAAACTTTGGATGTTTTTTCTGACTGAATTCCTCTCAAGCTTGGCTTGCATACACACGGTCACACAAAAGTTCTCTGAACTTTCAACCGTGAAGAGCGTGGTGATGTACAACACTACGATGAGCCGAGTATGCGTCAAATTGTTTCTGAGCATGCATCAGGATTCTTTGCATCGGAATTGCTACAGACAATCGGAAAATTTCCAATCGGAATTTTTTTCTGTCTGAAGATTTGAGAAGCAGCTCTTAATTTTTTGTTGATGGAAATTCCGACAGGAAAAGTTTGATGGAGCCTATACACGATCGGAATTTCCAACCAAAAGCTCACATCGGACTTTTCTTCTCAGAAATTCTGACAGTGTGTATGGGGCATTAGTGGTAAATTGCACAGTAACTTGTTTTTCCTCCGGTTGAAACTCAAGTTCTCTGGCAAGTTTTAATGGATTTGTCTATTTAATCTGCCAAATGGAACCAGGAAATATTACAAACGTCTGTTTTCATTTTCTTCATGGTTCCTGTTAACGTAATGTGTACTGTACACATTACAAAATAAACACCCCAAGCATTTGTCCTTGGGCACTTAAAGGTGAATGTCATATTGTTCTTGTCCCATTTTTATCCACTGTGAATATTGTGACACGTATACTGCATTATTAAAATGTTCTGCCCTGTCTTCATTTTGTTTACCTCATTGCCCCTTGTATATTCTTGCAGACATTATATTTGTAAACTTCCAGCCAAATGTAAAACTCTAGCTCACCCAATTACAAGCATATACACACTTTAATCATCAACCATATATACAAATTCACATCCCCATTATTTTACATCCCTGGCTCTAGTGGGCTTTGTTCATAATGTAAATATTAAAGCAGAACTCAATCCTTTAGAAAGTAAGAAAGAGATCTGCTTTAATGATACCCCATGTGACTTAAAGGGCATAGAGTTAATCATTGATTACAAAGCTCTCCTTTGCAGGCCTACTTGATTCCATGAAAAGAGACGTAGTATCTCTTGTACTGTGCACCATATTACAGGATGTGATTTTGTCCCCTTGGCCTCATTACTAAGAATTTGCAAGAGAAGGGATACTTGGCAGTGCAGATTGTTCACCATCTGATAACCTGGTCTGCATAGGGGAGCTTTGTAATTAGTGAATACCTGTATTTTCTGGTTGATGTAAGAGTTAGCAGCATCAAACAATATATCACCAGCAATGGTAATGTCACAAGCTCAAGATCCGAAGCATATTGTTTTTAATGGTTTATCTCACTTCTGGCATGTTTTAATGATCTCTTGACTTTAAGCCTAACTCTAGGTTTTATACATTTAAAATAGTTTATTTGTACCAAGCTGGTCCAAACAAACTATTAAGACCAAAATAATTTCTTAGCTAGGCTTTAAAAAAAAAGACAGAGGAATTTCAAACAAATTTTAATTCCTGCATTCACTGCTCCCCCCCCCCCCCCTTTCTGGGATTAGGCCAAGATGAACAGGTCTGATATGGGTTTTACAGGAGATACTATTTAAAAAAGGGCAGTGGGTCTCCCCACATTCTATACATAGTAAGGTAGAATAAATACACCAGTCCATCCATTTCAATGTGTGTGTGTGTGTGTGTTTTTATGTCACCACCATTTCCTATATTTCTTTAAGGTTGCATTCAATAACTAGTTTTTCTGAAATGACCAACACACACACTCTGATACTACCAAATGTACAAGGGCGTGCCACATGCTTACCACTCTAACAGCTTCTTGTCCACCTTCACTGAGTGGCCACAGATCTTGATCTGAGACTAAACACTTTTCTCCCCATGCTAGAATCATGATTTTCATGGGTAAGCTTAGATAGAGTACCTGATCCCGTCCAGCCTCTTTCATCTACCTTTATTGTTCCCTAATCCTTTAGGACCTCCTCATTAGCTAGACCTCCATTGCGGACTATTCTATGATTCCCAGATCTAATGGTGTTCAAGCTGTTATATATCCCTGTGTGTTTCCCCCTAGATTAAATGTATGCTTCCACTCCTGAGGGTGTTTTTTTTATAGAATACTAAGTTTATATTTGCACGATGCTGGTTAAACATGCTTCCCCCTTTTTATTTTTTTCCCCTTCTCCTGTTTCATGTCCTTTAGACATGATAGAATTTTGTAAATACCTCCTAGCTCATGGTCTAGCATTTATACACTTTTTTTGTTTGATTTTGTATTCATTAAACATTAATAAATATAGCAACACACATAGAAATGTAGGCAGCGCAAAATTTGTAAACTGGATAACTCAATATATTAAACATAAATTAATGTAATATATAATAAACTGAAGTCATTAAAGTGCATATATAATAAAGTCCATAAAATAAGTATTGAATGGATGATGAATAGTCCACAGGAATTTTCAAAAGAAGGTTCCTTAATTTGGAAGATGCCTAGCCTTTCACCAACACCACCACACGTGCAAAGAAAGGGGAGTACTCACATGCCCCTCTGTATGAACTCTTACCAGAAATAGTAAGGTAATAGGCAGGAAATAATGCCGGTTAACATGGGAAAGCAGATGGGAAATAAACCCCTTAATACTTTAGGTAAATAAATAAAGACAGCAGACCACTGTTGGATGTTAAAGGCCGCGGTTGTTTAATATTGGTTTTAAAAAATATTGTGATAAATATTATCAACAATACAAATAAATAGCATTAAAAATAAGTATTAGGGGCGTGACCGGAAGCCGACTCGGATGCAAGCCTAGTCTGAGAGCTCTCTCTCTGCCCACAGCTTACCGGCTATTTCGGGGACTCTCCACCCGCCATCCATGGGTCGCTCCAGGACAACTAGGTCCTCCACATCCAGGGGATCATCCCAGCCCCCTCCGGGGTTATCTACGGACCTCAGGGACTTTTTTATCCAGCCCGGGCTCCCGCAAGGCAGGGACTCCAAGATGGCACCGGACACGTCTGCGCCTGCCGCGCGATCCCCCCCGCGGCTCTCTCATTCCATCCCGGCGCAACTCCGGACCCCAGACGACCAGGGGATACTCCCGCAAACGATCGGAAGCGGACGCCGCTGGTCGGGTGAGCACACATCCTCTGCCTGGTCCCCTTCCATCGCGCAGGCCTCGCGGCGGGACTCGCGGGCCGCCGCCATCTTGGGACATCCGGAGCACTGCACACAGTGTTCTGAGGCCTTCCCGCAGCTACTCCGCTCAGCATCCGATCCGGCCCTGAGAAGAGGGGAGGCCAGTTCACCAGACCCCCCGGGGGATGCGGAGGACTTTCCAGCACTGCCACACCCAGCCCATCCTAGCTCCCATCCGTTTGCCACATCCAGAAATGGGCAGCTCACCTGTCCAGAGGAGGATTTGGTGAGAACACCTTCCCCCCCTGGGCCTCAGCACCAACTCCTTCCCGGGTCTCCCCAACACGCTGCACCCCATCCACTGGCATCATCTGCCCACAGGCCGAGTCCCTCTGGCCCATCCTCACCGCGGGACAGAGGAGGGGAGGACTCTCAACCACGACAGGCTCAGACCTGGGGTCCTCAGGAGGGATGGAGATCTGGGAGCCCTATCTGGGGGCCCCCACAGCAGGTTCACACACAGCCTCCCTTCCATCCTGCCTACCCCCCACAAGCACCAGATATAACTACTGGCCCATCCATTCCCCCACAATGGCTTGTCTACCTACAAGCGATGCCTACTAAGGAGGATTTTAAACAGCTCATAATGGACGTGAAATCCACCTGCAGGTCTGAGATACAAACCCTCCAATCGGGCCTCAAACACCTGGCTGATCGAGTGGAAATGGCAGAAGAGGAAATCCAGGAAACGAAACTGGCAATCCACAGAACACAAACGCAAGGTACGGAACACCGCACGTTGCATAGAGACATGCAACGGCACTTAGAAGACCTGGACAACAGGGGGCGTAGGAACAACATTCGCGTCCGAGGGATACCGGAATCGGAGGGTCCCGAAGATGTCCGTACTACCCTACACACCCTATTCAACAACCTGATCGGGGCCCCCCCGACTAAACCCATAGAAATGGACAGAGCTCATCGGGCGTTGCGCCCCAAAGGGGCCACCTCCAAACCTAGAGACATAATATGCAGACTAAACTCCTACCCCCTGAAGGAGGAAATAATGCGTCAGGCCCGCCTCGCCCGCAGAGTGACCCTGGCAGATGTCCCAGTCCAGCTCTTCCCGGATCTGTCGTGGATCACCTTACAAAAGCGTAGGCTGCTACAACCGTTACTACGTACCCTGCAAGACGAAAATATCCCGTACCGATGGGGCTTTCCGTTTAGCCTTACGGCGAACACTCAAGGCAAGTCGGCTGTCCTGAGATATCCGGAAGACCTTCAAGTATTTTGTGAAACCTTGGACATTCCGATCCCCCAGCTACCAGAATGGGACCTAGTGGCCACGCCACCCCCGCCACCCTTGGTATGGCAAAAAGTCCCACCGCCCAAACGCTCCAGAGGCTCGGAGGGATCCAAGAGAAGCCCACATAGGCACCACAGAAAGAACTGACCCGTTCCCCCTGGCATGGGTTCCGGCCCGCGAGATACCCCACCCTTCTCCGGCAACCAAGGACCTGGCCCTGGACTCCCCACTAGTAGCATTACCCACTCCCCAAGCCCGAGCTTTTAGTCTAGTCTTACATTAAGGGCAAGTCTCGGCTGAGACTTTAGAGAGAGACCCTGCACCCCCCTTCACCCATTTCCCTATTTAGATCCCAGATCATCTGGACTCTGATACATGCAGTTCTATTGTTTGACATAGTCACTTCAGGGTTCCCCTGGGCTCCCCTGGCACGACCCCTCGGGGCCGGGCTGGTGGGGCCTGGGGGAAGCCGCTCAGACCTGGGCCTCTTGGTCCTGACAGGTCAATACCTAGAGTTGTTGCTCTGTTTTTGTTGCTTTGTTCTCATGTTTTTTTTCTCTCTCTTCTTTATTCTAGACTCCTCTCTCCCTCCCTCCGCCCCCGTCATCGTGTGGCTCTGTATTGTGCCCCTGGGCTGGTCTCGGTTCTCCTCCTGCGGTGTCTGGCTCCTGGCCTCTGGCGTCCATGTCTCCTCCATCCATATCAGGTAAGTTCAGCTCCCTTCACCACCACACCTCCCCATGGCTAAGATACTATCCCTGAATGTCCACGGTTTAAACTCTGATAAAAAAAGACACCTGGCCTTGTCAGAATTTAAGCAATCAGGGGCAGACATAATCATGGTCCAGGAAACACATCTAGATAAAGAGGGCTCTTTTGCTTTCGCATCGCGGTTCTACTCTCAGATATACCTCTCCTCAGGGCCCCGCAAAAAGGCCGGAGTGGCCATACTTATTAAGAAAGGATCTCCCTTTATCAGTTTGCAACACTACAGTGACCCACAGGGTCACTACGTCATCCTACAGGGCATGTGGCAGCACCAAAGGGTGACTTTCTGCACTATATACGCCCCAAACGTCAGGCAGCTTGGGTTCCTCTCCAAGGTCTATGCACGCCTTTTCCGAACTGACAATGGGATTCTAGTAATCGGGGGAGACTTTAACCTGGTCCAATCTGTCAATTTGGATCGTCACGTGGTGAGCCCCAGGGCACCCTCAGACCGAGCACTTAGAGACTCGAGGCTGTTCCGACAAATAACCAGACGTTATGCACTTTTTGATGCCTGGCGGGTTCTCCACCCTGGCGATCACCAATTTACATATTTCTCAGCCCCGCACCACACACATTCCCGTATCGATTATTTCTTTGTAAACAACCCTGCCCTGCAGCTGGTCAGGACAGTGCAGATCCGACCGATCTCATGGTCGGATCATGCACCAATCCTGCTGACCTTAGGAATAGGCTCACCGCTGGCCAAACCCTGCACATGGCGCCTGAACACATTTCTCCTCCAGCACCTCCCTTCAAAAACGGAGTTGGAATCTACCTTGAGGAACTACTTCGAGGACAATGATACCTCAGATGTAACCCTCTCCACTTTGTGGGAGGCTCATAAGGCGGTGCTGAGGGGGAAGTGCATTGGCCTGTCCTCAGCTATGAAAAAAAGTGCTCAGGCACTGAAACAGCGCACAGAGGCAGAACTTGAGATTCTGGAAAGACGGCTGCAGGAATCCCCTACCTTATCACTCCTGAAAAAAATCTCTACACTGAGGGCCACCCTGGGAGATATAGCGCTGGGCAAAGTGGAGAAAGCACTTCTTAGGCTTAGACAAAAGTATTACGACAGGGGTAACAAAGCCCACTCCCTTCTAGCCAGAAAACTACGCGACAATACCCAAGCCTCAACCCCGCATCAGGTCCGCAACACCACAGGAGACCTAGTCTCTCACCCCAAAGATGTAGTCCAGACCTTTGCTGACTTTTATACAACTCTATACAATAACCCTGACATCCCCAGTAACCCTCCTTCTCCTGACCTCACTCAACGCATGACATGCTATCTGGAGCAGAGTGGTGTCTCCAAGCTTAGACCCTCGGATCTAGCCCCTCTGAATGCTTCTATCTCGGAGGAGGAGCTAGAACAGACCATTAAATCCCTACCCTCACACAAAGCCCCGGGACCCGACGGATTTCCCTATGAATACTATAAAACATTCCTCCCCCTACTATTGCCGCGCATGTGTAAACTATTTAACGCATTCCTCAGGGATACTCCTATTCCAGGGGACATGCAACGCTCCTTTATTACGGTGATCCCAAAGCCGGATAAAGACCCCTCCCTATGTGCCAACTACAGACCCATCACCCTCCTGAACTCCGATTTGAAGATCTTCACTAAATTACTATCCATCCGACTGAATTCGGTTCTCCCCTCCCTCATACACAAAGACCAGGTGGGATTTGTCCCGCTTCGTCAAGCTGGGGACAACACAACGAAAATTATTGACCTAGTAGAGGTGGCGAACAGGGAAGGCCAGAGGTCCATATTACTGGGCCTAGATGCTGAGAAGGCCTTTGACCGCTTGGGCTGGCCTTTTTTGTTCGCTACGCTGCAACATGTAGGGCTTAAGGGTCCATTCCTGCGAGCTCTCCAACATATATACTCCGATCCGTCCTCCCAGGTCAAGACCCCCTTTGCCCTCTCTTCTGCATTCCCAATAACTAACGGCACCAGACAGGGGTGCCCTCTGTCCCCCCTGCTGTTTGCGCTCTGTGTAGAACCTTTAGCCGCCACCATCCGTCAAAACCCGGATATCAAAGGGATCTTAGTCAGAGACCAAGAGTTTAAAATATCATTATTTGCAGACGACATCATCCTCACACTCACCCGGCCCAGGATATCCCTCCCGAACCTGCACGCGGAGCTTGACCGCTTTGGAGCGCTATCGGGATACAAAATAAATGCGTCTAAATCGGAAGCGCTCCCGCTCAACATCCCCGATGGTGAGGTGGCCCACTTACACTCCACCTTCCCCTATAGCTGGAAAACCTCCTCACTGAAATATCTAGGCATCCACATCACCCCCACCTACACTACCCTCTATCAGCAGAACTTCCCCCCCCTTTTCCGTACTATTAGAACCCTTCTACAACAATGGAAAAAGCACCACATCTCCCTCTTGGGGAGAGTAGCGGCGGTAAAAATGGCGATCCTCCCAAAACTTCTATACCTATTTCAAACCCTACCTATCCCAGTGCCCTACGCCCATTTGAGAAAACTCCAGACTGACCTGCTCCAGTATACATGGAACTACAAACGCCACAGAGTCAGTGCTGCTGGCGGCGAGATCAGAGGGGGGCCTAGGGTACCCCGATCTCGTGAAGTACTACCAAGCGACCCAGTTGAAGGCAGTAGCCTCCTGGTTCACGTTACGTTCGTACAATAAATGGACACAAATAGAAAAGCTCTGGCTGGCCCCAGTACACCCGAACAACTTGCTGTGGAATGCAGATGTGGAGGTTGATCCCGGCAGCATGCTGGGTCCAATGATCCAGCTTAGACGTACATGGCGCAAGCTAATACGCCAACATAAACTAACCTCCGACAGCTCCCTTCTGACCTCCTTTGCCAGCAACCCCAAAATCCCTGATAGCCTCACCCACAGAATGTCAGCCCCGTGGACGGCTCGTAACCTTTTCCACTTCAGGGATCTAGTAGATCCCCTGACTCGTAAACTGCGCACATTTGCGGACATCCAGGCCAAACATGATCTGCCGCGCCAGGAGTTCTATGGATATCTCCAGATTCGCCACTATGCTCTGACCTTCGCCCCAAACCTGCAGTTTTCCCCCCCAACAGCTTTTGAGAAGCTGATATTGGCGGGCATGGCGCAGAAGGGCTTGATCTCCAACATATATAAAATATTGAACGCCTGGCCTATAGACACTATGGGCAAACACGCATACATGCTTAAGTGGGATAAGGCCCTAGGCGAAGAGATATCCGTGGAACAATGGCGGGTGATCTGGTCCCAAGCAGCGAAAAGCTCGATCTGCACGTTGTACAAGGAGAACATATATAAAATCCTTTACTACTGGTACCTGACACCTGACGTTCTTCACGCCATTTACCCGACCACTTCAGACCGCTGCTGGCGTTGTCGACAGGACAAGGGCACGCTTATCCATGTTTACTGGAGTTGCCCAATGATTGTCCCCTTCTGGAACTCGGTCCAGCAATTACTGGACAGACTTCTGGATCGGACGCTCCCCTTGACCCCGAAAGTTTACCTATTAGGATTACCCCCACCGAATCTCCCGGCACCCTACAAAAAACTGATCAGACATATCCTCACAACAGCGCGCTGTCTGGTAGCCCTACACTGGAAGCGCTCCGCCCCTCCCCCCCCCGAGGCCCTATATACTAGGATCAAAGATGTGGAACTAATGGAGAGGATGACAGCCAGGATGACGGACAGATTGGAGGCCCACAACGAGATCTGGGAGCTTTGGCACCGTCGGGAGGAGATATCGTGAGCAAGTACATGGGCCACACGGATGACTTCCCTTCCCATCCCCCCCTTCTTCCCCTCCTCCCTCCCTCACCCCTCCCCCCTTCTCCTTGTTCCTATTTCTTCTCTCCTTTTCTTATCTACACCCGTGAAATCACGGTGCTTCTAGATGGTTCAAAACGAGGTTGATGCACTCACGTGTTGTTGTTTTTTATTTTATTGTTGTGTTTTTTTTTTCTCTCTCCCTATCCTTGTATCTTGCACTTAACAGATGTATATAGCTGTACCTTAGCGCGACCTTCCAGCTGCCCTGTGAGAGGGTACATAACAGGTCGAATGCAACGGTGAAAGCTGTCACGGAGAGTATAGACCACTCCATTAGATATCATTTATGTGAATGATCTTATTTGTATGAGTGTACTGAAACCTTCTAAATAAAACTATTATTGATAAAAATAAGTATTAAAGCTAACCTAACCACTACGGCTCAGGATGCTAACAGAACTACCCAAATAAATAACTTAAAAAAAAAATAACTTAATAAAAAATCACTTCAATAAATATAAACACAAAGCTATTCCCCCTTTGCTGTTAATTCATTTATTAGGAAAGGCAAAGGTGACACTACCACATAATAAAACAACCGTGACAAGGATATTTATGAACAAGAGGGAGGGTGAAAAACACCACAGCTCCTATGTCTTCTGAGGCGAATGAACCTATGCTGACGGAACCCCCTTTAAATAGCCCCAAATCAGCTGAAACCTAGACATGTGCAGACTGAAGTATTTTGTTTCGTAATTTAGTTTTCGTATGGAAAATAAATTTATTTTGTTACTCCCGAAAATCGTTTTGATTTATTTTGTTTTAGTCGGGAAAGTTTTCGTCTGAAAACGACGATTTTCGATGCTTTGTCGAATTTTCGTCGTTCAATTCCTACCTATATTCACTGTATTCCCTGAATACAGTGAATAGGTAGGAATTGAACAACGAAAATTCGACAAAGCATCGAAAAACGTCGGATCTGAACGAAAACGAAAATAAAGCATTTTTTATGTCAGATCTTTTGGTTTTCGTTTCTTGCGCTTTCGTTTTCGTTCGTTAAAACGATAACGAAAATACCCGATTGGTTCTGACCGGTTTGAACTGGCCTTTCCCGGCTTTCTATTCAGACCCCAGGAAAGGTCACACAAAGGCCAAAGTGCCCGCCAAAATTCCCAAGAGGAGGTCACCTGGAGTTCAAGCACAGCTGTTTGAAATTACCTTTCCCGGGCTTTCTAACCAGACCCCAGAAAAGGAATTCCCTCATAGTACCCAGAACCAAACAGGGGAGCCATGACACTGCCCCCCCATCGCTTTCCCATGAGGAAAAGGAGGGGCAAGAAACTGACCCCTTTTCCTGTCATGGGAAAGCAGATAGGAAATAAACCCCTTAATACTTTAAGTAAATAAATAAAGACAGCAGTCCACTGTTGGATGTTAAAGGCCGCGGTTGTTTAACCACTTCCCAACGGCCGTACGACTCTGTACGGCCGAAGGGACGTCCTGAACCTCTAACAGGCCGTGTTTTTACGGCCTGCGCTCTGCCAGGCCACTGGGGGGCGCGCGAGCACCGCCGTCGACGGCGCGCGCCCGGCGGCGGCGTGTGTGCCTGCCACATCGCTGACATGCCGATGCGTGTGCCTGGCGGCCGTGATGGCCGCCAGGCACTCGGGATCGGCGGCTGCAGGGACAAGACGTGGATCTCTGTGTAAACACAGAGATCCATGTCATGTCAGGGCAGAGAGGAGAACGATCTGTGTCTCTTGTACATAGGGACACAGCATCGGTCACCTCCCCCAGTCACCCCCCTCCCCCAAAGTTAGAACACAATTTAGGGTACACATTAAACCCTTCCTCACCCCCGAGTGTTAACCTCTTCAATGCAAGTCACATTTATACTGTAATTAGTGCATATTTATAGCACTGATCACAGTATAAATGTGAATGGCGCCTAAAATGTGTCAAAAGTGTCTGATGTCTCCGCTATAATGTCGCAGTCACGTAAAAAATGCTGATCGCCGCCATTAGTAGTAAAAAAATAAATAATAAAAAATAATAATAATTCTGTTTTTGCGCAAACCAGACACCTATTGCGTTTTTTTGGTTTTTTTTACCAAAAATATGTAGAAGAATACGTATCGCCTAGACTGAGAAAAAAAACATGTTGTTTTTTTAAAAAAAATTGGGCTATTTATTACAGCAACAAGTAAAAAATATATTTTTTTTTCAAAATTGTCGCTCTATTTTTGTTTATAGCGCAAAAAATGAAAACCGCAGAGCCGATCAAATACCACCAAAAGAAAGCTCTATTTGTGGGGAAAAAAGGACGCCAATTTTGTTTGGGAGCCACGTCGCACGACCGCGCAATTGCCAGTTAAAGTAATGCAGTGCCACAAGCTGAAATTCCACCTGGTCAGGAAGGGGTATATGTGCCCAGTAAGGAAGTGGTTAATATTGGTTTAAAAAAATATTGTGATAAATATTATCAACAATACAAATAAATAGCATTAAAAATAAGCATTAAAGCTAACCTAACCACTACGGCTCAGGCTGCTAACACAACTACCCACAAGGCGGGTGGTTTTCAAAACCACCTGCCACAGAGCCCCATACCGCGGCCAATTCCACACAGGAGCCTAGGTCTGCATTGAATATGTCCAAACCAATATCGGAAAGATGGACTCCGTCTGATCTATAAAGCCCCGGAATTTCACCCTCCAACTCCGTACGCCTAAAAGAAAAAATGCCTAAACTTGACAGAAGTTTTAATACAGCCCTATTCACTCTCTTCCCAATCTTCTCTAAGGGCGCATCGAGGGAGGAGAGAGCCAAACCAACCTTTGAATAATTTTTGAATAAATAATGACACATTTTGGAAAATAATTTTAAACTTTTGTAAATCATCCCTGATGTTAAAAATGATCTCCAAAGTTTTACGCTTGCCAATGTCATTTCCCCTAAGATGTATTATTAAAATATCAGGTAGGGGGAAATGAAGACAAAGCTGAGATAGTTCCATGGGTAACTCAGACCACAACATCCCCCTCTTACTACTCCAGAAAATCTTATATTTATTATCATTTAACTGCTTGCGGACCACCGCATGTACATTTACGTCGGCAGAATGGCACCGACAGGCACATCAACGTATATATATACATTGGAGCCTTGAGAGGTTTCGGGGGTCCGATCGGACCCCCCCCCCGTACATACGGCAGTCCGTTTTGCTGGCCGAGCGATCCGTGCAGAGGGGGCGGCGGTTTGTTTTTGTCCGCCCCCTCCGGATCGCTCTCAGCCAATGCGCATGCTCCCCCGCCCTCTCACTTCCTCCTCCTGTGTAAACACAGGAAGGGGGAAGTGATGTGATCTCTCCCTCTGCGTTTTTTTCAACCACCGCTGAGGAGAGATCACATCTCACAGTAAATGTACACAACACTACACTGACACTCACTACACATAGGCACATTTAACCCCCCCGATCGGCCCCCCCACCCCCTCCCCCCTGTCACAGTGTCACTGAATGCAGTGATTATATGTATGATCACTGCAGTTAGTGTCAGTGTGACAGGCAGTTAGTGTTAGGTCCAGGGTAGCCCCCTACCCCCCCTAATAAAGTTTTAACCCCTTGATCATCGCCCTAGTTAACCCTTTCACTCCCTATTGCCAGCGTTACTAAGCGATCATTTTTCTGATCGCTGTATTAGTGTCGCTGTTCCCACTAGGTAGCTATTTTTTTTTTATTGCGATTTTTTTTTACTAAAGACATGTGGCTAAATAAATTTTGGCCTAAATGTTTGACTAAAATTTAGTTTATTTCATTTTTCTTATAACAAAAAGTAAAAAATATTGTTTTTTTTTCAAAAATGTCGCTCTATATTTGTATATAGCGCAAAAAATAAAAATCGCAGAGGCGATCAAATACCACCAAAATAAATCTCTATTTGTGGGAAGAAAAGGACACAAATTTTGTTTGGGAGCCAGGTCGCACGACCGTGCAATTGTCAGTTAAAGCGACGCAGTGCCGAATCGCAAAAAGGGGCCAGGTCATTTACCTGCATTTTGGTCCTGGTCTCAAGTGGTTAAACCCAAATTAACTGAGTAATTCCTGCGTTTTGCTCTACCGTGTGCCCAATACACAAACGAGTGACCGACGATCCAAATGGTCCAAGGGTTTTCTGAAAAGTTAAAAAGAGTGATTAGGGCGGACATTTAACAGATAACTCTGATTTCCATCTACCTATTTTTTTGATTTTACTAACATCCATACCCAACCTAGCAGCTTCAGTTGCTGCGCCAATCCTAAAGGAATGAGATGTAATTTGTAGGTGATCCAACTTCAGAAACTTTAAACATTTTTTGAGGACACTAATAAACTGGAATTTCATCAGGGGAAGGCCCGAGTCATGCAGAATTTTTTTTTTACTTTTTTGAGGGTCTAATCAGATAATATATTTTTACCAATAGGACTGGGCAAATATTAGAGTTATCCCATGCTTCTAGATGTAACCAACTACCCTTGCCCAATTGATCCGTTTTTGACCTCCCAATCAGAATTTTAACAGATATAAAATAATGATATCAGATGCCCTAATAGCAACCAACTCAGAAACTCTAAGCGCTGCAAAGAACATTATGGAAAAAACAGCTTGAAAAAGACTCAAAAGAGGAAAAACATATTTTATCTGTGACTGAGCAAATATCCCCCAAAACCTTCGGGGTTATGGGCTCACATGAATCAACTGAAAAATTGGCTTACCTATAACCCTTCAAAGCCTGTTTGACTGAAAAGAACTGCATAAAAGAGGGGAGATTATTAATTTTGAGGAAAAAATGTAATTCCAGACAGAGTTCTTTGCACGTAAGACCAAGAATACTGTTTTGCAAATAAGAAACTCAAAAAACGTAAAGCTAAATTTTCAGAGAAAGCAAAAACCTGTTCCTGGATTAAACTTAAAAAATGTAAATACAACAACCAGGCTGACTGATATGCCGCCCAAGTTGAGGGAGCAACAGAATTAGCTATATATTCAGATATGGGCCTTACACCAAGTACCATAGATTGTGTGGACATGGTAATCCCACACGGTCCGCCCCCAGGAATAACTGGAAAAAATGATCCATCTGCAGACAAGATAAAGAATCCGCCAAGTCATTGTCCTTACCTGCTACATGAATAGCTTTTAGCCAGATATTCAGGCTCAAACATTTAAAAACCAAATGCCTTAAAAGGACAATGACTGGCGGAGACTTGGACGTTAAACAAGTGATGGCATATACAACACCCTTATTATCTGTTCTTATTACAATTATTTTCCCACTAAACAAGGGACCCCAAATCTCCAGGGCTACCACTATTGGAAATAATTCCAAGAGAACTATATTTTTAACATGACCTTTTACCTTCCAATCCTAGAGCCAGAGGTCTGCACACCAATGGGTCTGCCAAATTGCAGCAAAACCCAGAGAGCCTGCAGAGTCAGTGAAAAGAAAAAAGTCTTTGTCTAGAATAAAATCCTCTTGCCAAATGGCTCGACCATTAAAATTAATAATAAATTGAAGCCAAACCAGGAGGTCTTCCCTCATGTCATGTGTTATATACGCACATGGGAAAAAGGGGACTTCAGACCAGAAATTGAAATGTAAAGTCTTCTAGAATTTTTTTTACCTATTAGCATAATCCTAGTGGCAAATGCTAACATACCCAATAGGGACTGCATCTATTTTAATAGTATTTTTTTCTAACTAATGACAATAATAGTTGATTAAGCTTCTCAATCTTAGCCTCTGGTAACCTAAACTCCATTAGCTCAGTATCAATAGTGATACCCAGAAATTCTAATAAAGTGGTTGGCCAAACTGTTTTTTCAAAAGCTAGTGGGACACCAAAGATACAGATCATAAAAAATGTATCTAATAGCTTTGGGCACACAGAGGAATCGGAAGGACCTAAAAAAAGAAAATCATCAAGATAATGTATTAACAGTTCTGAACCGGATTCAAAACTTACTGACCACTCTAAAAAGGAAGAAAAAGATTTGAAATAAAAATAGGATAGGGAGCAACCCATAGGCAAAAATGTGTCAAAATAAAAATAACCATTAAAGAAAAAAACGAGGGAATTGAGGGAATTGAAACATAAGGGGTTGATGTCAGCTTTTGCCAACAAAGCTCCTTTACCTAGCCTCCTTAATTTTGTTAACGCATCCTCAAATGAGGCATAAGAGACTGAAGATAGACTATCCTCAATCTGATCATTGAGGGATTCTCCCTTGGTAAAAGATAGGTGATGTATCTGTCACGGTCTGGGGTCAGGCTCAGAGGCCAGTAGCTGTAGCAGCAGAGCAGGTCACCCTGGCTGATGACACAGGGTCATCTGAGGTGCGGAATCTAAGCGCTAACCGGTGTTCACCAGAGCTCCTGATGGTGGAGATGGATTTTGCTGCGTGTTAGCACCATGTTGCGGTCCTCAGGATCGCCCCACCAGAAGGTGAGAAATCCGGGGTACGATAGCAGATAAACAGGTAAGGATCAAACAGAAGAGTGGTCGGTAAACAAGCCAAAAGGTCGGTAATGAGTATCTGTAGGTTGGGATCAGGCAGAAGCGTAGTCGATAACAAGCCAAGGGTCAATAACGAGCAGTAGCAAATATGGATGGCAGCAGAGAAGACAGGAGCGAGATACAGGCTGGAGATAGCACAATATTCTGGCAAGGAGGAAGTGCAGAGACATGGCTTATAACAGGAAGTTTGTGGGAGGAGCAAGGGGTTCAAGGTTCAAGACAAATCAAGACACAAGGCCGCAAGGACCAATGGATCAGATGGGTTTGTCAAGCAGAACAGACAGGGAGCTGTCCAGCATCCCAGGTAGCTCAGTGAGAAGGCTTACTGCCAGACACAGCTGAGGTCCCAGGTTCAAAACCCGGTCCTGACAGTATCATTCTAAAGGAGTCTTTTTCTTTCTTAGGGATAATACCTAAAGGGGAAACTCTAAAATTAATAAAAGGAGGAGAAGAAAAAGGACCTTCCACTCTTCCTTCTAAAATTTCCAAAATTTTTTTTCTAGAACTATATCAGGGTATTGATTAACTGATTTAAGGTTATTCACCAATGAAAAACACTGACCGGAAAAAACTGGAAGCATAAAACCATCTCTAAAACCTTCAATGAGGAGCTGGGCCTTCAACCGATCTGGGTAAAGGCTGAGCCATGGGAGCATATTTTGTAGCTTCACTGGCGTTACTGCTTTTGAAAAAAATCCCTGGCTGTTGATTTGTTGCTGACATTTTTTTTAAAACATTTGGCGACCGAATGACTGCCCGCGCAAAAGTCACACTCGTGTCTGTACTCACACGTGTTTGGCCATTTGCATTGGCTGTCATTGAAATTGAAGCAAATTCCTTTTTATAGCCGGAATTGCTTGAAAATTGTGTAACGGTGCTTGTTTTGTTAAAAACTGGTCTTTGAGGAAGAAAAAGATTCAACCATAACCCTACATCTTTAACACCCCGTTTTAAAGAAGGATGTACTGACAGTTTTTGGCGAAAGGCTTTGTCATAACCGAACCAAGCAGTACTGGCAACATTTGTGTTGAAATAACCCAGTGCTTTTTTCAGGGAACTTTTCACATAAAGTCCCTGAGAAAATACAGAAAGCCTGTAACCAGTTGTTAAAGAATTTACGGCCTACGTCTTTCTTCCTACGCCTTTCTTCCTCTTCTTTTTTTTCTGATTTACTCATTTACTGATTTACTCATAAATTCTTTTGTGGATGGAAGTAATGATAACATGTCAATGAATTCTCCTCACCAAATTTTTTCCTTAACAATAGTAGATAGATGAAAACCTAATGGGGAAACTTCACAGGACATGGTCTCTTTAAGACAAGTCTCAGGTAAATTCTGAGACCTGGCAGAGAGAAAATCAGGATTTGTATTATTTTGTGAGGGTTGAATGCAATTGTCAGACAGTCCACTAGATGGCGACCATACACTAATAGCTGAAGGCTCATTAGCTGTAACAGTGTTACTACTTACAACCTGAGGATTAGCATTCAGTTCCCTAGCAAACTGAGATAACAATTCAACAATGTTGCCTAGTAATACATGTGAGGAAGATTTGTTTATACTTGGCCTATTAGAAGGACCCAGGGTAGCACTAGGCACCAAGACATCTTGCGCTGTTGCTGCTTCTGTAGGAGGCACTGCCGTGGCTCTGGAAGCAGCCCCTGTTGTTGCCCGTAGTGACATTTGTTACGCTGACAATGGCTGTACAGGAGCCCATCCGTCTGTAGATCGTCTGCTTGTCCCTCCTCTGGAAACGCCTCTTGACCCCGCCGTTGAGCTGGCTCTCGGAGGTCACGAACACCTGTAGGGGGAAGAATTTGAAAAACCCGCAGACCTGCCACTGGCCCCGCCCTTGGCTCCACCTCTGGCCCTGCCTCCGTATCCTGTGTTACGGTCCTCAGAAGGACCAGCTCTTTGCGCATTGGCTGTACGGGGAGGAGAGGGGGAGTAAACTCTGCACAGAGTGCCCTTCCTTTTCGCCGCCTCCGGAGGACGAACGGGGGTACCGCCTCTTCCTCGCGGCAGACCCGGAACCTTCTCCCCACTTCCTGGCACGGTCTCTTCCTGGATCTCCGCAGGCTCCCGGACCTCCTCCGAATAAAGCTCCAGCGAGGCAGACCCTGAACCGGAACCTCCGCTGACCATTGTGGCTCCCACCGGAGCCTCTTGACTCGCAGGATGAGGTAGGTCCAGGCACTGACGAATCCAATCTTCCCCGCTGTCCTCTCCTGCTCTCTCAATCAGCCAACGAAGCAGACTCATTCTTCCGGCCTCAGAAGACGCTGTTTGCTCAGAAAAGAACACCACAGCTCCTATGTCTTCTGAGGCGAATGAGCCTATGCTGTCGGAACCCGCTTTAAATAGCCCCAAATCAGCTGAAACCCACTGGTTCTGACCGGTTTGAACTGGCCTTTCCCGGGCTTTCTATTCAGACTCCAGGAAAGGTCACACAAAGGCCAAAGTGCCCACCAAAATTCCCCAGAGGAGGTCATCTGGAGTTCAAGCACAGCTGTTTGAAATTACCTTTCCCGGGCTTTCTAACCAAACCCCAGGAAAGGAATTCCCTCATAGTACCCAGAACCAAACAGGGGAGCCATGACACTGCCCCCCATCGCTTTCCCATGAGGAAAAGGAGGGGCAAGAAACTGCCCCCTTTTCCTGTCAATCCTGTGATATACAATTTAAATTCGATTTCCTAGGACCAACTTTACCAAAGGGGCTTCATTAAACATAGGATCACCGTGTCCATTCATATGAAGAAAGACAGAAATATTTCCATAGTGTAATTCTGTATAGAAGGTCTTTAAAAAACTTTTAGGAATTACGCTTACAAGAATATAAATACAATAAGCATTAAATGAAGCAGTACAGTTGTGACAGCCATATACGTTATAAGGAATGTTAGGGTATCTCCTACCGCAAGCAGCAATAACAGCAGTGATAGTGAGATCCGTGTCTCCAGGTAGTGTACTGAGACTGTAATGTTTGAACGTCGCTGTCATTTAATGTTACTGTCAGAAAGCAGCATGGACTGTATGCCATTTTTACTTTTGCCCACATTTCAACTTCAACGGCTCCTGCCAAATCTTTTTGTCACAACACGTGACTTTTTCAAGGGTATGGATACTGTGTCATGTTTTGGAATGTCCATGCCATTTCCAGTACAAAGGCAGAACAAAAAGACTCTGGAAACGGTTAAGAGAGCATGTTCAAAACATAAAGTCTGTCTATCCCAAACATAGTGTGTCCAAACGCTGGGAAAATCTTAGCTCTCTCTCTTTTTGGGGTATCAAAAAATACAAACCCCATTGGAGAGGAAGCAATAAAGTTATTACTAAATCCGAATCTCGTTGGATATACAAAATGCAATCAGAGGCGGACTGACAACTCATGGGGCCCCCGGGCAATAGAAGATTATGGGGCCCCTGGGCTTACTGATGGCCACCACGCCAGGAGGCAGCGCAGAGACGGGGCAGCTAAAATCTCAGGATTTTCACATCAAAAGCATGTCAGTTTTGGACATATCAGGGACAGATGTAAAAAAAAAACACAGATTTTGACATACAGTCCCTGGTTTTACTGAGCCTGGCAACCCTGATGGGGCCCACTAGTGGCATGGGGCCCTCAGGCAGTGCCCGAGTGACTCAATGGTCAGTCCGCCCCTGAATGCAATATTTTTCCCCTCCTAGGTTTGAATATAGAGTTGGATTTGAACTTTTGGACATATCAGGGCCTGATGTAAAAAAAACACAGATTTTTACATACAGTCCCTGGTTTTACTGAGCCTGGCAACCCTGATGGGGCCCACTAGTGGCATGGGGTCCTCGGGCAGTGCCCGAGTGACTCAATGGTCAGTCCGCCCCTGAATGCAATATTTTTCCCCTTCTAGGTTTGAATATAGAGTTGGATTTGAACTGCTTTATTTCCAATTATTAGCATTATAACCTTATTTTTCTTTTGGTTCCTATTTTATCTCTATATGATTCTATTTAAGAAATGTGTATTTTTTTTTATATTTAATATTTTTCATTTATGTTTTTATTTTTACTTAAATTCAACTTTATTTTTATATCTAATCGGATTTTATTTTTATTTACTTTCTCTATTTTATTTATTTCCACTTCTTATGTTTTTATATATATATATATATATATATATATATATATATATATATATATATATATATATATATATTCCATTCTTTGATGACTATAACAATATGGCTTTCCTTTTAAATGCTGATGTTAGTAGATTAGTGAGACATCCTTGACCACGGCGAGTGGTATAGGCCTATCACCTAAACAGTGGTCGATAATTTTTCTAAAGAATACACTGAGTTGATCTTTTTGGCCTACCAAAAGGGCACTATTGACCTAAATACCTGGAATTACCTAAATGTTAAAGAATCGAAAATTCTAAACTTTTATGCCTTACCCAAGGTTCATAAATCTCTTGACCACCCTCCTGGATGACCCATTATCTCGGGTTGCTAAGGCCTGACAGAAAACGCTAGCGCACTAGTTGACAAATATCTACTTCTCCATGTAACAGCTTTGCCCTCATATGTAAAGGACACAATCAATCTTCTCCAAACTATTGATGGCAAGTCCATTCCACCAGGGGTGTGGTTGGTGGCACTCGATGTAGAGAGCCTCTATAACACGATCCCGCACACTAGGGGCTTGGAGGTTATCTCCTCTGAACTTCAAGCTCGAGGCACACATTTTGATACCTATTTTTCTATTGAAAAGCCTGTTGCGTGCAAAACACAACCCAAAAACTTCACCCGGTGCAGGAAAAAATGTGCACACACATAAAGAGTGAAACACAAAAAACTGCGACAGGTGCCATCGTCAATGGTCCTCCGAAGAGGACCCAGCTCTGATCCCCCGGGGCGTTAGGCTCCTGGCAGGGAAAAGAGTATAGGAGTCCAAGCAGCCAAAACCACAAGGACCCCACTAAGGCCCATGCAGCCGAAACCACATGGCCTAACATCCTCGGAGGGACTGCCGAAACAGAACCCTCCTCGGTGAGGCTCCCCCGAAGGGAGACCCCATGAGAGCAGGTGAACTAAGCCAGAAGGCCATGTCCACCTACTCCCAAGACTTTCAGAGTCAGGCCCGAGGACCAGCACCCTACTCGCCACACATAAAGTGCTCAGCACCAAACAGAAAAAGTGAAAAACAAGACAAACAGGGGGTAAAATAAAAAAGAAAGTGGGGGAAAAGGAAGGTGGGAATGGTGAGTGAAAAGTGGCCACCGTGCAATACGATGGCCGGCCCTCCGGCCAGGAACAAAAATTCCTCTGGTCCTAGCCAAAAGGCTCGACCCTAGAGACAGGTGTCAAAAAGGTGTATGTGGAGATCAGTGACCTAAGGTGCCACACATTGAGTGCCCCTCAAACACTCAGTGCAATGTATGGCACCCCTGGACTGCCACTCCAGGGGCACTATCTCCACAGGCTTTTCAACGGACCCTGACCCCCGGGTCTGGACCGGCAGCACCCTTCCCAGCCAGGAAGGTAGGAGAAGAGGTTGGGGAGAGCCCGCCGCAGCCGACTACTACCCACAACCCCCATCTCTCCCACCTAATTACATTCGGGAAGTACTACCCGCCTCTCCCCAAAAGGATTAGCAAAGGTTCCCTCTCCGAACAACTGACTGGGGCAGACACCACCGGAGCCAGGCCAAAGGCCAGGGTCCCGGCCCTTCAGCTTTGACCCCATGCCTCTCTGTCCCGATCAGAAGGCTTTCGCCTCTACACCAACAGGCTTAGCGTCCACCGACTGCCATCCCTTTCCCCCTCACCGAGTACTGGGGACAGTCAGTTTAGCACCACCTATTGGCAACTGATAAGAACAGATACTACACTTGATCTTAGCCAAAAGGCCGAGAAGCGATTTTGATACCTATAATGAATTTGTGCTTAATTTGCTAAAATTCATCTTGACACGGAACGTGTTTCTTTTTGGCTCCTCCCACTTCCTCCAGATACAGGGTGTAGCTATGGGGACTAAATGTGCCCCTAGCTATGTGAACCTGTATCTTGGGGGGTGGAAGAGGGAGATTTTTTCAGCCAAACATATGCGGGATTTACTGTCTAAAGTCATAGGGCCAGATTCAGCAAGACTTGCGCTGGAGTATATCGATATGCGCCGCGTAACTGTAAAGATGCGCCGTAGTATCTATGTGGCCGTACCCACCAAACTAAATGCGACAGAACACTGGCCTTTTCCGATTGGCTTAACTTTCCCTCGCCAGAGTATCGTAAGCGCATATTTTTGCTTGTCGTATCCGTTGCGACTATTGATTTGCCATGCAAATATGCAAATGAGGGAGATTTCCCGATTCGCGAACGGATTAGCACCAGACGCTGGCTACATGCGCCGCGCGTATCTCGTCCGTCCGTCGCAAAGTTATTCCTACAAATAGCTGCTTTATCTTTACTCCAGATGGCCACAGGTCAGCAGGAGAGCAGCTATAGCAGCAGCGTTACTGACGAAAAGAGCAAGCTGAACAACCACACTTGCAAGGACAGCACCTCTGTGTGCCAACATGCCAGGGGCAGCTGTAGTCCTAGCACTACTAATGGGTCCCTCGGAACGGAGGAGGCGGGCACGTGAGAGGATATACCGCACGCGCATGAGCCTCTTTGGCATAGGGGATGAGGAGGTGTATCGCCTCTTCAGATTCAGCCCTGATGCAATACTTGAACTAACCACAACCCTGCAGGATGACATCACCAGCAAGACACACCGCTCACAAGCAGTGCAGCCACTGGTGAAGGTCCTGGCAACACTTCATTTCCTTGCAAGTGGATCATTCCAGCGTACAAGTGGAGTGGTGGCTGGGATGTCACAGTCCACCATGAGCAGATGTCTGCACCAGGTTGTCCCCGCAATCCTCAGACGCATGTCCCACCACTTCATAAGACCAACCACTGAGGAGCTGCGGCTGAAGGCAATGACAGATTTCTACAGCATTGCCATATTCCCACGCACCGTGGGGGCCATTGATTGCACACATGTGGCACTACAGCCCCCCAGTGCCACAGAGCATATATACTGCAATCGGAAGCATTGGCATTCCATCCACGTACAGGTGATAGCCGATGCCCAACGCCTCATATGGCACGTCCGTGCCAAACACCCCGGATCCAGCCATGACAGCTTCATATACAATCAGAGCCCCATCCCAACGGAATTCGAACAGAACATGTATGGGGACAGCTGGCTGGTTGGTTGGTGAGTGACATGGGTGGCAAGCATGACTGTCCCCCCCCATGATGCTGACATCACAAGGGGGAAAACAAACATGACTAACATCCTTCTGTCTTTTCCCTTCCAGGTGACTCGGCATATGCACTGGGACCCCATCTCATAACTCCTTTCCGGAACCCCCAAACCAGAGGAGAGAGAAGATACAATGCGGCACACATCAAAAATCGTGCAGTGGTGGAGCAAACATTTGGGCTCCTGAAGTCCCGTTTCCGCTGCCTGGATAAGTCTGGGGGGGCCCTATTGTATTCCCCTACCTCTGTGTGTCAGATCATCGGTGCGTGTTGCATTCTGCACAACTTTGCCATGAGAAAAGGCCTGCAGATTGACATACGTGATGACCTGACCCCCCAACCAGACACCCCCCCCCCTGCCAGAGGAGACCCCGTCTGCTGATGGAAGAGCAGTCAGGAGGGTCCTCGTGGTAGACATCTTTGGACAATAAACAAAAACATTGATCACACGGACAATGCACGCATGCACACCACTGATGTCCCTAGATCACACACACCACATGCACATTGGATTAGCCCAAGTCCAACATGCAGGACTTGGGAGCAGCAACGCCAGCGTCAAGCCCCCAATGATGTCGCTGTCCATTCATACACCATTCACACGTCATTCACACAGCTGTGGGGATAACTTCTCCCCAACGGCCGAGGGTGACACCCCTTACTGGCAGGAGGGCCACCCCCTCACATTCACACACCATTCACACTGTCCCCTGCACTCCTGACCGTGTGCAGTTAAACTTAAAATAAAAAACTCATAACCTGAGCAAAGTTCAAATAAAGAATAAATACTCATAACCTGAGCCAAATATATATATATATAAAAAAAGCCCTCATCTAGGCTGACGGGGGCTCCTTCTTGTGGGCCCTCTCTGGCTCCTCAGCTGCCTGGAGGGAGTGGGTGGGGTGGGGGGGCATCTGGAGGTGGCTGATCCCCGGGTGGGCCACTCCTGGCAGGTGTTGGCTGCATGCCCTCAAAGGCCACGGCAATCCGGCTCAGATAGTGGTTGGTCTGGGCCTGCATCCTCAGCTGGTGGGTGACATTATGCCATTGGTCATGCTGCCTCTGTCTCCCCTGTTCCCGGATGGCAGCAGTGTTGGCCTGGACGGCTGCAGTGAGGTGGCGAACATCAGCCTGCACCTCCCCCAGGCTGGTCACCACTGCAGCGCAGTTGCAGCTGACATCCTGCACAGCGTTGGTCAGCTGCGACACGGAGCCCAGGCTGTCAGCCACTCGGTCCAGGTGCCCAGCAATCTCCCCCATCTGCTGGGTCTGCCTGGCCTGGTCCCGGGCCATTTGGTCATGGACCAAATCAGACACACCCCTGGTCTTCCGGGTCGCCTTCCTGGGGCCAGGAGATGGTTCTCCCCGGGGGGATGGAGTCGCCCTTGAGGGGCTTCCTAGAATGGGGGAGGGGATTACAGAGGGCCCTGCAGAAGGGGAGGAATCCTCCAAAACTAAAACAAAGTCCTGATCTGTAAAGCCAGGCTCCTCCTCAACCACCTCATCAGGCGAGGTGTGGGCACTCTCCTCCATCTCATGGTGTTCACCACCCAGGGGGTCGGGCTCAGGATGCCGTTGGGGGGTTGGGATGGACTGGCCGCCGACAGATGATGGCCCAGCTCCGTCATCTGTGGATGACACAAAGCAGACACATGTTGGGTGGTCCCACACACTTGGCACATATACCCTCCCCCTCCACATGCAACACACCAAATAGGGGATAAAAAACACTTACCTGTCATGGAGCCTTCCTCCACGGAATCATATCCCGGGACCCCCTCCAACTGCTTCCTCTCCAGGCAGCGGGTGACCACCTCCTCCTCCGTGGTCAGGCTGACCGCACATGGGGGTCCACCACCCGTGCCCCTCTCATGCCTCCTGATGGTGGCCATCTTGCCACGGACTTTCCGCCTCAAATCATTTATCTTCTTGCCAATATCGGCAGCAGTCCGGGTGGAGTAGCCCAACACATTGACCCTGCCAGCAATGGACTCCAGGATGCCCTGCTTCCTATCCCGGCTGGTCTTCCGACTTTTCCTGCCGTGGAGGAAGTCGTTGTAGGTCTCCATAGCAGAGATCACTACGGACACCTACTGGGCATTAAAATTGAGGTTTCTCCTCTCTTTGGGGGGAGCGGGAGCAGCCATCACACAACAAAAGTAACTTCCCTGGGGTGGGGGGAACCGGATATACTTTTGCGCCGGAAAGGCGCATCTACGACCGCTTTTATACGTGCAACGGAAGACATTGCGCTGGCGTTTCCAATGAAGTGGTGCAGACGGAAGTTGTGAGCATGCGCACAGGGGAACGAGGGGAGCCCTCCCTCACTGCGCATGCTCCGTGGATGATGTGATGATCGTAAGTCACTGCGCTGGGCTCCACCCATCATTCAAATATGATCACACCCACTTCCACTTGCGTCGGGTTGCGCCAGCGCTTTTTCGTTACTCCGCCGCAAAGTAACGAACATGCGATTGGTGAATACTGGACTTGACTCACTAGTTTGCGTCAGCGTAACTTATATGCGCAGCGCTACGCCGGATAAAATATGTGCCCATCTACCTAAATCTGGCCCATAGAGTGGCATAGATATATTGATGACATTCTTATATTCTGGTCAGGCAACAGAGAGGAGCTCACCTCCTTGATGGAACTACTTTCAGTAAATACGTACAATCTCAAGTTTACAATGGAATGTAGCCAATCTTCAGTCAACTTTCTGGACCTAAAAATCCATGTAGACTCGGCTGGCGGCTTGCACTCATCTCTTTACCGAAAACCCTCAGCGGGTAATACTATCCTCCATGCTCTCAGTGCCCACCCTGCACCCCTTCTGGATAGCATCCCTTATAGTCAATTTTTGAGACTCAAAAGAAACTGTACCAGAGACGAAGATTTTCGTACTGCAGCCAGCGATCTATCTACACGATTACACTCTCGTGGATATAGCCGCTTGTTGCTTAAAAGATCATTTAACAAGGTTCTAAAATTAGATCGCTCTACTCTTGTTCACTCTTCTCATATAAAAAAACAAAAGGATGCTAACTCAATTAGAATTGTAACTCCTTTCTCTAAGCAACATGTAGAAATGAGATCTATCTTCAAAACATTCTGGCTCCTGCTTATGGCAGATAATGTTGTCTCTAAATACATAAAGACATATCCAGAGATAACTTTTAAGTGAACGCCCTCTTTGAGGGATCGCTTAGTACAAAGCCATCATGGCCGGCTGGACACCCATCCGCCTACATCCACCGGCACCTTTGCATGTGGACGCTGTGATGTCTGTCCTTTCATTATCAACAATTCTGTTACTCCTTTGCCCAACGGTAAGCTGCACAAACCAAAATATCGTATAACATGCCAATCCATAGGAGTTGTCTAACTGGCAACCTGCCAGTGTGGAAGCTTTTATATTGGCAAAACCAAAAGACCGTTTCTTAAGCGTATCAAGGATCATATGTCCCCTCTTTATAAACGATTAATGACAACTGCCCTTAACAGACATGTAGGCTGCCTACACGATTTCGATATCAATTCTATTAAATTTGCAGCCCTCGAGCATGTTCCCCTACATGTTCGTGGGGGAGGTATCGACCAGACTTTGTTGCAACTCGAGACCAGATGGATCCATACGTTAAAATTTGCTGTAAAATTTCCTGGTTTAAATGAATACATACATTTTAAACCTTTTTTATAATATTTTTTTACAGTACATAGACTGATTATGATACAGCATCTGTACTACCTAAGGATCCATCTTCTCTTTGAGGTTGTTCTGAGTATATGGCCACTACCATCCCCCCATATGTCACTCTCTTTCCCCCCCCACAATCAGACCCTGTATTCCATCTTAAGTGGTCACCAGCCGAGGCCCCAATTCTCCCCCTTTTTTTGGGGGGGGGGCATGTCTTGAGCCTCTGACTAACTGTCACACCCCCAAAATTTACTGTTCCTTAGAGAAATTTATTTTGGGCAATCCTTTATTAACGACTTGTAAATTCTTAACATACTTTCCTTATAATCTCTTATGTGATATATATGTAAATTAAGACTGTTCTATCATTTCTTTTTGACCTGTCAAACATTACTAAAAAACTAAAAATGTTTTGCTGTGATTTTTCTTTTTACTCACCTTTCGTGTGGCCCGGATCTGTGGCGGGGCTAGACTTGCCCATCGGGGACATTGCCCATTATTGGGAATGGGCCATCTCCCCAATATGGTCCCGTCATCCAGTATATAGCTCGGCTCCCTTTCTCCTCCCCCCTTCCACACCCATTCCCCTCCCCCCCCCCTCAGCCCGCTCAGTACCCCTTGTTGCATCCTGCTACATCTGGGTGTTCCCTCTGTTTATACATATTTTTGTCTATGTGTATTTATATATATATATATATATATATATATATGAATTAGGGATGCACCGATTATCGGTGGCCGATACATATCGGCCGAAAATAGCGTTTCTGAGTCCCTGCCGAAATAAAGATAAAATGCCGATAATAAAGCTGGGTGAATGGGTGATACCATTTTTTACTAGGAGGGGGGGAGGCAATGTTCATATCAATATATGTAGACAATATATGCTGTCCACCAGACCTGCACATAGCGCGACCACCTTCACCTTGTCCTCCGGCTCCTAGCAAGACCTATTACATGTTGCTTGGACTTCCCCCATGGGGGAGTCTCTTGGTTTAGTCCAGCAGCGCGGGCCACGTGATGTCACGGCCTGAGGCGAGGGAGGACTCGGAGCGCGCAGGGAGCTGTGTCGGATCATCAGACATCACACTGCCTGCCTAGGAGGAACCACCACTTAAAAAGTAAGCAAAGCAGTACTAACTTAAGTTGTGAACAAAACCTGTTAGGAGCAATCTGTTAAATGGCTTAATGGGGGGGAGGGGGACGCAGGCGGAGGCACAAGCACATGGTTAACTGAGGTGACTATGTAAAAAAAAAAAAATCTGCCATTTTTTCACAGTGAGGCTGCAATTGATATTTGTTTTGGTAGTCAGATAAGGCAAGCATGGCTCAATAACAAATGGCTCAATTGAAAAAAAAATGAAATAGGGGAAAAACAAAGAAACGTCATTTTTGGTTTCGGTTTCGGACTGAATTTTTTATTTATTTCGGTTTAGTTTCGGTTCTGAAATTTCCATTTCGGTGCATCCCTAATATGAATATATATATTTAATTCTGTATTAATCAATAATATTACATTAACAACTTATCTTTTTTATTATTGATCATAATCTAGATCATGGGTCTTCAAACTACGGCCCTCCAGCTGTTCAGGAACTACAATTCCCATCATGCCCAGTCATGTCTGTGAATGCCAGTGTGTTACAATGCCTCATGGGATGTGTAGTTCTTCAACAGCTGGAGGGCCGTAGTTTGAGGATCCCTGATCTAGATAATCTCTTCTTTTTCTTTTCATTAATTTTTCCTTTATCCTTATTTTTATTTTATTTTCATTTCCCATTATAGATATCCCTATGCGATCTATGTGCTTTACTGATATGAATCTTTTTCCCTTGTTTTATGGTTTGGTGTCCTTTTTACCTTATTATTTTAACAATGGGAGATTTTCTGTATACTTTGTGGCAGCATTTTGTTTATCGCATATTTTGAGGTAGCACCTTGTCCATCGCATCTCTAATGCGTGCGCCGACTTCCCCTCTCTCTCCCCTTCTTTCTCTCTACACCATTCGATCTGGTGCACTGCCCCGACGGATGGATGGGTGCCGCTTTCTCGATCGCGCCCCTCCCTCCCCTGTTTTGGAGCAGTGCCTGCTGTTCATTGTACCAGTGACGCACGCGCCGACCCTTCTCCCACTCCTTGCACCACGTGACGGTGCGTCAGGCTATGACATCATCGCGCTCTCTCACATTGTGATGAATGCTGGGACTTGTAGGCGGCATGCGCAGCCTCTGTGGCGTCTGTGTGACGCAAGGCCAGCTAATTTGGCTAGCTATTTATAGCCCTGACAGCCTCACCATCAGTCCTGCTTGCTAGGATTGTTATCCTTTTGACTGGCACCATTAAGGTAATTAAGAATGCTCCCCTTGTTCTTCTAGCTATGTATTTATAACTTGTTTGTTTTTTGTTTTTTTAAGACACTTCTCTGTCTTTACACTGCTCTTTTTTCACCCACTGTTTCCAGTGCCTCCTTGATCTTCATCCCCAATTGCTGGATTCTCTCTTGCTGTATGTCATCAGGCATCCTGCATCTAGTCTCGTGGAAGGCTACCTACCAGATGAGGATTGCTGCTGTAAGTCCCCTACAATTTGTTCAGCTTTCTTTAATAGACACTCCACTGTTCTAACGCTGTTTTTCCTTACACATTGTTTACAGTGTCCTCCTGATTTCCATATTTAACCGTCGGATCCTTCATATGTTGTGTGCCTTTGGCACCGTGCATCCAGCCTTTGGAAGTCTATCTACCCAATGAGGGTTATTGTTATATTTATTACATAACATCCTTTCCACTAGATTGATTGATTTGGAGGGACATTTATGCATCTTTTATCCCAGCCCTAGTATTGACTCTTTGAAGGTAGGTGTTACTATATCCCCCCCATTCCGCTCTGTGATACACCTGTGATATATTTACCTTGTTACACACACCACATACATTTCCCCCCCCGAACTAAAATACTTCTTATATTGGTAAACACTAGATCCATCCTCTCCTATCCAGGCAGTTACCTGTGTGGGGGGTTCCCTTGCCTTTTTGGAAACCGATAACACATCCGAGGTCCATCTACATGTGAGCAGGTTCACTACCCGGGTAGGTTACTTTTCTTTTTCTTTGCCTTCCCTTCCAACAAGGGGTTATTTTTGGATTTTTGGATATATTTATTATTTTTGGTTTTATATTTTTTATATTTATTTATATTTATTTTGATTTGCCTGCACCCGTGCCTTTTACACATGCGGACAATCAACTATACCAATTACTGAGCTGGTTTTCCTTCTCCATTGGATCCCTGTCTGTTCTCTGGAGTTGTTCTGGGACTTGGGTTGTATGTGCCCCGCCGCAGATCCTAGCCACACCTATAACAATGTTGACTAATGCATGAATTATTGTCTGGTTATAATGAGGTTATAATGATATTGTAACTATTGAATCGTCTGTTTTAACTAGAAAATCTTTGTACACAATTTGTTTTACTAGAGTTTCTATAACCGAAATGATCCAGCTACAAATCCCCTGAAGAAGCCACACCCGGCGAAACTAGTAGGGTTGCCAGGATCAATTGCTTTAAATTCCAACTAGTACTCCCAACTGTGCTCTTACTGTCTCCCTTTGACCTTTATTACCTTGTACCTCGTACCTTGTACCTTGTACCTTGTACACATGACATTGTGTAATGTAAATAATAAAAATAATTTTGTATTCCATATTGACGCAGTGTTCTTTGGTTTCTATTAAACTTAAAATACTTTTTTTCTGGGCACCATCATATTCCCTTTTTTCCAACACTTTCCCATTTTCTATTTTATTTATTTCCACTTCTTATGTTTTATTATATATATATATATATATATATATATATATATATATATATATATATATATATATTCCATTCTTTGATGACTATAACAATATGGCTTTCCTTTTAAATGCTGATGTTAGTAGATTAGTGAGAGCTAAGTGATCTGTGTTTATTGAGTGAAATTGTGTGCCCCTTGTTCCTATTCCAGTTGGTTTATAAACATATGTCCAGCCCATTACTCATTGTTATGCTAATTTTATGATTACGGTCAGTATAAAGCTTTGTTCTCACCAATGACCTTAGGTAGGGGTCAGGTAAGGGCTGAAGTTATCCTCTATTGACAACATAAAAAACAGAATGATACATGTGTATATAGATATTGTAGCAGAGCGTCCCAGAGAGAGCCTGGGAAAGTCCAGTTCGGGGTTTATACCTCTCCCAGGCTCCTCTCTTACACATTCAGGGATCTCTGATCCCTGATCCAGGTCAGGTGTTGGCCCTCTCCCCCAGGCCAATTTAAGCTCAGCTGAGCTAACAGCCATTGCTCTGTCCTGGGAAACAGATAGTGTGGATCTGTAGGAGCAAGGAGGTTGTTAAAAGACTGGTGAGCAGTTTGTGTTTTGAGCTAACAAGCGGTAGGCTTGTAAAGCTTAGTAGTTAGGGCCTACATATCGTGTAGTTAGAGCCGAGACACGGCTAGGTGTTTGTTTAAACTATTTTTGTTTGTTTTGTTTTCTGCACACTGTACAGCACCTGTAAATAGACTTTGTATAGCACCAATAAAAATCCCACTGTTGTTCACTTATCCTATGGACTTTGGTATCTGTGCTGGCTCATCCCAGGGAACTTTTGTACCTGCTACCTATCCCCAGCTTACAATATATAAAAATAAAACATCAGAAGAATAACAGGTTCGTTAACATATATGACAATAGAAAGATCTGCCAGATCCGTACCGAGAATATCCCAGATCAATGCAGTATAAAAGGCAATGTCATGACCATGTCACATAGTAATCATAGGGTTAAATAGAGAATGGGTTGGGGATTTACAAGTTAGAGGCACTCAGGGAAGAGAGAAGCGGGTGTGTTATCCACCCAATTATAATGAAAAATTGCGAGTATGGCCTCAATTACAAATTAATAATAAGGGTAATAGGGTACCATCATCCAAGTATTGATGAGAAAAAAGGGGGGGGTGGGAATGGAGGAATAGTTGCTGAAGCTAGACCCAACATATACCCGCCCAGTTAAGGTGTGGACTATCCCGGTACAAAATAGGTCAGGGTAAACAATATGATAAATAAGGAATAATTTATTAAATAAAAATGTTGCATTAAAAACAATAGTGTACATCAAAAGATTGGTCGATTCTCGACTAGTTTCGCGGGGTGTCCGCTTCTTCAGGAGAACCAATCTGAAGGAAAATAATGCAATGAAAAGTAAAATACAGATAATACAGTTCAGCAATGAATTCAGCAATGAATTAAAAATTGAATAGACCACTCCCCAGGGTCAAACCTGTCCACATTCCCTCTCCCTCCCCTTCCCCCCTGCTTTCCCTTTCCCCCTCCCCCTCTTTCCATCCCTTCTCTTTCTCCCTCCTCCCCTACCTGTCTGCCCTCCCCCTCCTTTTTCCCCCCATTCCCCTCCCTCTGCCTTCCCTCCTTCCCCACTTCCCTACCCCCTCCTACCCCCCCCCTCCCCTGACCCACCCCCAACCTTATTCGTGTCCTGGGCCTCCTCCCCTAATCTAGTGTATGCCAATTTTTCAGAGATCCACACACTATCCCCCACGTTCGCCGCGGGGGGACCACCTATTGGGCAGACCTGGCCCCGCACCTGCTTCGTTACACTTTGGGTAAAACCTATATGTCTTTTCAATTTTTAATTCATTGCTGAACTGTATTATCTGTATTTTACTTTTCATTGCATTATTGTCCTTCAGATTGGTTCTCCTGAAGAAGCGGACACCCCGCGAAACTAGTCGAGAATCGACCAATCTTTTGATGTACACTATTGTTTTTAATGCAACATTTTTATTCAATAAATTATTCCTTATTTATCATATTGTTTACCCTGACCTATTTTTTCTCATCAATACTTGGATGATGGTACCCTATTACCCTTATTATTAATTTGTAATTGAGGCCATACTCGCAATTTTTCATTTACTACACAATGGAGACTTTTCTTATTTATCCTGTGGATCTAGAGAGATTTATTTAGAAAAGCTGGTCTGGGAACTTGGGTTCTATGGAGAAACAGTCTTGATACTGCAGTTACCTGCTGTCCAGGATACATTCAAAGAGGAGGAAAAACGACACATTGGTGTGAGATATCTGTTGATGCATGACTAGACTCGTTGGGGTCTAACTTGAAGATGAGAGACTAGCACATACTGGGGGCAGATTAGAGAACGCTACCTACAGGCTATCATCCTTCATCTACAATTTCCCTCCCTTTCTCCCTTTGACTTGTTTGCACCTACTTTTTGCACTTTCTATACCCCAAGACACAATTTTTCATTTTTTTTTTGGTACTTTGGATGCACTTTATATAGGATTATTTGTATATACATATATATATATATATATATATATATATATATATACATATATGTGAGCACGCCTGTGGGCACGGTGGTACTCCACATGCATGAGCACAGTCAGTCCTTGCTGTCTCTGAATACACAAACAGTGACTGCATTTGATTTGTCCAGTCACTGCTCTGCTGACAATTTCCACCCACTTAAACATTTTCATCAGAGCTCTTTGTGCCAGGTGGCCACTTGTGATGTGAATTTTGGCCAAATCATCAAGAATTGAATGGAATTTAAGCTACATATTGCAAGCCCAACTCTTAAACTAAGATGAGTGTAATTCACAATAGATCTGCCCATTATGGATTCCCTTTATTGTTATTTACGTGTTAGCAGGGCTTTTTTTCAGGGGGAACTTGGGGGAACTCAGTTCCACCACCTCGGGCTCAGACCCTTTGGTGCCTGCTCACCTCAATCACTCGTAAACACAGAAGTCTGGTTTCTGTGTTTACAAGTGACAGCTCTGCACTCTGTGTGTAACCCCCCTGAACTCTGCACTCTGTATGTAATGCAATCCTGGTATTTAATGCCCCTTTAAGACCCTCCAACTGTTTGTGAAATCTGAACAGGTCGTGGTTGAGTTCCTGCACCTATTTTCTGAGAAAAAAAGCTCTGCGTGTTAGTATAACCTTGATAGGTTACCCAGGATTGGATCTTCAGGCTACAATTCTGATTATAAATACTTCTCAACATGGGCTAAAGTTGTTTGTAATATAGGAAGCTGTTCCTTACATTCTCTGGATCAGTTCTGCTGTTAACAAGATTTTCATAGTTTTTTTTGTTTTTCTTTCACAAACCTTTATTTTAAATATAAAATCTGGTCATTTCTTTTGTAATAATAGAAAATGTCTCTTAGTTAACAAAGACTGATGCAACAACTGTAACTTGTGTCATTATTTCTACCAGCATCTCTCCAGGATGTTTGCATGCCATTGCTGCCAAATGAATCCTGTCCCATCAAGACTTTTCATGTCCCATCAAGACCTTCATATTTCTCAATAACATTTTGTGTACAGAGCATTCATCAAAACAAATATTGTGTCTATTTTTCATTTTATTTTTATGGCACACCTTGTGAGATGTAATGCCGCGTACACGCGATCGGTTAAACCGATGAGAATGGTCTGATGGACCGTTTTCATTGGTCAAAACCGATCGCGTGTGGGTGCCATCGGTTATTTAACCATCGGTTAAAAAAAAAAATGTTTTAAATGTAATTAATAGATTCCTAACCATAGGTAAAAACCGATTGTTAGTAGGCACCACCATCAGTTAAAAATACAAGTATGCTCAGAATTAAGTCGACGCATGCTTGGAAGCATTGAACTTAATTTTTTTCAGCACGTCGTTGTGTTTTACATCACCTCGTTCTAACAGGTTCGTTTTTTTTTAACCGATGGTGTGTAGGTGCGACGGACCATCAGTCAGCTTTAACGGTTAACTGATGAAAAACGGTCCATCAGACCGTTCTCAATGGATGGACCGATCATATGTACGTGGCATAACATGTAGCATTGGTTAACCACTGCATTTTGTGAACATTTTTCTCATATCCATTACAATGTGACCTCAATTATAGACAAAACCTTAGCTTTTATTAAAGTATATGTAAATCCAATCACTAAATATGTAATATGAGCTGTAACATGCTAAGATTTAAAAAATTGTGTAAGAAATGTGCTGTCCACAAGGAAACGGTATGGCTGATACCTTTCCAGGTGTTAATGTCATATATTTGAGCATGATGGTCACTAGTCAGGAGAAAGGTCCTTCCTGCAAATTAGCACTTGTAAAGAATTATCTGAGAACCACAATGACCCATGACAATCTATGCACTCTGCACCTACTGGCTGTCGAAATCCTCAAAATGATACAGGTTGATGAGTTAGTAAGGACTGTTACCCAAAGGGTTCAGCTTGTATAAGAGCTGTGTCAACCACCAAGCTTAGACAAAGCATTCAGAAAGCATTCAGAAAGCATTTAAAGTACCATTCAGCTCCAGTTTGGAAATGTTATATTGCTGCTTTAAAAGCTGCTAGCAGGCTTCAGATCTTCTTGAAGCTTGTTGAAAGCCTGCTGAAGCCTGCTAGCAGCTGGTTTAAAGTGGCAATCAGCACTCCTATTATAATCTGTGATCAACATTTACAAACTGGAGCTGAATGGTACTTAAAATCTTCAAAAAGCTTGCCAAAAGCTCTGCAAATGCCTTATCAATGCTTGCTGTTCACACTGTTCTTATACAAGTTGAAGCCTGTGTGAAACAGACCTTAAAAGATTTTGCAAATGCTAAGTACAGGAAGAAAGACTTGTAAATATTGTAGTAAGATGCATAACTGTGATGTATGACTTGCCAGTTCCAATTATCTGTGTAATGTGCATTCTTAAGCCCTGTACACACGATCGGTTTGTGTGATGAAAACGGACTGATGAAGCATTTTCATCGGACAAATCAATCGTGTGTGGGTTTGTTTTCTATCAGTGAAAAAAAAATAGAACATGTTTTAAAATTTTCCTATGAATAAAAAAACGATAGAAAAAAATGATTGTCCATCGGTCAAAGATCCATGCATGCTCAGAATCAAGTTGACGCATTCTCGGAAGCATTGAACTTAATTTTTCTCAGCACATCGTAGTGTTTTACGTCACTGCGTTCGGTTTTTTGACCGATGGTGTGTGGGCAAGACTGATAAAAGCTTCATCGGATATCCAACAAAAAAAATCCATTGTATTAGATTCTATCTGATATATGATCGTGTGTACAGGGCTTTACAGTCAATAAAATTAAGAATTCTTAAACTGAACATATTTTTTTGTAAAACAAATGCGGTTTATCATACATTTCAGTTCACTTTTTTGTTTATCATATAATTAAATTTCTATGTTGAGGGGCCCCTGAAAAGTGCTTTGGCAGCGTCACAACACGGATGCTTTTAACCCTTTGTTGACCCCTTCTTTGAGGTTAAAAGCACCCTGCTACTGCCCAAAAATTGGAACTACATCGTCGGTAAAGTGCCACTAAAATGAGCAGCGCTTTACCGTGACCACCCCAGTGTGAAAGGGATCTTATGCTCTGCATGGTCTTCATTTAGGTGACTTTGAAGGGCCTTTAAAGGGAGCTTAGTTATTAGTTATTGGGTGAGCAGTTTCAGCCGAGCAAAAGTTTGGCCTGAACATCGCCTATTCGCCCCTTCAGTGAATACCGAAATCTGTAGGGTGCTTGGTATGATGTTCACCCAATGAGAGCCCCAAAATGCACTGCATGGTGCACAGTGCATTCTAAGTCCTGATTGGGCAAAGCTTTGCCCAATCATGGCACAGTGATTAGCTATTTGTTAAGGAGCAGGCTGGGAAACTGGCCATGGCATTCTTAACAATGAGTCATTAGCTGTCAATGGGCTTCCCTGCCTACAGCTCAAGGTAAAAAAAAAAGCAGGTCCGCATGCACTGGTCAGTGATGTCACATGGGGTGGTGCCACCAGGTGACGTTGCCAGGTGGCCTCGCCCCCTTATCTATATAAGAACTGTTAAATGGCAGAGCAGGCAGTCAGCGCTTAGCCTTCGTCACGGACAGATCATTTTTTTTTCCGAGTATAGCGGTGGCATCATAATTAACAATGAATCTGCATCGGGGTCATTTTTTTATTTTATAAAAAAAAAGGAATTGTCAAACAGTGTGTGTGTGTGTGTGTCTTTTATTTATTTTTGAGACTTATTTGGTAAATGGGTAGCGGTACCCTATTCTCATTCACATAGGGGAAATCTGGGTACTAGGGGGCCCTTGTTAAAGGGGGTTTCCAGATTCCAAAGAGCCCCCTGCCTGCAGACCCTCACAACCACAGCCCAGGGTTGTCAGAAAGCAGCCCCCATGTTGAGGTCATGTGGCCCAGTATGGTTCAGGAGAGGGGGTGCTCACTCCCCCCTATTTTCTGACCTGCCAGGCTGAATGCCTGGGGTGGGGCTCCCCTTAAAATCCATAGCAAACCCAAAGGGCATGGTATGGATTGGGGGGATCCCATGAAGTTTTATTTTAAATGTTTGTATTTCTGGAAATGGTATTGTAAGTTTGGATCCTATAGACTTTATTATAGTTCAGGAACTTGGGTTCTAACTTTTTACATGTTCGGGACTTCTGGTGTGAACCAAACAAGGGGTGTTCAGCCCAACTCTATTTGTTATGAGCCAATCCCATCACTATAAAATGGTGGGTACCCAGCAGCCATTTGTCAGTGTGTGTTGAAGTAGTTTAGGGAGAGCTGACAGTCTGTGTAGAGGGAAAATTTGTTGCAATACAGTGATATAATGTGCTAAATCAATAAGGGTAGCAGTGTGGTGGGCTATAGTTTTTGGGTATATATTGTTTTATTTTTCTAGGGCTTTTTTTTTATTTTGGGGCCCTCAATATACACTTATTGCTGAAACAAGTAAAGCGGTTCTTTGTTTGCAGCATACTGATGTGTTAAAATATACAACAAGTGATATTGTTTGCGCTGTGGTGGTGATGCCTAAGGGGTGATGGGAAAGGGGAAGTGAAGTAGTAAACTAGGTGAATACAATAAGTGACAAAAATGTATAAATATATAGAAAAAATTCTATAAAACACAATGTGAACAAAGTAACAGTAAATAACAGTGACCGTGTCATCTATAAAGATGTGTGGTGGACATAATAGAATGCATGGTCAAACTCAGTCCTCCAGACAAAACCAAATAAAAGAAGAGAGTCCAACTTAATCATGCAACTCGGTGCAGCAAGTGAAATCTGGTGTGAAGTCAAAAGGAGATGTTCCAGCAGCCAAATGAGTGAAGGTGCAATGGAGGATTCCAAAACGTGCAGCCCACACCTCTAGTGATCCTATCAGCTTACCTCAAGGCTATCTGATATAGCCAGAAAGATAGGGCATCAAACTCTTGATGAATGGAAGCCTCAAATCCGATGGTGCATGGAAGGGGAAAGTACAAAAAAACAAACATAGAGTAGCCCTGTCACCACTGAAGGGATTCCTGCTAGCAATCAAAAGATGTGCACTTACACAGAGTGGTGAAAGGGGGTGCCTATCTCCACGAGCAGCGAGCTCGTCAGGTGCTACTCTGCTGCCGCTGTTTGGCTAGATGTTGATCCGCCGATACTCAAACGATGGTGTTTGAAACAAAAATAGGAGGGCACATCGCATAATACCGCAAAATAAAGATTTAATAAACAAAGCACAAAATAAAAACTCACATAAAGTCAGCTGAGGCGGTCATACATCCACGAGCAGCGAGCTCGTCTACCGTCCGTCAGGTGTAAAGGGTCCAGTGCTCCAATCCCGACGCGTATTCGTCACACCACGTGACTTCATCAGGGGATGTGTTAAAATATTGTGCAACAAAGCAACACATATTATTCCCCTCTATTGTCATAACTAGAAATGTAATTTAGAAAAAACATCAGGCAGGCCTAAAGGGAGAGACAAAAGTTCTGTATGCAGTGGTATTAGAGGGCAAGTAAGTCCTGAAGGACAAAGTAATGATTGGCCACAGCATCTAAAGGCAAGGTGTGTTTGCCTTTTCTATTTAACCACTTGCTTACTGGGCACTTACACCCCCCTCCTGCCCAGGTAAAATTTCAGCTTCCGGCACTGCGTCGCTTTAACTGACAATTGCGCGGTCGTGCGACGTGGCTCCCAAACAAAATTGGAGCTTTCTTTTGGTGGTATTTGATCGCCTGTGCGATTTTTATTTTTTGCGCTATAAACAAAAAAGAGCGACAATTTTGAAGAAAAATACAATATTTTTTACTTGTTACTATAATAAATATCCCAATTAAAAAAAAAAACACATTTTTTTTCTCAGTTTAGGGCGATACGTATTCTTCTACATATTTTTGGTAAAAAAAAAAAAAAAAAAATCGCAATAAGCGACTGGTTTGCGCAAAAGTTATAGCGCTTACAAAATAGGGGAGAGAATTATTTTTTATTATTTTTTTTTTTACTAGAAATGGCGGCGATCTGCGATTTTTATTGGTACTGCGACGTTATGGCGGACACATCGGACACTTTTGACACATTTTTGGCGCCATTCACATTTATTCTGCGATCAGTGCTATAAATATGCACTAATTACAGTATAAATGTGACTGGCATTGAAGGGGTTAACACTAGGGGGTGAGGAAGGGGTTAAATGTGTATTCTAGGTGTGTTCTAACTGTGGGAGGAGGGGGGGTGACTGGGGGGGTGACCGATCTGTGTCCCTATGTAGGAAGGAACACAGATCGGGCTCCTCCCTTCCAGAGACAGGATATTGTCTCTGTGTGAGCCGGCAATGAGAGATGATCTATGAGAGATCATCTCTCATTCGCCCACAGATCGCATCACAAACGGCCGCTCTGATTGGCCGTTTGCCGCGATCTGTGATTGGCCGTGTCCAAGGGACACGGACAACACAGGGCTTCCCCGCAGCGCGCTGTACAGCGCGCGCTGGGAAAGCCAGAATGACATGCCGTCAAATGACGGCATGTTGGATTTTCAGGCCCGCGCTGTTGCCGTCATCCGACGGTAGCGCGGGCCCCAAGTGGTTAAGAGTGGCCGTTCATAGACCCCATGTACACTGCTGCTGCTAAACATACGTTCAGAGGCAGTTGGACACCTTTTTCAACTGCCCCTGAACTCATTCAATGTTATCTTATGTGTACATGTACACAGGTTTATTTACTGTCTTTTTTAGACAGTTGCGTTTATAGTTCTTTTTTTGAGGGCAAAAATGAGTTTTGACGCCAAAGTTTCCGACGTTTCAGATGACAAACGCTTCTATACGAGGCTAAACGTTGTAACCTGTATTTAGCAGCGTTTCGTTTATAGGTGTTTTTAGTTTTTACCCATTTAACCACTTCAGACCATTTGGCTGGCCAAAGAACAGAGCACTTTTTACGATTCGGCGCTGTGATGCTGCGATGTGGATCCCAAACAAAATTGACGTTCCCACAAATATAGTATTCTTTTGGTGGTATTTGATCACCTCTGCATTTTTTTTATTTTTTGCGCTATAAACAAAAATAGAGCGTAAATTAAAAAAAAAAAAAAACAGAGGCCCAGATTCAGGTACATCTGCGAATTATTGGACCGGCGTAGCGCACCGCCTTTACGTTAGACTTGCGCAAATTTTGCCGCGTAATCACCCTATTCTCGTAGCTTTTGCACAGGAAATTGCACATTGCGTAACGTTTTTTCAGAGGCGTAAGGAGGAGTAATACAAATTGGGAAGGACGTGGGCGTGTTACATTGAAATGAGCCGTGACCCCATGCAAATGAAGGGCTGGCCGGCTCGCGCATGCGCGCTTGAAGGAAACCATGGTCAGCTCCGCTGTGCGCATGCTCACAACTCGGGAGCGGCGCAATCAGTGAAATTGGAAATAGACTAGGGCAACGTTGTGAACTACGCAAACAGCATAAATAGACACACACAAACGCACTTGCATTGCAAAAGTACATCCCTTTGTCCCTTCCCATTTAACCAAGTGCTTTTGTCCTGTTGTTCGTTGCGGTGTGTTTTGTAGTTGTCAGATTAGTGTTCTGTGTGATCAAGTGTTTGTTAGTAGATCTTTGAAAGTGTTTTTTGATAAGTGTTTGAGAGACTGTTTGTTTGATTGATCTTTTTCTGTTCGTTTGTTTTCCTGCTGTTTTTTTGTTTTGTTTTTTTGTGACTGTTTATAGCTGAGTACTTTTCTCTCTGTGTGTGTTTTTGCTTGATTGGTTGTGCTTGTTTTTGTGAGTGAATTTTGTTGACTGGGAGTGAGTTTTTTTGGAAGGATGACAGAGAGAAAACGAAAGCTCAATTTTACAGTTGGGGAAAAACAAATTCTTGCCCGGGCCATTAGTGAGTATGGGCGTTACCTCCACGGCCCAGAGAGTGCCAACACCACCCCGGCCAGGAGGAGGGAGATTTTGGATAGGATCACTAAGCAGGTCAATTCAGCGGGGCAGGGGGAGACACGGACCCGGTCTGGGATTGACAAAAAAATCAATGACCTCCGGCGTCTGGTCAAACAGAAGCTGGCCAGAATGCATGCCCATGCCAGGGGCACAGGAGGGGGCCCACCATGCCGTATTAGGCTGACAGCGGAGGAGCGTGCGGTGGCCCTGACCTTTCATCGGCATGAAGTTGAGGGCCTGCCCGGCTTTGACTCAAGTCTGGAGCCCGTGGTGCCAGGTAAGTATTTTTTTTTATATCAGGTGTGTAGCATGTGTGGGGGAGGGGGTGAAAGGGAATATGTGGCAAGTGTGTGGATCCTCCAACCTGTGAATGTTTTGTGTCATCCACAGATGTGCAGGAAGGTGCAGGGCCATCTGGCCTGACTGCACCAACCCCAGGACAGCAGCCTAATGAGGCCCCCCCAACAAGGCCGGAGTCCGCGGAGGAGGTTTAAGAGGAGCAGGAGAATCATGAGGAGGAGGAGAATCATGAGGAGGAGGAGTCCATGTCAGGCACTGGACATTTGGTTTTTGAGGACTCTTCCCCTCTGGCTGGCAGCAGGCAGGCCTCCCTAAGGGGGAGCCCCCCCCCTCCTCCCCCAACATGGCTCCCCTCACAAGGGCCTCCCCTTCTCCCCGGCCACAAGCATCAGCTGGAGGCAGGATTTCATCCCAGAACACCAGGGGGTTGGCCGATCTCCTGCCCGCCACTCTGAGAAGGGACCAGTTCCTCCAGACCCGCCATCTGGGACAGGTCAGCCAGACATTGGTGCGGATGGAGGAGAGCCTGTCCTCCATCAAGGATACGCTGGGGAACCTGGACTCCCACTCCCGGGCTTTCACAACCTGCCTAAACGAACTGCAGACGACATCAGCAGGCGTTGGGCAGGATGTGAGGGCCCTTACCCTGGCTATCCAGGCCAACACGGCAACACTTGGTGCTGCCCTGTACAGAATAGCCGTGGCCTTGGAGGGCAGGCCGCCAGGTGGGCAGAGATCAGGGGCTGCTCCTCCTTCCCCGGTTTTACCCCTCCCCCATGAGTCTCCCCTGAGAAGCCGGAGCCGTGGCTGGGGGCGCCCCAGGCGTGGCTCACGCAAAGGGCATTAATTTTTTTTTTCCCCTTTTTTTTTGTGCTGGAAATTTTTTGCTTTTGCAGGTATTTTTTTTTTGGGTTGTGAATGCTGTTTGAATGTGGGGGTGACATTCCTGACGGAAAAGGGGTGTCACCCTCAATTTTGGTGTAGTAGGGTTCCCCAGGACCAGGGAGAAGTGATCCCCAGGTCCGTGTGAATGGTGTATAAATGTACAGTGACATAATTGGAGCCTTGGCGTGGCGTTGCTGCTCACAAGTCCTGCATGGTGGACTGGTGCCAATCCAATTTGATGTGGATGTGGGGTGTGTGTGCTAGGGACCACAGTGGTGTGCATGCATGCATTCTCATTGTGCCATGATTAATGTGTATGTTTAACGTACAAAGATGCCCAATGTGAGCTGTCTCCTGGCTGCTCTACCCTTAGAAGACGGGGTAGCCTCGGTTAGGGGGGGATTGTCTGGTTCAGGGGTCAGGTCATCACGTAGGCCAATCTGCAGGCCCTTTCTTTCTGCGAAGTTGTGCAGCATGCAACATGCACCGATGATCTGGCACACAAAGTTTGGGGAATACAAGAGGCTACCCCCAGACTTATCCAGGCATCGGAAACGTGACTTTAGGAGGCCAAAGGTGCGCTCCACCACTGCTCGTGTTTGGGCATGTGCTTGATTGTATCTTTCCTCTCCTGGGGTTTGGGGGTTCCCGATAGGAGTCATGAGATGGGGTCCCAGTGGATATGCAGAGTCACCTGTAAGGGAAAAGACAGGAGGATGTTAGTCATGCATGTGCCCCTTGTGATGTGTGCATCATGGGAGGGGATAGTCATGCCTGACTCCCATGTCACTCACCAACCAGCCAGGTGTCCCCATACACGTTCTGATCGAATTCCATTCGGATGTGGCATTGATTGTATATGTAGCTGTCATGGCTGGACCCTGGGTGTTTGGCACGGACGTGCCATATGAGGCCTTGGGCATCGACTATCACCTGTACATTGATGGAATGCCAATGCTTCCGATTGCGGTACATGTGCTCTGTCTCCTGGGGGGGCTGGAGTGCCACATGTGTGCAATCAATGGCCCCCACAGTGCGTGGGAATCTGGCAATTCTGTAGAAATCTGTCATTGCCTTCAGCCGCAGCTCCTCAGTGGTGGGTTTGATGATTTGGTTGGCCATGCGTCTGAGGATTGCAGGAACAACCTGGTGCACACATCTGCTCATGGAGGATTGTGACATCCCAGCCACCACTCCACTTGTACGCTGAAAAGAGCCACTGGCAAGGACATGGAGTGTTGCCATGACCTTGACCAGTGGCTGCACTGCATGTGAGCGGTGTGTTGGGCTGGTGATGTCCTCCTGCAGGGTTGTGGTTAATTACAGGTTGACATGAGGGGTGAATCTGAAGATGCGAAACACCTCAGAATCACTCATGCCAAACAGGTCTATGCGGGTGCGGTATATCCTCTCCCGTGCCATCCTCCGTGCCATCCTCCGTGCCCTCATCCTTCTTTGTTCATCTAAAGTCAGTAGTATAGCTATGTGCGACAATGCCCCTGGCATGTTGGCATACAGATTGTTGTGCAACACGTGTGACTGCTGAGCTCCTCACTAACAGTGTTGCTTTATCTAACAAGTAGACTTTTTTTCTCTTTTTAGACCAGCTTTTATATGGTCTAATTTTAGACAGGTCATTTTGCTGTTGCGCACACTGCGTCGCCTGCGCTGCCCCAACGTTGTTTTGTGGATCCCCGTAAGTCCCTCATTAGCATATTTGACTAGCAAATCAATGGTCTGTCTAGCGCACTTTTGCGCGGACGGATGCGCCAGTTTAACGAAATTACGCGGGACAAAAAAAAGTAGATTTTTTGCGTATCTCGTTCTGGGGATGCCGTGCATCGAAACACACGCGCACATTTCGACTTACGCACGCGCATCTCCTGTTGCGCAGGCGTAATCGCTCTGTGAATCTGGGCCAATATTTTTTACTTTTTGCTATCGTAAATATCCCCAAAAATATATAAAAAAAACACAGGTCCAAAAAATAACAGACCCCCATAACCCTTTTATGGCCAATAACTTTCATTGAATGCCGTTTTTTTCTTTATTTTTTACAGGCACGTTTTGTATTCCACTAGCAGTAGAAAAACCCATTGACAGCTGGTGATGACTCATTGGTTTTTAATGATGACAAGGCCGGCTTCCCAGCCCCATTCCTTAAAAAACAGCTTATGCTGTGCAGCATTTAATGCATTGCTGGGTGTTTGTTGGGGGGAAACACTCTGCAAACTCATGCTCGGGCTGAACCATTTACCCATCCCTTGTCACCAGCAATGAAATATGTTAATGAATTTGGCAAATTTTCAGGGCTTGGCATAAATTGGGAGAAATCTATGTTACTGCCTCTAGACCCTTTTCCTTTGCCACATATATTGTCTCATATTAAGGTAATGTCTTCTATATAGTACTTGGGTATACATATGTCAGCCTTTCCTCAGGCTTTCATTGCAGATAATATTGCTCCACTATTGTCTATATTTCAAATTCAAAATAAAACTTGTTAAACTTGAGTAAAATTACCTCTACCTGTAGTAAGTCATATTAAACTCATTAAGATGATATGGATGCCCCAGCTCCTGTACTATCTATATAAAACTCTCCTGTTTGGATACCACTGCACATTTTTATTAACATGAATAGCATATTTAGGGAATTAATTTGGCAGATGAAGGCCTCTGGTATAAAATTAGAGCTATTACAGTACCCTAGGGATGCTGGAGAATTTGCAGTACCCAACACGATGATACATTTTTTGCTGCCCAACTACAGCCCTTAGAAGTATGGAATACTTAACTATCATCAAGTGACTCCTATTGCTTATTTTCCTATGTGTTTGGAGGTTAGCCACCACGGTATGTACTGAAGGGGGCAGTAGGGGGTGCTTCACTTGGTAATATGCCCACAGTGGGCTTAATGTGCTAAGTATAGGATGCTGCTGAGAAAAGAACAGGGAATTTCCTACCCTACTAGATATGCCCTAATTTGGGGAAATGATAGGCTTTTTAAACTTTCTACTCTGCAGGATTTTCAGAGGTGGGAGAGAGCCGGGGTAACTACATTAGCACAATTACATGAAAATCGCTCTCCTAAAACCTATGAGGGTAGCGATCTCTCTACATCCACAATGGTACCACATTTAAATTAATTCACTTGTTCCTTACTTAAGTCCATCTAGTTCAACCATAAAAAAAGAAAAATACAGTACAATCAAATATACCCAATTCTATACCCACAGTTGATTCAGAGGAAGGCAAAAAACAAACACACAACAAATCAAGATCCAAACGCTACAGCAGGGGAAAAAATCCTTTCTAATTCCCTGAGATGGTTCTATCAGTTTCTTCATTTGCGTCATGCATTACGTTCTCAATTCTCCTGAGATGAAGTGGTCTTTTCTCCAACTCCTGCTCTGGATTAAATAGTACAAGCAAAGTCAACCAAGGGATTTACAGTATTTCTGTTACATACTGTATATTACTAGATAGATTTTACTGGATTTTACTGAATTTTCCTTTTTGTTCCAGGGATTGGTGGGAACAGGATATTGGCCCCATCTCTGAGGAGGTATGGAAAGAAATCCTCCTACTTTTTTTTTCTTTGTTTAAGTGTTTTTGCGATGTCCTGTGCAATATGTTTTGTATGCTCTGTCTGCATTTTTCAAAATTTCATAAAATAAAATCTGAATCAACAAAAAAAAGAAAGAAAAATAAAATACATTAAATACAAAGTGATTTAAATAAATAATCACAGTTAAACCACTGGGTTATAATTTTTGTCCATCCTCCAGTATTGGCTGTGGTACCAAGTCACAACTCTCTACTGCTATAATATGGATGTTTACTCTCTGGCACCTCTATGTGGCCCTTTGCGATTTAAGATATAAGCCTGGAGGAGGCGCACGCGTGGCGGACTCCGTGATGGCAGCTTGAGCCAGGAGCTCTGCACTATCGCGGCTCTACGGCACACGTAGCAGGGGACACTGAGCATCGAGTCCCACTCCTTCAGCTCTATCCGCCGACGGAACATCCAGGGTACCCACAGATGTCCGGAGGTTTGACCTAGGGATCTAGGGCCTCAGTTTCGCGGGGAAGAGAAGCGTGCCGAAACCAAGATGGCGGGCGCAATGCAGCCGCACGCTCTGGGCCTGGAAGATACTCCGAGGGTAAGACATCCCCTGGCACCAGCCACTCTAATCTTCACCCCAAGGATGCCTGGAAGTACTCCAGTAGCCCCATCCCATTCCCCAGCCTCCACTGAGTCTTTCATTGACCAAACGCTTGAGGAGCTTATGAATTCTCCTCTGGAGCCTAGTGCAGATCCTGTGAAGGTTCAGCCTGACTTGCCTACTGCTACACACGCAGCTATTCTCACTGTGCCTGATCTCCTATCTTATCTGATGGCACTTTTGGACAGAGGCCTCTCCCAAACGGTGTCACAGATAACTGGGGACATTAGGAAGGACTTTCAGATGCTGGGGTCATGTATGGAAGCAACTGAAAATAAACTTGAGATGAGAAAGAAAGTTTACCGCTCAGAGGCCCCAGGGAACTGCAAGGTGGCATCCAAACACCTGGGTGCAGGCACTGCAATAATATGCAAAAATGTGTAGAGAAAAACATAACTATGAATAAGCACTGTATATTAGTGTGAAACGCGTCAGTTTTTCTTCTGATTTTTTGCTGTGATATGTTAATGTTGTGACCAGTTTTATTAAAAGGAACCATTTTTTTGGAGTGCGGCCGTCCCGGTTTTTCTCTACACATTTTTGAAAATAAACTTGACTTGACAGTTTCTAGAACAAATCAGAATTCGGATCATATTCAAGTCCTTCAGGACCAGCTAGACATAGCACTGTCCAGAGTCGACGACCTTGAAAATAGGTCTAGGAGAGAGAACTTTCGTATCAGGGAGTTGCCAGAGTCAATTACGGATACCATTCCTGTGGTCCAGCATTTCCTTTGGCAATTAATACCTGACATTCCTGCACATAAATTAGAGATCGACCGGGCGCACATATCTTTGGGCCCCCCCGAGGAAAGATGGCTTGCCCAGAGATATAGTGGTTAAACCCCACTTCTTCACAGTTAGGGAAGAGGTGATGAAGCTGAGCCGCACCCAATCTCCCTTAACTTGTTGTGGTCATGCTGTCCAGGTCTCTGCGGACTTATCATCATTAACAATTCAAAAAAGAAGATCTCCGAAGCCTCTTTTATCGGTTCTGTCTCAACGTGAAATTATATACAAATGGGCCTTTCCATTTGCCCTTAAGTTCGACTTCAAGGGCAAAACTCACTCCTTTCGCAGCCTACAGTCTCCTGCTTGACCTTCGTCTAATTTCTCAAGAGGCGACGATGGACTGTGATGATTCTGGGTCCGGTGCTTCAAAACGTCCCCCCCCCCCCCCGATGAGCCCTCTCACGAATGTTTGGAAGAAGCCAAAATCCAAAAGGGGCCAAGGACGCTAGACCCCCTTAGTAATTTTTGCTCTTGTTTGGTCTTTACACTTTGTTATTGCTTGGTTGGGAACACCCCTAAAACTAGGTTTTTCGGGTCATTTCCCTTTAGTCTTTCATCTGTCTGAATGTGCTTGTTTTATTTTTAATTTTTTTTTTATTATTCAAGTTTTCATCTCACTTTTGATTTTTTCTTCAGTGCTAGCTTGGCCTATTGGTCTTTGCAGCTTTATTTGTCGGCTTTGATAATATCCTCCACTGATAACTTTCCTTGAGTTTTCTTTCTCTCTAAGGCCACGTACACACAAGACATTTCCGCTCAAACATGTCCGACAGACCGTTTGCAGCGGACATGTCTCATCGGATTTTGGTCCGATAGTGTGTACACACCATCGGACAAAAATCCCCTCGGGCTGAGGATGCGGTGGCGTGGCAGTGACGTTGACTCCGCCACGTCACCACTCCAGGAAGTAAAATACGGAACGCATGTGTCTAATCCATTCGACGCATGCGCAGAGATTTCTGTCCGCTAGTTAGTGTACTAACCAGCGGACATATCCGACGGACATGTCTCCAGCGGACAAATTTCGAAGCATGCTTTGAAATTTGTCCGCTGGGAAAACATGTCCGCTAGCTCGTACACACGATCGGAGATGTCTGCTGAAACGGTCCGTCGGCCTTAAGTGTATATGTTCTACCTTATGTTATTCGGGATCCTAGATCATCTTATAACTTGAGATTTCGTGAGGGGGGGGGATCATGCTTTGGTTTATGCAGTGTCTCCCCATTACTGTTTTGCTTATATTTCAGCATTTTCATTTTTAGGTGGCCTGATGCCGCGGTAGTTCCGCAGTGCCCTCACCTAACCCATGGATTGGATTTTTTCTTATACTTGGGCTAGGCTCCAACCCCATCTAGTGGGCGCGGGTTGGTTTTGTATTTTTGCTAACAGCAGGTTGGGTTTTCCCTGCTGTACGCATAGGTCTTTAGAAGACCCCTATGTTTTTTGTTCTATTTTCTTTCTCCTTTCTTCTTCTCTCTTCTTCTCTACAGACATCCATTGGACTCCTCACAGGGGATTCTCTTTCAAGGGACTATCATCATTTATTGCCTTTGCTCCTGAAACCGGACTTCCACAGGACCATTGGGTAAGTGGCGATGTGTTTGTTATAGATTCAGCCCCTCTGCTCCATGTCGACTGAAATATTACAGGTTTCCCCTTTGAGGGTAGCTACCCACAATGCTCGGGGGTTAAACTCACCTGTTAAACGTAGTAAGGTTTTTAAATTTTATAAAATCTCATAACATAGACATATTGGGCCAGATTCAGGTACATCTGCGCATTATTGGACCGGCGTAGCGCACCGCATTTACGTTAGACTTGCGCAATCTAGCCGCGCAATCACCCTATTCTCGTAGCTTTTACGCAGAAAATTGCGCATGCGTAACGTTATTTCCTAGGCATAAGGCGGAGTAATACAAATTGGGAAGGACGTGGGTGTGTTACATTGAAATGAGCCGTGACCCCATGCAAATGAAGGGCCGGCCGGCTCGCGCATGCACGCTTGAAGGAGACCATGGTCGGCACCTCTGTGCGCATGCTCACAACTCCGGAACGGCGCAATCAGTGAAATTGGAAATGGACTATGGCAAATTTGAACACTATGCAGACAGCATAAATAGACACACACAAACACACTTCCATTGCAAAAGTACATCCCTTTGTATCCCTTCCCATAGAGAAAAGTGCTTTTGTTCCATTGTGAGTTGCGTTGTGATTTGTATTTGTCAGATTTGTGTACTGTGTGATCAAGTGTTTGTTAGTAGATCTTTGAAAGTGTTTTTTGATAAGTGTTTGTGTGACTTTTTGTTTGAGATATTTCTGTTCGTTTGTTTTCTTACTTGATTTTTCCTGTTTGTTTTTGTCACTGATTTTTGGTGACTGTTTGTGTGACTTTTTCATTGATAGTTTTCTCTTTGTTTGTTTTCTTGCTTGATTGGTGGTGCTTGTTTTTGTGAGTGATTTTTGTTGACTGGGAGTGATTGTTGGGCTGAGTATGACAGAGAGGAAGAGAAAATTAAATTTTAGTTTGAGGGAGAAACAAATTCTTGCCCGGGCCATTTCTGAATATGGGCGTTACCTCCACGGCCCGGAGAGTGCCTGCACCACCCCGGCCAGGAGGAGAGAAATGTTGGACTCAATCACTGAGCAGGTCAATTCAGCGGGGGAGGGGGAGACACGGAACCGGTCTGGGATTGATAAAAAGATAAATGACCTCCGGCGACTGGTCAAAAAGAAGCTGGCCAAAATGCATGCCCATGCCAGGGGCACAGGAGGGGGCCCACCATGCCGTTTAAGGCTGACAGTGGTGGAGCGTGCGTTGGCCCGGACCTTTCATAGGCATGTAGTGGAGGGCCTGCCTGGCTATGACACAAGTAGGGATGAGCCGAACATACCCCCGTTCGGTTCGCTCCAGAACCGACGAACAGACCGACCGTTCGCGCGAATATTTAGAACCCCATTGAAGTCTATGGGACTCGAATGTTCGAATTCAAAAAAGCTAATTTTAAAGACCAATATTCAAGTTATTGATGGAAAACGTCTTTGAGAAGCTGGGTCTTGCCCCAGGGAACATGTATCAATGGAAAAAAAAGTTTTAAAAACGGACGTTTTTTCAGTATCAGCCATTTTAATGATGCTTAAAGTTAAAAAATAAATAAAAAATCCTTTTAAATATGGTACCTGCTCGGTGTCTATAGTAGTGGCACGTGTTTAGAAATGTCCCTGCACAACATGAGAGGACTATAAAAAAAAAGCAATTTAATACTGCTTGCGGCTTAAATGTAATGTTTGGTCCTGCAATATGGATAAAAATCCGTGAAAAATATTAGCATGAGTTTCCCCGCCACCACTCCCCCCAGGTCATTACTAGAACCAGTGCCGATCCTGACCTCCCTGGGGCCCTAAGCAAAATGACATGGCACATTAAAAATGAGAAGCGGGGGGGCGCTGACGACAGTGACATGTCACAATAAAGAAAGTTGAGAAGCGGGGGGAGGGGCTGTTCTGCTGTCGGAAATGACTCAGCCAGTGACTTTAGAAGCGGGGTGAGGGGGCGAAAATGACTTCTCACCAGGCGGGGCCTCTAGTAATTTGGGGGGCCCTTTGCAGCTTTGCGGGACCCTAAGCGGCTTGCATAGTGAGCCTATAGCGAGGATCGGCCCTGACAAGACCGTCTGGCCCTATATACTTTGTACAGGCATTGCAAACAAGATAGGGACTATAGGTTTCTGAAGTAGAATCAGAACCATGTCATACTTTGATGCTGCATATTGCACAATTTCCTAAAGAGACCCTCAACAAACTACATGACACTTGTGCCTGATGAGGCCACTCAGGGCCGTCTGCATCATGGGCTGAAGGACCAGCTGCTTTGGGGAAAGGGCAGGGGCCCCCCATGCAGCTGGGACCCCCAGGCAGTGCCCAGGTGTGCCCTCTCATTAAGACAGCCCTGAGGCCACTGATGTTCCAGTGGTGGTGGCCCGTGAGACTGTCCATACAGGCTTGGCCCCCCAAAGTGCACGTGCTGTGTGGCAACAATATGTCAATTATTTTAGGGGTGGGGGGGGGTGGGCATTACAATTCCAGATCTTGGCTCAATAAATTCTTTTTTTGGGAAATTACAATTTTAGAATTTTGGTGGGTTGCCATCCGGGGCCCCCTTTGAACAAACTCTGTGAAGAACTCCTGTTCTCTGAAGCCCCATAGCTTTATCCCCACTGATGATCACAAAGTCCAAAGATCAAGTTTCTTATCGTCGTACAGCGCGATCGTTGTTCCGACATATGCTACCGATGGCGTACTACTTAACTCACGCAATATTGCCACGCCCCTTTTCATTCGTTCGATGCAAGAGTCAGAAGACATGATGGAGGGAAGACAGCAAGCTGCCACCAGGCAGGAGAAAGGACAGGCACACCCCAGGAGGAGCAGTAGTTACAAAGCCACCAACATGAGCTTCGAAGAGATGGTGGCTGTCCTTCAAAAGCAGGACTATGACGGCAAGAAAGGCCCGTACAAGAACCCAAATAAACTGAAGGCACAGATAATGGAGAAGGTGCGGAGGACTCTCCGTGCAAAATTCGGGGTGCAGAGGTCCAGTGAGCAGCTGCGGAAGCGATGGTGTGATTTGAAAATCAGAGAGCCGGAACAGATGAGGAGAATTAGAAGAGTTCTTAGACAACGTAAGCAAATTTCATGTGTACTCAGAATATTTGTTTTAATTCTTTTGCGTCATTTGGTTTTCTTTCAGGTTGGGTATGTAGACAGTACAAGAATAGATGTTTCAAGGTTTATGTTTGTGGGTATAATACTTTTTTTTTTTTTTTTTAAATGTGTATTTTATGTGTCTACTCGAGAGAGGAGCCTGACCTACCTGACACACACACCCAGACCTACGTGTGTGTGTGTGTGTCAGTGTACACACACACACACACACACTCATAACCTGCATACACCAACACTGACCACTACCATACACTGACCAAACCACACTACACTGACCACAACACAACACTGACCACTACACAACACTGACCAAACCACACTACAATGACCACTACACAACACTGACCACAAGGCAACACTGACCACTACACAACACTGACAACAACACTGACCACAGTACACTGCACTAACCACTAACAGACTACACTACACTGACCAGACATACACTTTCACTGACGTCACCTACCTCAGCTGTGGTGTGCGGCGCCGGCACGCCCAATGTGCCCATCATAGCCATGCAGCCAGGGAGGAGGGAGACTCAGGAGAGGAAAGCCGCCGAGCAGGGATGTGGCGTGGTGTGCCCATCACACATATTCAGCCAGAGGAGGAGACTCAGCACTGCAGCAGAGCCGTAGAGAGCCGCCGAGCGGCATTGTACTTCCCGCCTTCTGAGTTTGTGGTGCCTGATGATGGACGTCACACGTCCCCCGCAGGCCCGGATTGGACCATAGGGACGTCCATCATAGGCGCTGATGCACGTTCCAGAAGGCGGGACCTGCTGTGTCTTCCGGACCGGCACGCTCAGAAATAGAATGGTCCCTCCCTGTTTGGCAAACATTGCGGCGGGGGCGCTCGGGGCTAACAATGCACTTCTTCATGCCCGAGACTCAGGGCTTTTCGGACACCCATTCGGGGCTCCAGCCCCCCTAGCCAGGGCCTAACGACGCCTCTGCCAATGGGGCAGAGGGACTCCCTATAAGGGAGTGAGAGGATCTAGCCCGCTCAACCTGCCTGTCAGTCCTTCGTCTCTCTTTTTAGAGACCACGTGGTCGAAGTGCGTGCATGTTAACCCAATTTCGAGTGCGTGTACAGTAAGTGTGGTTGTTTTTGTGGGAGGGGGGTGGGCGTACTAAGCGCAAGCTTACCTCGCATAGCACACCCACCGGGAGCCGGGCTGAGACCACCAAACTCAACTTACATGTAGCTGAGCACGGTATCCGAACCTCTAGCTGCAAAGGTGAATGGCTTGTTGTCAGCGCAGTGCCTATTGCGTCGACCCACCGCAGCTCCCCAATACTTGGTTGTTCATTGTATTTAAGATCTTCTTATGTGAGACCATTTTTTTTATTGCATGTAGATGTCTTTTTAACTAGATTTAAATAATCATAATTAAGTCATTATACAGTAAAAGGAGAGTATGCTCAGCGCAGAAGTTGATTACACATATGCACACAGTAGCACAATGGTTGGCATGGCCGATCCGCCCTATAGGCTCGATATGCAAGCCGCTTAGGGCCCGGCAAATCTACGAAGGGCCCCCCAAATAACTAGAGTCCCCGCCTATTAAGAAGTAATTTTCGCCCCCTCACCCTGCTTCTCAACTTGATGACTGCATGGGAGAAGAGGCAAGAAGTCAGCACCCCTTGCTTCTCAATGTAATGTAAGATGTCATTTCCGACAGCACAACACCCCCTCCCCCCACTTCTCCACTTTCTTTAATGTGACATGTCACTGTTGTCGGTGCCCCCAGCTTCACATTTTTAATGTGCCATGTCATTTAGCTTTGAGCCCCAGGGAGGTCATGATCGGCACTGAGTGTTGCTCACAACAACAACCTAGTTAGCGTTTCACACAGAGGTGATCCAGTGTATACTTGTTGTTTTTCCACTTACAAAACTTGTCCAAAGATAGAACAATTGCAGCAGCTTCGGTAATGGATAAAATCCATAGTTAAGCTTAGAAGGATTGTAAAAGCAGACAATTGTACTACACTTTTAAAAAAGGATGATTGATATTCCACTTTCAGGCCTCTAATCTTTTTGATTCATCTATCCCTTTTTTTACAATCTCATAAGCCGCAATCAAGCAGCAGCAGGGCCTACCAACCCCACACAGTGCCAAGCCCCACCCTCGCCGGATGTGCAGGAAGTGCAAAATGCCAGCACATCAGGTCAGTGTCATACAGCACAGCTTCAGTTAATACATGTAGGCCTGCATAATTTTAATACATGTTTTGTCACAAATTTCAGGTGGACGAGCTGTTGGTGGTGGCTTACACACTTCCAGTGCCCAGGTGCTCATTGGACAGATAATGTCCTGCAGGGCACGAATTGAGGACGTGAACATAGCCCTGGACAAGATGAAAATGGAGAATGTCAAGGTGGACCAAGACCTGAAGAACATTCTTGATGTTCTGGGGAGGGTTTAAAAAAAATACCAAAATAAATAAATAAATAAATAAATGTAAAATATATATATATATATATATAAAAAAATTACACATGTTTAATTGTGATCCAATAAATATTTTAGGATACTAAAGATTCTCTGGCTTCTTATTATATCAATGCTGCCTAAAAGAACAAATGTAGATTTGTGTTGTTTCCATTGAGAATGCTGAGTATCAGATGTGGAAAATAGAACACTGGTCTTGCTCAGATCTCCAGCAAGAATCTGATGTATGTGGGTACCATTTTTTTTATTTTATCCGGGGTGGCATACCATTGTGTTTAAAGCTTATAAGACGTTTCCTGAAATCTTATACCAATAGAACACTTATGGGCAAAAATACAGGCAGGTTTCCATTGCTTATCAGTGAAGCTTGTTTTAAGCGTCTTTTTCCATTGTACTCGTATTCCATAGGGTACCCCCCCCCCCTTTCTAGTTGGAGCCATGAGTACGTGAGGGAGGTTGCTCTAGGTACCGGAGCTCCAGCCAAGCAAATTTGTTGCAACTTTTAATCTTGCACAGTATTTTAGCAGCACTTTTTTGAACGCGTGTTTTTTTTAAAAAAAAAAGGTTTCTGCTTAAAAAAAACAAAACAGTAAAGTTAGCCCAATATTTTTGCATAGTATGAAAGATGAAGTTACGCTGAGTAAATAGATACCTAACATGTCACCCTTCAAACTTGCAAATGCGCTTGGAATTGCGCCAAACCTCGCTACTTGAAAAACCCCATAGGTGATGTATTGCAAGGTATAGGAATATTGGGGTATTGTGGAGTATTGAGGTTATTGCGGATTAAGGGGGGTATTGCACAATATGGGGGGTATTGCAGACTGTGGGGGGTATTGCAGAGTGTGGGGGAGTATTGCAGAGTGTGGTGGAGTATTGCAGAGTGTGGGGGGTATTGCAGAGTGTGGGGGGTATTGCAGACAGTATGGGGGGTGGTATTGCAGAGTGTGGTGTTGTAGTGTAGAGTGTAGGGGGCATTGCAGACAGTATGGGGGGTATTGCAGAGTATGGGGGGTAATATTGCAGAGTATGGGGGGTAATATTACAGAGTATGGGGGTTAATATTGCACAGTATGGGGGGTAATACTGCAGAGTATTGCGCAGGGAGGGATGGCTGGATCTGTGACTGCATTTGTTACAGATCCAGCCCACAGCGCTGGATCATTACACAGGACCCAGTGGCGATCCTTATCTCGCTGGGGCCCCAAGCAAAATGACATGGCATTAAAAATGAGATGCAGGGGGGGTGGAAGCTGACGACAGTGACAGGTCACATTAAAGAAAGTTGAGAAGCAGGGTGAGGGGGTGTTCTGCTGTCGGAAATGACTCAGCCAGCGAGTTTAGAAGCGGGGTGAGAGGGCGAAAATTACTTCTTACCAGGCGGGGACTCTAATACTTTGGGGGCCCTTCACGTCTTTACGGGGCCCTAAGCGGCTTGCATAGTGAGCCTATAGTGAGGATTGGCCCTGAAAATACCCTTTTTCGCCTATATACTTTGAAGAGCAGTATATAGGCGGTGCTAACAAGATAGGGAATGCAGGTTTCTTAAGTATAATCAGAACCATGTCATACTTTGCTCCTGCATATTGCACAATTTCCTAAAGAGACCCTCAACAAACTACATGACTCTTGTGCCTGATGAGGCCACTGATGTTCCAGTGCTGGTGGCCCGTGACACTGTCCATACAGGCTTTGTCCCCCAAAGTGCACGTGCTGTGTGTTAACAATATGTCTATTACTTAAGGGGTGGCGGGGGGGGGCATTACAATGCCAGATCTTGCCACAATAAATTATTTTTATGGGGAAGTAAAATTACAGAGAAAAGGGGGGTTGGCATCCGTGGCCTCCTTTTAACAAATCCTGTGCAGAACTCCTGTTCTATGAAGGCTTCCATTATTTCTGCAAGTCAAAATTTAGCCCAAAACATTAATGTCATTCAAGCATTAGCTTTATACCCATAACTAACCCACAAACTCATGCACTGATCATAAAGTTCAAAACTCAATTTTCTTCTCGTCGTACTGCACGATCGTGCGCACAACGTGATCTACCGCCGGCGAACGCCGTAACTCACATGATTATCCCTTCATACACTGCGCATGCGGGAAGCTCCGCGTGTATCTCCGCCTATGACGATCGTTGTAGCAATTGTCACGCCCCTTTGCGGTCGGTCACTGGCACACTGCACTTCACTGAAGGCATGATGGAGGCCCAGGAGGAAACTGTGAGAGAGGAAGTTGCAACCTCAAGTGTGGAGAGAGGCCAGGCACACCCCAGGAGGAGCAGTAAACCAGCCTGCAGTCTCAGGTTTGTGGAGCTGGTGGAGATGGTGTCAATTCTAGAATAATATGACTATGATGGCCAACTAGGGCCTTACAGGAAGCCAAAAATATCGAAAGGGGAAGATTATGGAGAAGGTGCAGAGGACTCTCTGTGATCAATTTGGGATACAGAGGTCAAAGGCCCAGTTACGTAATAAGTGGTCAGATCTGAAAAGGAGAAATCCAGAGGAGATAGAGAAAATTAAAAAATTCATCATAAGACGTAAGTAAATTTCATGTGTACTCTGAGTATTTATATTTATTATTTTGCGGCATTTGTGGTATTTATTTCAGGTTGTGTATATATATGGTTCAAAAATAGATGTTTCAAGGTTCAAGGCATAATATTTGGTTGGTCATTCCATTTCAGTTCTTTTTCTGTGACAACTACTTTTTATTTAATGTACAGTTGTATTCAAAATTATTCAACCCCCACTGAAATTGCTTTTTTTGCCCAGTTTCACACTGATTTTTTTTATCCTGACATCCTGCTTACAATTAAATCAAAGAGACACGTGTAGGTCAGACAAATATAACATAACATTTCCAATGAAATAACCACAAATGTCTTTTCTGTGCTCACATCATTATCAGTTTTATTCAACCCCCAATTGACATGCAATCTTGGTACTTAGTACAACCACCTTTTACAGTTATAACAGCTTTTAAACTTGAAGCATAGCTTGACACAAGTGTCTTGCAGCGATCTACGGTTTTCTTCGCCCATTTGTCATGGGCAAAAGCATCACGCTTAGTCACATTCCTAGGCTTGCGCAATTCAACTGCTTTCTTTAAGTCCCACCAGAGGTTCTCAATCGGATTTAAATCTGGTGACTGCGATGGCCACTCCAAAATATTCCAGCCTTTAATCTGCAACCATGCTCTGGTGGACTTGGAGGTATGCTTGGGATCATTGTCCTGTTTAAAGGTCCAACATCCACCAAGCCTCAGGCTTGTGACGGAATGCATCACATTGTTATCCACTATCTCCTGTTACTGAAGAGAATGCATGGTACCTTGCAGACGCTGAAGCTTCCCTGTACCTGCAGAAGCAAAACAGCCCCAAAGCATGATTGACCCCCCCACCATGCTTCACAGTAGGCAAGGTGTTCTTTTCATCATAGGCCTTGTTCTTCCTCCTCCAAACATAGCGTTGATCCATGGGCCCAAACACTTCTAATTTTGTTTCATCAGTCCAGAGAACACAATCCCAAAACTTCTGTGGTTTGTCCACATGATTTTTGCATACTGCAGTTGAATCTTCTTATTCTTTGGAGACAGCAAGGGGGTGCGCCTGGGAGTTCTGGCATGGAGGCCTTCATTATGCAGTGCGAGCCGTATTGTCTTAGCAAAAACTTCAGTGCCCGCATCTGAGAAATATTTTCTCAGTTCCTCAGCAGTCACAAGGGTACTTTTCTCCACTCTACGCTTCAGGTAGCGCACATTAGTTGAAGTCAGCATCTTCTATCTGCCACGAACAGGTAGCGTTTCAACAGTGCCCTTTTCCTTTAATTTGCGAATGATGCTTCCCATGGTGTCTCTTGGTATGTTTAACATGTTTGCAATATTCTTATAGCCATTGCCCTCCCTGTGAAGAGTAATCACCTCTCCTCTTGTCTTCCCGGACCATTCCCTTTGACTTCACCACGTTTCTAACCACACTAGTAAATCTCTCTAAGGAGCCGACTATCAAAGTCATTTAAAAGCTGCCTGATCGGTTCCTTTTTAGGCTTTATTGCAGCTCCCTGACATCCACAGGTGTTTTCAAGACCTGATTGAAAATACTTCAATGAACCTCGTTTCCTCAGAGAAGTAGTCTTTAAGGGCCTGAATAATTGTGTAAATGAAGAATTCACAAAAGAACCGTTTACGTTTTAGCACCCTCACCCCGCTTCCCAACTCGCTGGCTGCATGGGAGAAGAGGCAATAAGTCAGAAACTCTTCCTTCGCAATTACATGTAAGATGTCATTTTCTAAAGCAGAACACCACCTCCCCCCACTTCGCAACTTTCTTTAATGTGACATGTCACTGTCGTCGGCGTCCCCCGCTTCTCTTTTTTCAAGTGTTATGTCATTTTCCTTCTGGCGACAGGGAGGTAATGATTGGCACTGAGCGTTGGCCATAAGAATAAAGCAGTTAGGGTGTCACACAGAGGTGATCCAGTGTATGCTTGTTGGTTTTCCATGTAGGAAATGGATAGAATCCTGTGTTAAGCATAGAAGGATTGCAAAAACAGACAATTGTACCACACTTTTCAAAAAGAATGATTGATATTCCTCTTTTAGGCCTCTAATCTTTTAGATTTATGTATCCCTTTTTTTTTTACAATCTCATAGGGGACAAGGAAGCTGCTTTGCTGCAAACGCCAGAGACAAGACCCACACAAGACCCACCCTCGACGGTTGTGCAGGAATTGCAGAAACCAGGCACATCAGGTCAGTGTCCTACAGCACAGCTGCAGGTAATACATGTAGGCCTACATAATTTTAATACATGTTTTTGTTCCCATATTTCAGGAGGTGTCGGAGGTGTTGGTGGCACGGTCGACACCAACAGTGCCAATGGCATTATTGGGGAGCTAAAGACATGCCTCTCTGACCTCGAGGAAACAAACAAAGTTCTTGAAAACGTCTTAAATAAAAAAAAAAAAATTACAACAAAAAATAAAGAGTCTGGTAGAGGACCTGGGCAGGGATTGAAATAAAACATAATAACAAGTTTAAAAATCTTAAAAAAATAAAATAAATTGAATACGATGTAATTTACAATAAATATAAATAAACACTTTTTACGTGTGAGAGAATAAATATTTTTGGTTAATGAACAATGTCTGGCTTATTATTATATCGGTTATATCCTCGGTGTTGTGAGGGACACAAGACTCTGGTCTGGAACAATGGATGTTTATTTCAGTACAGGCTGTACACTGTAAAATCCATCTCAGGTCATTACAGGTTGTATGCTTCCTACATGTGGTCTCTCTAAGATGGCTACTATGCCCCTTGACCCTTGTCATCACTGCTGGGTGGAGCCAGCCTTAAAGTGCAAGTAGATGTCGAACCCTTCAGGTATAACAATATAAATGCTGTCTAAAATAAGAAATCTATGTTTGTGGTGTTGACATTGACAATGATGTGTATTTAGTAAAGGGAAATAAACAGGACACTATGATAACGTAGGAGAAAGCTAGAATGAACTCAAATGATAAAATAATCCAACCAAGAAAATTACTGAAACAGGCCCATACAATTTTGGCCTTAGGTACTGATGGCAGTGTCACAACACTGCAACCCCGCACAGATACTATAATTGGACCGCTGAAAAGACCCACATGTAAAGTATTTCATAAAAAATTGTTATTAGATGCCCCTGTTACACAGGGGCAGCAAAATTAGGCCTTAGGCACAACACAACACTGCAACCCCTCCCAATAACGTTAATTTGTGCGCAACAAGGAGCCACGTGCAAAGTATTGCATCACAAATTTGTATCAGACGCCCCTTTTTTGAAAGGGGCAGAAACATTAGTCCTTAGGCACTGGTGGCGGAGCCCAGAAATACAACATTTCTGTGCCTCGTCCTCCTCCTCCTCCTTCTCCTCCTCTCTCCTATCAGGCACCCAGGTAGAGTCAGTGCCCTCATCATCCTGTCACGATCCCTATCGTGCAAAACAGACAGCCAGGCGTGGTCGCGCCTCAGGGTGGAATTGAACCCGGGACCTCTCCATTGCTATCCCAACACCTTGCCTCTGAGCCACCCCTCAGTTTAGATTCTGTTGCTGTCCATTGAAGCCTGGTGCTGAACTAGGTGCTGATTGCCTGATCTCCCTACTATCTGCACTTCTATCCTGGTCCAGCTGAGGCATGTTGCCTAATCAACTTGGATATAAAGCCCTGCCTCACTATGAGGGAGGGGTCAGTTCATTTTGCTATTGATCTCCCTGTCTGAGCTAAAGCTACCTGCATATATCTTCAGCTCCTTGACTGACCCCGGCTTTTGACCTTTCTGCTTTGAACCTCAGATTGCTGCTGTCCTTTGACCCCGGCCTGTACCTTTGGACTTCCTCTACCGTCTCCAGCCCTTGACCCACGGCTTGTGCTCCGGACTAATCTTTGGTTCCTGTTCGTTGGACACCTGCTGTCACCTTGATAGCTGCTGATCCTTGCTATACACAAATCGCTTGCATCTGCTTGGGACTTCCAGATATCCTTTACATCATCTGTAACTACTACACTCAGCAGAACCGCAAGTACCATATACTACGTACTTTACCTATAGTCTGTGTTTGTAGATTGGCAGTAATACCTTGTCTGTATCTGAGATACTTACCTGTTTCCCCCTCAGTTAGTTGCTTATGAGGGAATAAGCATCTACAGTCTTTCAGTTGGTTGTCCATTAAAGGTTGTGATGAATTAACCCCAATCTCTCCGTTTACTCTGAGAGAGAACTGGTGGTTGTACCTGAGAGACCTCTATAGTTTAAAACCAATTGTTTTACTGTAATTGCATAGCAGGGATGTTACACATCCCCTCCCTCATCATCACTGTCAAAAAACTGGCAGTATGCTCCAGCTGGGGGAACATCATCACTGCCAGATTGCTGTCCCTCTCGGCCACCCCCTCTCCCTGGGCTCACATCAATGCCTTCCTCTATCTCAGTTCCATCATCGGAGTCTTCAAAACTCTGCGCATCTTCCTGCAGCATGTACCCAACACTGTGTTGAAACAGTTCGGGGGACTCCTCAGGAGGACATGGGGGTACTAGGGAAGTATTGTGTGAAGCCATTGTGCAGAGGGAAGAGGACGCCTTGGCAGCTGCTTTGCCAGATAAACTTCGATCAGTCTGTGTAAGAGAGGATGAGGAGGATGAGGACGGCTTGGTCATCCACTCTACTAATTCCTCTGCATGTTGAGGTTCAACACGGCCAGCTCCCAAAAAGAAGGACACGCGGGAACGGCCACGGCCACGCGTTGAAGAGGATGCACCACATCCACTACCAGCGTTACCTCTACATGCAGAGCCTGCTTGCCCTTGTGACTCTCTGCCTCTCTTTGTTCTCCTTCCAGACATATTGATATATATACCAGCACACGTACAGTGGCACTATCTGTGCTCAGGTGGTATGTAGGAGCACACGTACAGTGGCACTATCTGTGCTCAGGTGGTATATAGGAGCACACAAACAGTGGCACTATCTGTGCTCAGGTGGTATATACCAGCACACGTACAGTGGCACTATCTGTGCTCAGGTGGTATATAGGAGCACACGTACAGTGGCACTATCTGTGCTCAGGTGGTATATAGGAGCACACAAACAGTGGCACTATCTGTGCTCAGGTGGTATATAGGAGCACACAAACAGTGGCACTATCTGTGCTCAGGTGGTATATAGGAGCACACGTACAGTGGCACTATCTGTGCTCAGGTGGTATATAGAAGCACACAAACAGTGGCACTATCTGTGCTCAGGTGGTATATAGGAGCACACGTACAGTGGCACTATCTGTGCTCAGGTGGTATATAGGAGCACACAAACAGTGGCACTATCTGTGCTCAGGTGGTATATAGGAGCACACGTACAGTGGCACTATCTGTGCTCAGGTGGTATATAGAAGCACACAAACAGTGGCACTATCTGTGCTCAGGTGGTATATAGGAGCACACGTACAGTGGCACTATCTGTGCTCAGGTGGTATATAGGAGCACACAAACAGTGGCACTATCTGTGCTCAGGTGGTATATAGGAGCACACGTACAGTGGCACTATCTGTGCTCAGGTGGTATATACCGGCACACGTACGGTGACCCCAAATGCGCTCAGGTGGTATATACCAGCACACGTATGGTGACCCCAAATGCGCTCAGGTGGTATATACCAGCACACGTACGGTGACCCCAAATGCGCTCAGGTGGTATATACCAGCACACGTACGGTGACCCCAAATGCGCTCAGGTGGTATGTCACAGCACACGTACGGTGACCCCAAATGCGCTCTGGTGGTATGTCACAGCACACGTACGGTGACCCCAAATGCGCTCAGGTGGTATTAAACAGCACACGCACAGTCAGCGACTGCATTTCTGTGCAATTCAATAGCCCACTTGCATTAACAGTAACTGCCTTTCTGTGAAAATAAATAGCACACGTGCAGTAACAGTTAATGCATCAATGTGCAATTAACTAACACGTGTACACTAACACGTTAGAGCATCAAGCACAATCTCCTGCCTGACAGATACTAATAGCAGAACTAGCTAAGCTATACAGTTTATAAATATATTGACAACTCCTAGGGATGTGAATATATTCTCTACAAACTGTACATTTAACTATACTAACTAGTAGCCTCCCTGATCTATCTATCTATCTGAAAAGACACTGGGGTAGATTCATGTAGCACTTACTCTGGCGTTTTTAGAGATGTGCGGCGTAACTGTTACTTTGCGCCGTCGGATCCATGCGCCGTACCTACTATACCAGATCCGCCTTCAAATAGGCTACTTCTTACCGTCGTAACTTTTTCACGCCGGAGTGGCTTTGGCGCATCTTTACGCGGGACAGATCAACCGTTCCCATGGATTACCTATTCAAATATGCAAATTAGGGAGAACCGCCGATTCAGAAACGCACGGTTGTCTGGCGCCGGCGTAACCCGGTGCGCGTAACTGCAATTTCCTGCGGAAAGTCACCCCTCATAAAGCAGGGGTAACTTTGCACAAGAGTTGAACAGATCAGCTGGAGAGCAGCTAAAGCAACACTGTTACAGACGAATTGAGCAAAAACACTTGCTGGACAACACATCTGTCAGCCAACATGCCAGGGGCAGCCGTGCTCATAGCTCTACAGCGTCGACGTGCACGTAGGAGGGCACGGGAGAGGATATTCCGCACGCGCATTGACGTGTTTGGCATGAGTGATTTGGAGGTGTTTCGCCTATTCAGATTCAGCCCTGAAGCCATCCTGGAACTAACCACAAGCCTGCAGGATGACATCACCAGCCAGACACAGCGCTCACAAGCAGTGCAGCCACTGGTGAAGGTACTGGCAACACTCCATGTCCTTGCCAGTGGATCATTCCAGCGTACAAGTGGAGTGGTGGCTGGGATGTCACAGTCCACCATGAGCAGATGTGTGCACCAGGTTGTCCCACATTGCCAGATTCCCACGCACTGTGGGGGCCATTGATTGCACACATGTGGCACTATGGCCCCCCCGGGACACAGAGCACATATACTACATTCGGAAGCATTGGCATTTCATCAATGTACAGGTGATAGTTGATGCGCAAGGCCTAATATGGCACAGCCATGACAGCTACATATACCGTCAAAGCACCATCTCCACAGAATTTGAACAGAACGTGTATGGGGACAGCTGGCTGGTTGGTGAGTGATATGGGTCGCAGGCATGACTATCCCCTCCCATGATGCACACATCACAACGGGCACATGCACTACTAACATCCTTCTGTCTTTTCATTACCAGGTGACGCGGCATATGCACTGGGACCCCATCTCATGACTCCATTCCGGGATCCCCAAACCAGAGGAGAGCAAAGATACAATGAAGCACACATCAAAACCCGTGCAGTCGTGGAGCGCACCTTTGGCCTCCTGAAGTCCCGTTTTCGATGCCTGGATAAGTCTGGGGGGACCCTGTTGTATTCCCCAAACTTTGTGTGCCAGATCATTGGGGCATGTTGCATGCTGCACAACTTTGCCGTGAGAAAGGGCCTGGAGATTGACTTACGTGATGACCTGACCCCCGAACCACACGGGCACATGCACTACTAATATCCTTCTGTCTTTTCATTACCAGGTGACGCGGCATATGCACTGGGACCCCATCTCATGACTCCATTCCGGGATCCCCAAACCAGAGGAGAGCAAAGATACAATGAAGCACACATCAAAACCTGTGCAGTCGTGGAGCGCACCTTTGGCCTCCTGAAGTCCCGTTTCCGATGCCTGGATAAGTCTGGGGGGACCCTGTTGTATTCCCCAAACTTCGTGTGCCAGATCATTGGGGCATGTTGCATGCTGCACAACTTTGCCGTGAGAAAGGGTGTCACGTACCTGGTTATGGAGCCCAATGTGCAGGGAGCGGCCTCTCGTAAGCCTCTGACTCAGGAACCCCTGCTAGAGCAGACAGGGGGTACGGAGTCTGGAGGGACACAAGCGCCTGGTGGGAAGCTGGAGATGGACCGGAAGAGGAAGTGAACAGGTGTTGACGAGGTCCTAGCAGAAATCCAGCAAACACAGGAACGGTGTTGTAGCGCTTCTGAATAGGAGCCAAGGGATTGTCAGACACTGGATCAGGCACCAATCAGGAGACGGAGACAGGTCTGAGGGTTGAATCAGGTTCAGACCGGGTCGGTGAATCAGGTAAGCAGACAGCAAGGCGGGTTTAAGCAGAGTCGGTAGTCGGATCAGGCCGGGGTCAGAGGCAGGCTGCAGGCAGAGAAGGGTCAACGGAAGCCGGGTCAGGTATTCGGTAATCAGGCAGACAGGTAACAGGTTCAGATTCAGTCAGGAATTGCTGCAGACTGGTCAGCAAGATACAGTGGGATCAGATGGTTTAAATAGCAGTTCTTGGCGCCAAAATGAAGTCAGCGCGCGCGCTCCCGCCGCGCGCGCCGCGTGCACGCTCGCGCCGCGCACATCACGCGCGCGCACCCGCGCGCCCCCGCGCATGCGCTGAAACAGACTTCTCCTGGCGCTGTCAGTATTGGTAAGATTTCTGTATCTCTTATCATGACAAAGGGCCTGGAGATTGACTTACGTGATGACCTGACCCCCGAACCACACAGTCCCCCCCCGCGCGCGAGGGTCCCCCGTCTGCTGAGGGAAGAGCAGTCAGGAGGGTCCTTGTGGTTGGCTACTTTTCACGTTAAACACACACATTAATCATGGCACAATGAGAATGCATGCATGCACACCACTGTGATCCCTAGCGCACACACACACCACATCCACATCAAATTGGATTAGACCGAAGTACACCACATGGGACTTGGGAGCAGCAATGCCACGCCACGGCTCCAATTATGTTGCTGTACATTCATACACCATTCACACGTGTCGTGGTGATAATTTCTCACCAACGACTGAGGGTGACACCCCTTAATGGCAGGAGTGTCACCCCCACACATTCACACCTCATTCACACTGTAGCCTGCACTCCTCACCGTGTGCAGGGAGATAAACAAAAATAAAACTCATAATCTGAGTATCAAACATCATTTTTCATAAATCAACGGCCCTGTCGTGGGCTCCTTCTTGTCCCTAGGCTCCTGGGGCGCAGTTGCCTGGGGCGAGCCACAGGTGGGGGGGCTGGGGGGGGCTGGTGGTTGAAACCTCAACCAGTCTCTCCCTGGCTGCCCTCCATTGCCACGGCTAGCCGGTGGAGGTATGTATTGGTGGCAGCCTGCATCCGCAGCCGGCGGGTGGTACGGCTGCGCTGCTGTCGCCGTGTCTGCCTCCCCTCCTCACGGACAGCAGCTGCCAGGCTCTGGACCTCGGAGACCAGGCCAGATGTGGTGGTCTGCAGGTCCACCAGGCAGGACAGAAGGGCTGCCCCGTTCCCCACAACGTCCTGCAGACTATCGTTTATAGCAGTATTCTGGCCAGCCTGCTGGGTGATGGCTTCCTGCACTGCCACAGTGCAAGCAGCCTGGCTCTCGGCCGAGGACGCCAGGCTATCTGCGACCCGATGCAGATCACCAGCAAGAGAACCAATATGGCGGGTCTGTCTTGTCTGGTCCTTTGCCAGGTGATCTTCAAATTCGTCAGGGACTCCTCGGGTTTTCCTCGTTGCCTTCCTAGAGGCCTGAGAGGCTGGAGGACGGGTGTAGGGGAGGTCCCTTGATGGGGAATCCATGGAGGGGATGGTGTCCCTTGAGGGAGAATCCCTGGAGGGGATGGTGTCCCTTGAGGGGGAATCTAGCAAGGGGGGGGGGTGGTTTGGGAGTGGCCAGGTATGGGGGTCTCCTCCAGCATATACACAGCAGCCTCTTCTACCCCGACGTGCTCCTCCTCAACCTCCTCAAGTAATGCTGTAGGGGCGATCTCCACCATGGATGTGGTGGCTCGCCCTGAATCCGATGACGGCCCAGCTCCATCCTGCACATCTGTGGATGACACAAAACAATCACATGTTGGGGGAGCCACACACTTGTCACATGTAAACCCCCCCCACCCATGCAACACACCGCAAAGCAGATAAAATAGACTTACCTGACCTCAAAGGCCGATCCCCCTGATTCGAAGCCCGGAAGACCCTCCACCAGCTCCCTATCCAACAGCCTGGCCACGACCATGTCCTCTGCAGTCAGGCTGATTCTCGTGGCTGGTCCTCCACCTGTGCCACTGGCATGCTTTCTCATTGCCAGAAGCTTGTCTTTGACCAGTCTCCGCATATCGTTTATTTTTTTCCGGATGTGCTTGGGCTCCCTCTCCGCCACACCGACAACATTTACCTGCCTGGTGATTTCGGCATAAATGCGTGTCTTCTCCGATTTGCCAGTGTTGGCACTCTGTGGCCCATAGAGGCAGGACCCATGTTGGGAGAGCGCATCGGTTATCACTCCTGAGGGCTGAAGTTAAACATTCTGCGGTCACCGGCAGTGTCTGGTGCAGCCATCCTAAATGCAAAAGCCCTGGCAATTCCAAAAAAATGCTGGTCACGTTTTGCAAGGGAGTGGCGCTTCTGTGTGCGTATTTATGCACGAGTAGGAAGTGGTGCGGCGGATCTTGGTGGTGACGTATGTGCACAGGAGCCTGACAGCCAGGTGCCATCAGTGCGCATGCGCCATTTAAGATACACCGTACGGATCTCTCAGCGCCACCGTCAGACCATCATTTGCATGTGGTGACGCCCACTTCCGTCGAAAAACCGCTACGCAGGTGAGTGAAAAAATTATGAATACAGTAAATGCCTCTCCGCGCGGGTACGGCGTAGCGGAAAAAAGATGCGCCACGCCGGAGCAACGATGCGCCATTTTACATGAATCTTCCCCACTGTTTCTCTCAATAATCTATCTATCTATCTCTCTCTCTGTCTGTCTGACTGCAAAGCAAGCAAGCCAGAACACACTACAAGAGGCTGCCCGGGAGGCGGCCTTTTATAGTGTGGGGCGTGTGCTACAGCCCTGAGCCCTAATTGGCCAAAGCACCCTGGCTTTGGCCAATTAGGTCTCTTCGTTTTTTGGGCGCTGTGATTGGCCAAGCATGCGGGGTCATGGTGCATGCTTGGCCAATCATCAGCGCGCAACGCCGCAGTGAATTATGGGCCGTTGCGCGTCATGCAAATTTTGGCGCGAAGGACCATATTTGTTTTCGACAAACGATCGAACGGCCGATGTTCGATGCGAACTTGAGTTTGCATCGAATGCGAAGCTCATTCCTAGAGACAAGTCCGGAGCCTGTGATGCCAGGTAAGGTTTTTTTTTCTATCAGGTGTGTAGCATGTGTGGGGGAGGGGGTGAAAGGGAATATGTGGCAAGTGTGTGGATCCTCCAACCTGTGAATATTTTGTGTCATCCACAGATGTGCAGGAGGGTGCTGGGCCATCTGGCCTGACCGCACCATCCCCAGGACAGCAGCCTAATGAGGCCCCCCCGACAAGGCCTGAGTCCGCGGAGGAGGTTGGACTATTGTTTTTGGTGGACTCTTTCCCTCTGGCTGCCAGAAGCCAGCCCTCCCTAAGGGGGAGCCCCCCCCCCTCCTCCCCCAACATGTCTCCCCTCCCAAGGGGCTCCCCTTCTCCCCGGCCACAAGCATCAGCTGGAGGCAGGAAGGCGACCCAGAACTCTGAGAAGGGACCAGGTCCTCCAGACTGCCTTAACGACCTGCAGACTACATCAGCAGGCGTTGGGCAGGATGTGAGGGCCCTTACCCAGGCTATCCAGGCCACACTTGGTGCTGCCCTGGACAGAATAGCCGTGGCCTTGGAGGGCAGGCCGCCAGGTGGGCAGAGACCAGGGGCTGCTCCTCCTTCCCCGGTTTTCCCCCTCCCCATGAGTCTCCCCTGAGGAGCCGGGGGCCGTGGCCGGGGGCGCCCCAGGCGTGGCTCACGTCAAGGGCACTAATTTGTTTTTCCCCTTTTTTTTGGGCCTTTTTTTTTTTGCTGGAAATTTTTTCCTTTTGCTGGTAATTATTTGTTTTTTTTGGGTTGTGAATGCTGTTTGAATGTGGGGGTGACATTCCTGCCAGAAAAGGGGTGTCATTCTCAAATTGTCTCCTGGGGGGGCTGGAGTGCCACATGTGTGCAATCAATGGCCCCGATGGTGCGTGGGAATCTGGCAATTCTGTAGAAATCTGTCATTGCCTTCAACCGCAGGTCCTCAGTGGTGGGTTTGATGATTTGGTTGGCCATGCATCTGAGGATTGCTGGGACAACCTGGTGCACACATCTGCTCATGGAGGATTGTGACACCCTAGCCACCACTCCACTTGTACACTAAAAAGAGCCACTGGCAAGGACATGGAGTGTTGCCAGGACCTTGTCCAGTGGCTGCACTGCATGTGAGCGGTGTGTTGGGCTGGTGATGTCCTCCTGCAAGGTTGTGGTTAATTCCAGGATGGCATGAGGGGTGAATCTGAAGATGCGATACACCTCAGAATCACTCATGCCAAACAGGTCTATGCGTGTGCGGTATACCCTCTCCCGTGCCATCCTCCGTGCCCTCCTCCTTCTTTGCTCATCTAAAGTCAGTAGTGCAGCTATGAGCGAGGATGCCCCTGTCATGTTGGCATATAGATTGGTGTGCAACACCTGTGTCTGGTCTGCTCCTCACTAACGGTCTTGCTTTATCTGACATGTAGACGATTTTTCTAATTTTAGACCACCTTTTATATGGTCTAATTTTAGACAGGACATTTTGCTGTTGTGCACAGCGCGTAGCCTGCGCAGCAACAAAGTTTTTTTGTGGATCCCCGTAACTCCCTCATTAGCATATTTGAATAGCAAATCAATGGTGTGTCTAGCGCAGTTTTGCGCGGATGGATGCGCCAGTCTAACGAAATTACGCTGGACAAACAAAAGTAGATTTCTTGCGTATCTCGTTTGGGAATGCCGCGCACCGAAAACGCACGCGCACATTTAGACTTTTGCCGCGCATCTCCTGTTGTGCCGGCGTAATCGCTCTCTGAATCTGGCCCATTATTTCTTCTGGAAACACATTTCCCAAACCAGTACAAGCCCGAATTAATTTCATGCTCATTACCCAGTATACTTCCTCTCTAGAGCAGAAGATAAAACTAAAGGTGTTGCTATCCTTATTTCCAAAAACTGTAGATTTTCCCTTAAATCTGAATTTAGAGATGCAGGTAGGATCCTCCTAATCAAGGGCTATATATATGGTCAGCTCTTTTCTTTTGTCTCTTATTACGCACCAAATACAGGTCAATCTAATTTTTTTGCTTCCCTTTTTTCAATCTTAAGACCCCAGTTAGAAGGTTTTTTTTATCTTTAGTGTGGATTCTAATTTGGCCTTTGAACTAGGAGTGGACAAGTCTAAACCCGTTCACGTTCAAAATATCCGCCCAACCAGGAATAGCTCTAAAAATGCTAAGTTAATTTTCCAGCAGGGCCTCACTGATATTTGGAGAGAAATTAACCCCACAAAGATAGATTACTCACATTTCTCCCACACCCACCATTCCTACGCTAGAATTGACCATCTCTTTGTTTCAAATGCTTTAATACCACTGGTCCTTAAATCTTACATATCTGACATGGTTTGGTCAGACCATTCGATAGTCATTATGACTGTTCATGCCAAATTTTCACACCCTAAAGTGTTAAATTGGAAGCTGAATAAGGCTTTACTTTCTGATCCTATTTCTAGATCTGAAATTGAATCCTCAATATTAGAATATTTTAGATTAAATGATACTGAAGAAGTTACAGCAGAATCCCTGTGGGCAGCTCACAAGGCTACCATCAGAGGTAAAATCATACAAATTTCTACCCGTTTAAAAAAAGCTAGGAGATTGGATATCGAAAAGCTTGAGAAGAACTTCACTCTCTTGCAGTTGGAACATAAGAAAGACCCTTCTCGCGTTCCAATCTTTCATTTAGATAAGGCTCATTTAGAACTTAATTTGGCACTGACAGCTAACGCGGAAAAAAATATTCGATGGAGCGGTGCGAGGTACTACTATCAGAGAGACAAGACAGGTTCTCTTCTTGCATCTAAACTCTCTCCGCGAATTCGTTCTCATACTTTTCCCAAGATTAAGTTAGAAGGTAAGCATCCCACAGCGAATCCTGAAACTATTATAGCTCTATAGCTCCCACTGTTCCCGGAATCCCTCGGACCTTACAACTTTTTTAGGGAATCTCCCAATTCCCACCATTTTGGCAGAACATAGATATAGACTTGAGGCTCCCTTTTCCTCTGAGGAAGTGATTGAGGTGGTTAAACACTCTAAGAGTGGCTCTGCCCCAGGCCCGGATGGATTCCCATTGCCTTATTATAAATCTTTTGCTGATTCGTTAGCCGCATACTTAGCTAGATTTTTTAATGCCAAGACTAAGGGTGATCCTCTAGATCTGCAACTGAACACGGCTTTTATAACTGTTATCCCTAAGCCTGATAAGGATCCAGGCTTAGTGGGTAACTACAGACCGATATCTTTGATCAATAACGATCTCAAGATTATGACTAAGATTTTGGCTGTACGCCTAGCCTCCTTTATCGGGGATTATATCCATAAGAATCAGGTGAGATTCATCCCCAATAGGCAAGGACCAGGCCAAATTTGCAGAGCGATAGACATTGTCTCGATTTTGCAGTCGGGGTGGGATGGGGGTCCTGGGCAGGCTGGTATGCTCCTATCTTTAGACTTGCAAAAAGCGTTTGATTCTGTCTTGTGGTCTTACCTGTTTGCTGTCCTGGAAAGCTGGGGTTTTGGACCCAGGTTTTTGGGTCTGCTCAGGTCCCTCTATTCCACCCCGATGGCTAAAAGCTACCTCCAGGTTCTTTACTCCGACCCTAATAAAATTGCCAGAGGTACCCGTCAAGGTTGCCCTCTTTCTCCGCTTATTTTTGCTATTGCCATGGAATCTCTTGCTATTGCTATTCGCTCTAATCCACATATAACAGGGGTACAATGTGGTCCGAAGGTCCATAAGTGTGGCTTCTTTGCGGACGACCTCATTTTATTTATCACTTCCCCTACAACATCTTTACCAGTTATCTGCAAACTCTTGGATAACTTTTCTACATTATCGGGTCTAAAAGTTAATTATTGAAAATCGCAGGCTATTAACATTTCTCTCCAACCGCAAGTAGTGGCCCAGTTGAAGGATTCTTTCCACTTTTCATGGGCAGAATCCTCAATTAGATATCTTGGAATTAATCTTACCCCAAAATGTAAACAGTTATATATGGCACATTTCCCCCCCATGTTTAAGAAATTAGAGATTGATCTTAAAAACTGGTCCCGTGGTGAACTTTCCTGGTTGGGTAGGATTTACTTGGTTAAAATGACTCTTCTCCCCAGATTGTTATCTTTTTTGTTCTCTCCCTATCTCTGTCCAGAGTAAGATTGTCAAGTTTGTGTGGGGTAAGGCAGGCTTTAGACTCCCTAAATGTGTACTATTCCGACTGAGGGGGGTCTTGGGCTTCCGAATCTCCATTGGTAATATTACTCAGCACGCTTGGCCCAAATTTCGACATTCTATGCTTGATCCAACAAACCAGATTGGGTAGATATGGAGAGACAGGCAGTTCCATCTTTTACCTTAGATTTCCTCTTGTGGTGTCCGTCTAAGAATCGTCCCCCTATACTTTCTCCTTTTCTGTCTCATTCTATGGCTCTCTGGGATGAACTTAAAAAACGACCTTCCTTAATTTCAAAGTTTAAACGCCTAGCGCACATTTTTAACAATCCTGACTTCCAACCAGGTATGGACATTAGAGCGTTTAGATGGTGGCTGGATAAGGGTTTGTACTGGATCTGTCACTTTTTGTACGGTAACAGGTCCTATCACTTTCACTTACTGTTCTAGAAAGCTGAAAATTCAGTTTTCGGAACGTTTTAGATTTCAACAAATGTCTCATTTCCTTCACTCAATATGGTCTTCTAGACCTAGTTCACCTCTTTTTACCCCTTATGAGCAATGGTGTGGTCAGCTTCGAGAGCAGAGGGGCAGGATTTTGATAATTTACTTGTCACTTGTTAAATCTACTGAGAAGGCCCTGTACATGACTGCCTGTGAGAATGACTTGAAGGAGGACTGGGACCTGGAAACCTGGCACAAATCTTGTTTTAAGTCTTATAAGGGCATCCTTAACATTTCCTTATCAGAAGCTAGTATTAAGGTCATCACATGATGGTATAGGACCCCCTCTAGACTTCTCCCCTATGTTTTAGGGGGTGTAAGTCGGTAGGTTCTATGTTACATATATGGTGGGATTGTCCCAAAGTCAGAAGTTTTTGGGACAACATTTTTCATATTATTTTTAAGGTTACAGGATTTAGGATTCCTAGGTCCCCTTCTTTAGCCCCTCTGAATTTTATGCCCTCCAACGTCCCTAAATCTTCTCAGAAACATATTTTTTTTATTCTTCTAGGCTCCAAACTCACCATTGCTAAAACATGGAAGCTTCCTAAGATTCCCATTTTAGCTACTAAATGTAAGGTTTCATGGATCATGACACAAGAGAAAATGGTTAGTTCCTTATTAGATACTTCCCAACAGTTTAAAGAGGTTTGGGACCCTTGGGCATCTTATATTGGTGTTGAGGCGTCTCATAACATTTCTTCACCGTGATTTTCTGTGCAAGAGTCCAAGGGGTGATCTCTCTCTCTCTCTCTTTCTTTTCTATTCTTTAACTTTCTCTTTTTAACACTGTCCTTCTTTTCCTTTTCTCCTCAAAGGAGTAGGGCTAGATGGATCTTCTGGGTGTATAATGTTCTGTGTTGCAATTCGCCGTATTCAGTTGGAAAGGCCAATGCCCAAAGGGGTGCATAAAATAACTAAATAGGGAAGATATATACATATATATTTAATTTTATGGGCCATTTTACCAGATAAATCTATGACCACAAGTCAAAGCCATGGCTGTGAGAAAAAATGATTCTATATACTTTGATATAGTGATAAACTGCCCAAAGATGTAGGAGACCTTTGCTACATCATAACTAGCCTCATTAGAGGAAAAAATACAGAAGCCAGATCTATTATACACCCAGAAGATCCATCTAGCCCTACTCCTTTGAGTATAGGCATACTGCGATCAATATCCTGGATAGCATTGGGCAGCCACAGTCAGCATTTTTCTTATAATACACCACTTATATGGTGAGTTTACAATCATGTTCTCCAACTTTTGCTTACATGCAGTTTGGTAATATGTTGCATTATACCTCCTTTCTCTATTATGCTTTATTCATTTTATGTTTATTTGTCTACACATTATAGTTCTCAATGCTCCCGAAGAAGTGCCTTTGATCCACAAAACATTTAGAGCAACCCTTTGAGGAATATGAACAAATGTCAAGATTTCTACAACGATAATCCAGTTGATATCAACAGGGCCGTCTTTAATATGGTTTGGGCCCTGGGCAAACATTTTTTGGGCCCGCCCCTCCAGATTATTTCGGGCCTGGCTGGTTCACATGTATGTGTTTTGGCGGCCCTCAAACGCACTGTGTTTTTAAAAGCGTGACCAGAACGTCTAAAAATGCAGCAAGTTTGACAGTGCAGGAACTGCAGATAAGTCACAGCAGACAGCAGAATGGACAGACAGTGTTGTATTTCATTGCTTGATGGGCATAGGTGTGCCGTGTACGCAGCCTATTACATGAGGCATGCACTTTTCTTTGCAGGAAACGCAGGCATGCCGGCCCATTCAAATGAATGGGCTGCTGTGCCTGCACAAATGTGGGCCGCCAAAACACATACATGTGAACCAGCCAGGCCCAAATTAAGCCCATCAAGCAGGTAAATACAGACAGTAATGCCATGTGCTCTGAGGCCTTACTCAGCCTGGACTGCAGGTCTGGTCTTTGATTTAAAGAGTTCCTGTATTTTACACATGGCATGGCTTGGGGTCCCATGGTGCTAAAGCAGAATTTACAGACAGTGCTGTGACCCCATCTGTGACCCCATGCCATGCCATGTGTAAAATATAGGGCTGTGCAAATTAACTTTTAATTGATCGATTAATCTTAAATTTTTTTGATCGCTCAAAATTTTTTGGATCGCTCAAAATTTTTTGGATCGCTCAAAATTTTTTGGATCGCTCAAAATTTTTTGGATCGCTCAAAATTTTTTGGATCGCTCAAAATTTTTTTGATCGATTAAAATTCTTTTGATTGGTACTCACCTCTCCGCCGGCTTCTGGGCCTTCAGGGAGTACCATTTGGAGATCCGGTAACTTCACAGACACCGGCGGGGCTTGCCATGTCCATCTGAAGGACTCCTTTGCTGTGCCTTCATATCTGCATGCCGACGGGACCTTACTATCTGCCACACGAAAGGGCTGTTACACTTCCCTCTATCAACCTGGAAGTCTACAGCCATCCACTGGGAGTTGTGATAGTTGCCTTCACGGGACATCTACATGCCGACGGACTGATACTAATTAACCCCTCCTCATACCATTAGCAGTGGTATCGTTGTACACATTTTTACACCAGTATCATACTTAGCTACATGTTTTTTTGACTGCTTTTGCTCCCGTTTGGTATTACTCGCACCATTTTTACAGTTTATGTAGCTACATCAATTTTATCTCTAGTGCAATATTTATTTGGTTACCTACTTGAAGACTATCCAAACTTCCCATCGAGTGCTGCCTTTGTGTTTTTTTTGTATCCTGCTAACCATTTTTCCAATGGTTGGGAGCTGCACTGGGAATCAGCCTGCAAGGAGATCAGCTAAAAGTAGTTGAATCTATATGTGCGTTATTAATCGAAATTAGTCGATTAATCGATTAAAAAAACAAACGATTAATCGAACACAAAAATTTTGATCAGTAACAGCCCTAGTAAAATACAGGAACTTTTTAAAACACTGACCAGGCCTGCAGTGAATCATCAAATATTATAAAGACTTTGGGCACACTCTACAGAAAACTTCTATTTACAATATAGATTAGCAAACAGTGACATACCTTGGAGTGCAGGACATGAAGAAGTCAGCCTCGGGAAGAGCAAACTGTGGATGTTATAAAATCACATTCTAATTCACTTTTATATACAAGCAGCACCCAGTGGCAGTAAGGGAGAAGTGCACGTCTAAAGGGAAGCCAGGGGTGCTGTACATTTTAAAACACTGGGAAGGGAACAAGAGTACTGTCACTGGCTGCGTGCTTGCTGAAGATTTTCAGCCTGATTTGTGGGCCGCACAGGAGGTTAACGGGGGCAAGCCGCCATTAGGAAGTATGGGGGCCCCTAACACAACTTCAGGCCTGGGCCCCTATCAGTAGCCAGAACGGTTTTGTGGGGGTGCTGCCGCCTGACTTTATAAGGTGGGGGGGCTTGGGGTGGCTAAAGCATAAAAAATGTAGCCATCGGGGGCCCCTTTACAAAAAAAAAGAAGACATAAAGAAAAATATTTAAAAAATGTAGGGGCCTGGGGGGGCCCTTTAATAAAAAAAAAAAAAAAAAATATATAAAAAATAAATATATAAAAAAATTGCCACTGGGGACCTTTAAAATAAAATTTTTAAAATAAAAATAAAAAAAAAAAAAAAACATCTAAAAAAAAAAAAAAAAATAAAACCAAAATAAAAAATAAAAAAAAAAAAAATAAATAAAAAATAAAAAAAATAAAAAATAAAAAAGATAAAAAAATAAAAAAAAATTGGGTCTGGGGCCCAAATAAAAAAAAAAAAAAAAAAAAAAAATAAAAAAAAAAAAAATAAAAAAAAAAACCCTATAAAAAAAAAAAACCAAAAAAATAAATAAAAAAAAAAAAAAATAAAAAAAAGACCTTAAATAAATATAAATGTAAGAAAAAAAAGAATTAAAAAGAATATATATAAAAAAAAAAAATAAAAAAAAAATTTTAAAAAAAAAAAAAATTCAAATAAAAAACTATAAAAACCGGGGGGCCCTACCTCTAAAAAAAAATCCCTTAATAAAAAAATAAAAAAAAAAAAAATAAAAAAAATGTCTCTTTGATAAAAAATAAAAAATAAAAAATATATATATTTTTTATTTAAAAATAAATAAAAAGGGGGGGGGTTGCCATCTGGGGCCCTGGGGGCCTCTGGGCCCCTAAATTAAAATAAAAATATTTTTTTTCAAAGGGGGTTGCTTTGGGGGCAACAGTGACAGGGGGGGCAAATGGGGGATGGAAGAGGGGCCTGGTACGCCTTGGTTTGAAGGGGGTAGGACGAAGGTATCTTAGATTTATACCATCTAGTAAATAGTTAGGGCAGGTGTAGGGTATGGTATATAATAGTAATTAAGGAAACTGTGGTGTGTGTGT